>CM070034.1:25359061-25397691 GCA_036250615.1 Ptychadena robeensis | reverse complement strand
AGAAAGGGGTCCCTTTGTTTTTTAAAATTCGCCTCCCATTGAAGTCAATGGCGCGTTCGCAAACTTTTGAGGAAGTTCGCCGCTCGCGAACGGGAAAATCCGGGTTCGCGCCATCACTACTTAGGACCATAGACAGTGCCCTGTTACCAATACACTCCAGCCATTGGATATAGTGCTCTGGATGTCTCTAAACCAGATGCATGTTAACAATAGCCATCAACTGGGCTTTACCCAGAATCAAGTCTTCTTGCAGATATAAACAGTTCAAGTGATGTATTTGAACTGTTAATTTGGCTGTTTTAATGAAGCTGAACCTTTTTAGTAAATTCTACTTCATAAAAAAAAAGAAAAACTCACCTGCTCATTTTGATGTCATAAGACATAACAAAGGAATAAAGTAAGTAGATCACTGCTGGCACAGGATTCCTCAGATGTACAAAGAATATTAAACAGAAATTGTTTCCTGGAGGGAAATGTTCTTATCAGAAATATAATAACCCGCATTTCTCTTTTGGACGGGAAAAGCTTGATTCAGTTCTTGATCATAAAACATATCACCTTCTGTACCCCAGCTGCAGGTGGCTCGTCTCCTTTAATAATGATCATGTTCCGTGTGTGTATCATGTCTCCGATATTGGATGTCAGCATTGTTATTACATATTGAACTTCGTTACTTTGTATCTATCGAGCTCCAAAATTATTATGGGAATATTTCTGCTATATATGTATAACATCTCTGGTATACAAGTAACAGCATTTACTGTATAATGGGGGTGGGGGGTTATGTTATTGCATTTTTGTAGTAAAAATGTAGGTAGTGATGGATGAACATGGGCCACGTTCATGATTGGCGCCTGCTGAATTTTCCTCAAATACCTACGGTTTGCAAATTCAAAATTCAGAAACCTTTAGGACATACTTATAAAAAAAGGATCAAAAGTGTGCAAAGTGTCATGCCAGAAGAGGATCAATGGCTAAACTTCCCCCCAAAAAAGAAGTATGTTTTTTTATGTCTAGAAAGCTAGAAATTACATTTACTAAAAAAAAAAGTGTCCCCCCCCCCTCGCAGAGCATACCAGAATCCTTTTAGCAAACCTGGAAGGACAAGATTGATATTCAGTTCCTATGGTGTCTGGGCATGCGCAGTGTCCCCATATTATTAAACATTACAAGGTAATGAGGACATGGCGTATGTGCAGATACCATGGGAACTGCAGGACAGTAGAGATGGTTAAACAAATTTTACCATTTCAACGATTTTAAGGTAATTGCAACATGGTATAATCAGTAAACATGATGGAGATGTAGAGAAGGGTTGAGGTATACTACAAAAAAAAAGGTACTGCTCTAATACAAATAGTTTTTGTATAAATTACATTCAAAATCGAGTCAAATTTTTTATTGGAACTTTTAAAAAACAACCCTTCTCTACATCTCCAGCAATTTTGGTGATGATACCATGCTCAGGGGCTTTGCAATCAGCTCACAAAGTCAGCTAGTCGAAAAATCTATTCCTCCTTGGCGGAGGATCAATGAAAGTCGGTGAAGCTCCCGGGATGAGACGCACCTGCATGGGACACTTTGTGGGAAGCGATGGATTACTATGGTGGAGTATGAAACTGTGCTGGTAGGTATGTTAAATGGTAGAAAATCTTTTATTTCTAGCTCTTACCTAGCTGTCAGCACACAGTTTTCTTTGCAAATGTCCAGACAGTAGTGCTTGTGCATTTGCTCTTTAGGACGCACAGACGCATTTCTCAACTCATAAAGCATAAAAATTGGAGTGTATGCCATTTAACCTCCCTAGCCCACTGCCCGTTTTTAACAGTGTGTTACGGGCAATCGCAGCAGTGTACAAAATACACTGCCTGCAATTCCCCCCCTCCCCCCACCTCTGTCCACACAGCCGGCATCATTGGGCTGGAAAGCTGACGCCCCCTTCATTAACATGGAGGTCTATGGTGCTGCCCACCCCCTTCCATGTCACTGTGATGAGATCGGTGACGCAGCACAACCCTGTAAATGCTGTGGCTTAAAAAGATCATCGCCGTAGCTTTCCGGGGATATGCTGCTTTCGTGGGAACAAACCCTGGGGAGGTTAAAGATGGGATGCTATGATATTTATAATTACAACAATACGTAAACAATATAATCAGTACTTACATCAGCATAATTATTATTTTTTCTTTATTATTCTATACAATTTATCAATGGAAGATGGAAGAATGGAAGAATTTTTTCTCATGGTGACCATACACGCACGCTGACATCAGGGCGTGCACACTCGCAGTCGTCGATTGTGCGGTCGTCAGACACAGCCACCCTTGTCTTCAAGCGGGATGAACCCATTCTGCTCAAAGACAGGTCTGTCGAACAGGTAACGGACATGTCTGTAAATCCTGATCAAATGTCATTCCTCCAAAGGATTGACTGGTAATTGGGCACCTAAAGCACCTTGATTCCCATCTAACCGACAGGCGCTCTGTCCCAGCGAATAGGTGATCAATCGTGCGCCCATGTGTATGGGCACCGTAAGAATATCTGGATTTTATACATTTGTGAGATGTATGAGCAAGTGCTGAGTTCTTTTTTTTCAATTTTTTTTTTCGCCTTTAATTTTCGCTTCACTATGAAAAACCATTATTTCCGTATGGATATTACTACCCTGGGGGGAAAACAATACTGGGATCTGAACAGAGATGATGTCTATAATACAGAACATTTTGGAGCTATATTAACGCTTCCAGTGCATTGCGGGAGAATTGCTACAATCTACTATGCAGAAGGGTAATTACCAGTTCAAACAGGCCCCAAAGACACTCATTTACCATCAAGGTGCAGTGTCCTTTCCTCGGGCCCAGAGTAACACGCAAACCTTTACAGCCAAATTAGGTTGTGAAGAGATAAAACATTTGAAAATACATAATTTTGTAATAGGACTCTTACGTTAAAGAACATTTCTAAACACAATTACTTTTTTTTTCAGCACAGTAGATGGCATTTTTTAATTGCATTGGTTTACTGCGGCAAGGGACCTCAAGCATTTTATAAGAACACTATCTGCATGTAAACTGGATGGATGCATAACCGGAGCGGAGTACAGTTCAGACAAAATGATAACCCTAAACGGATTGTATTAAATGGTCACATGTCTCCTTTATATGTGCGATCAGAACACAAGGTATAGTAGTTTTCCACAAATGAAATGCATTTTGTTGTGTTCTGGATCAGGCCTTGTTTGAGGCCTAAGGGCCTCAAACAAGGCCTAATCCAGAACACAACAAAATGGTTTTGGATTGTTTTCTTTTTTCCTGGTTCTCCTGTAGTGTAGTGCAGTGGTGGGCAACTTGAGTTGATATAGAGGGCCACAAGTGCGGCCCTTGGTATCACTGAAGGGCCACACCTAACATGTTCAATCTATACTGACTTGTATAAACATTTTATAAGAAATGACAGCAGGCAGAGCTAGAAAACATTAACAAAATGTGTGTTTTATTATAATTCAAGCATTAGGAAACATTGTAGTATGATAATGCACATAAAGCCAAGGGGATCAGAGGGGGATCAGTTGCTGACGATTTCCTGCCTGGGAGAGATCTCCCACACACCACTTTGGCTGCCCAGGCGAGACGTAAGGCAGTGGGAGGGGGAGCACTAATAACTCTTAGCTCCTCTTTAGCTGTCAGAAGAAGATTTGTTTTCTACAATGAAGGATCTCAGCATTATCGGCTTAGCTGCAGCTGATAATGCTGAGTGACCTCCCAGGTGGTAGGTCCGCTTTAAGTAGAGGGTCCACCTGCAGCAGCTCAGCAAGGAGTATGATGAAGTGGATGTAACTGGGCACGCGGTCCATCCCAAGACTCTATACCTGCCTCAGTCTGGTCCAGCGTGCGGGCAGCTGAGGTATGAAATAGCCTGCACTGTTCCTAGAAGTCCCAGTTACATGTTTGCCTTGCAGAGTCTGGTCACTGCCCTTGCCAAGGTTCCAGTGGGGTGGCTGGGAGCTTTCCCCCCCCCCCCACGTGGAGGACAGCCAACAGCCACTAGAGAGATCCAAGTCAGCGAGTCTCTGCCAGGCTGTGGAGGTCTCTCTCTCTACCGGCCAGTTCTGGTCTTACTTCATCTGGCCGCACATGGGTGCTGCAGACTGAACTGTTAGGGTACACTGGGACTATTTGGGTCACCCCTTATTGTTGGACATTTCACTTGTTTGGTTGAAAGTTTTACTGACGCTCCCCTGTTGGGTCACCGGAAAATAAAGTTTTGTTCGTAAAAATTTGGCTCCTGTCGTTGGTTGATTCTTGAACCTTACACTCACAGTTTTACAGGGCTCAATAGCTCCTTTCCATTTCATTAGATAATTAGAACTCTAGTGCTCTGAAACTAATAAGACCTGAACTCTATAGTATACCTATTTATATGACTTTAGAAGGATTAATAGTTCTTTACATCTATTGTGTAATATATTAGTTTTCTAGTTCTATACGTATGGAGGTGGTTGTCCTGTCCACAGAGTCTTCAAGAATGGCTCAGTGGGTTTTTTTGCAGACAAAAAAAATTAAATACAAATAGTGTTTTAGGCTCTATACAGGAAGAAGGGAGCGTATTAACTGTTCAATTTAATTACTTATGATTTTGGCTTCTGGCATACAGTAAGGTGAAGGGGTTACCAACACCCATGCCAGCAACCGCAAAGAAGTTTTGTGTCACCGCCCCTACTCTGTGTTTTTCATAAGGTTGCTCTCATCAGCCTCTGGGTGCCCAGGATCACAGAGAAAGGTAATTGTCAGTTTCCTCGGTTTAGACGATTATGAAGGGGTAAAAACCTGATCCCAGATCAAAAATGCTCTTGGAAGCGCCCATTGTCATAAAGTATCAGTTTATTAAGCATCAACGTGTTTCATGGTGCCAGACCACTTCTTCAAGATGACAAGGTATGTAGTCTCCTGGCTCTTTAAAATGCCTGCAAACCTTGCTCTCAAGTCAGAAGTAGTCATATTTTAAGCACCAGGCACATCCTAAACCCTATCTTTCTGGATACATCCACAGATTGCTTGGGCAAGGCATCATTATGGACTGCATCAATTAGCAAATGTAGATGGAGTTATGACAACATTTTTCCTATGTGAGTCAGTTATACGCAGGGGGGGCAAGGGGTAATGTGTTCTTGAGGTGGGGGCCACTCTTGAGGAGCTTTCTTTAAATTCCTCAACTTGTTTATCAGACACTTGGTGACCTCTTCTCCCTCTTGTGTCTTACAGACCAACACACCTAAGAAGCAGCTTTCCAAAAGGATGGCTGGTGTCCACATTGTCTCCATTCATATACAAAGAAATCACTGTACCCAGGGCTTCTCCTTTCAGCCACGATCCTCCCTGCCAGCCTGCCCTCTTACACACCCTGGCAGTACCACACAGTGGTTGTTATTGCAAGACCATTACACAGTTCCTATGGTAATTAAATACAATGGCCAGGTCATATTCCCTCATTATTGCAATGTTCTGATAAAAGGTCCAGAGTTCATTTCAAGTGTTCTATTTGGATTTGGAATCTGTCAAGCCAGTGAATCAGTGAAGCAAGCCATTATTACGCTGAAAAAATAAAACAAACCCATCAGAGAGATAGCAAAAACATTAGGCGTGGTCAAATCAAAACTGTTTGGAACATTCTTACAAAGAAGGAATGCACCGGGGGGCTCATAAACACCAAAAGACCCGGAAGACCATGCAAAACAACGGTGGTGGATGACCACAGAATTCTTTCCCTGGTTAAGAAAACACCCTTCACAACAGTTGGCCAGATCACGAACACTCTCCAGGAGGTAGGTGTATGTGTGTCAAAGTCAACAATCAAAAGAAGACTTCACTAGAGTGAATATAGAGGGTTCACCACAAGATGTAAACCATTGGTCAGCCACAAAAACAGGAAGGCCAGAGTTTACCAAACGACATCTAAAAAAGCCATTACAGTTTTGGAACAACATCTTGTAGACAGATGAGACCAATATAAACTTGTACCAGAGTGATGGGAAGAGAAGAGTATGGATTAGGAAAAGAACTGCTTATGATCCTAAGGATACCACCTCATCAGTAAAGCATGGTGGTGGTAGTGTCATGGCGTGGGCATGTATGGCTGCCAAATGGTTCTTTTGTATTTATTAATGAAGTGACTGCTAACAAAAGCAGGATGACTTCTAAAGTTTTAGGGCAATATTATCTGCTCATATTCAGCCAAATGCTTCAGAACTCATTGGTTGCTTCACAGTGAAGATTAGAGATGGTCGGGCTGTTTTCAAAGCTTTGACCATTTTGACGAATTCAAGTTAATTGCAAAGCCCCTTACCATGGTATAATCACCAAGATTAAGTAGAAGAGGGTTGGGGGTATACTACAAAAAAATGGCTCTAAAACAAATATTTTTTGCATAAATTAAGTTCAAAGTCAAGTAAAAATTTCAGAAGTAAAAATTTCAACGTTGACTTTGAACTTAATTTATGAAAAACATTGAAATTGACCTAAACAGGGGAAAAACAAAACAGGATTGATTGGATGGCGCTTAACAGAAAGTTTTAATCGAAAAGAATATCACAGCAAATTTGTAACACCAGAAAGCACATCATTTCAAATAGCGGATTGTGAGGTGTTTACTAGGTGGCAATAATGATTAAATTGCGCTTGTTTGCTAAGCTGTGGAGAGTCAGGCGCACATTTAGGCATTAGATCATAATGTACCAAGATTAGGTCATTTCAATTTGGATTTACATTTTTTCACATCTGCTGGGTACAAGTTCACTATCTGTGTTATTACATTCTTCCTACTTACTGCAAAGAATGTAAGATGTATGTAACTCCAATCATTAACATCTCATATAGTCTTTATCATGGTCACTTTACTTTACAAGTCACATGTAGCATTCTCAATCTTTAGTTTTTATAATACAGTCTATGCAACATTCATTAAATATTATATGTGGGTATTCATTTGCAGGAATGGATGGACCAGCAGTCAAATATATTTATTTTTAATTATTCATTTTATGCCATATAATAACAGTAAAAATACATACACCCAAGACTAAGCCCTAGGCTCCTATTCCGCTATTGGATCCACTGAGGTCCGTCAAGCTTCCGATGCGTTCCTATAGACGTGGATGGATGCATCAACATCAAGACGACGGAGGCTTCGACCAGTGGATCCAGGACTCTGACTGGTCGTCAATGGGCGGCTCATGCACTCCGTTAAAATCCCTGCTTTCAACGCAGGGGTTTTAACGGATAGTGGAGCCTAGGGCTTAATGATTGCTAAAAGCACTTCCCTAAAATAATAATACTTTACACCTCCAATGACATACACTGATACAACACAACCCAACTTACAGGTTAACGACACAACCATCCATAAAACCCAAAAGGAAGTCAAAAACTGGAGATGTGCCATCAGGCATTCTCAGTCCCAGCCAACTACATTGCAAGCCATATGTGTTCTTTCGCTTTCCCTAAGCATTGGGTAAAGCATACCACCTCAATCAGTAAGCAGAGAGATAGCAAAACATTAGTGCGTGGTCAAATCAAAACTGTTTGGAACATTCTTACAGAAGGAATGCACCGGGGGCTCATAAACACCAAAGACCCGGAAGACCATGCAAAACAACGGTGGTGAATGACCACAGAATTCTTTCCCTGTTAAAAACACCCTTCACAACAGTTGGCCAGATCACAGACACTCTCCAGGAGGTAGGTGTATGTGTGTCAAAGTCAACAATCAAAGAAGACTTCACTAGGTGAATATAGAGGGTTCACCACAGATTAAGACCATTGGTCAGCCACAAAACCAGGAAGGCCAGAGTTTACCAAACGACATCAAAAAGCCATTACAGTTTTGGAACAACATCTTGTAGACATTGAGACAATATAAACTTGTAACAGAGTGATGAAGAGAAAGTAGATTAGGAAAAGAACTGACTTATGATCCTAAGGATACCACTCATCAGAAAGCATGGTGGTGGTAGTGTCATGGCGTGGGCATGTATGGCTGCCAATTGGTTCTTTTGTTATTAATTATGAGTGACTGCTAACAAAAGGCATGACAACTTCTAAGTTTTAGGGCAATATTATCTGCTCATTTTCAGCCAAATGCTTCAGAACTCATTGGTTGCTTTCACAGTGAAGATTAGAATGTTCGGGCTGTTTTCAAAGCTTTGACATTTTTGACGAATTCAAGTTAATTGCAAAGCCCACTTACCATGGTATAATCACCAAGATTAGTGAAGAGGGTTGGGGGTTATACTACAAAAAAAGGGCTCTAAAACAAATATTTTTTGCATAAATTAATTTCAAGTCATATAAAATTTCAGAAGTAAAAATTCAACGTTGACTTTGAACTTAATTTATAAACACTTGAAATTGACCTAAACGGGAAAAACAAACAGGATTGATTGATGGCGCTTAACAGAAATTTTAATCGAAAAGAATCACACAACTTTTGTAACACCAAACGCACATCATTTCAAATAGCGGATTGTGAGGTGTTTTACTAGTTGCAATAATGATTAATTGCGCTTGTTTGCTAAGCTTGTGGAGAGTCAGGACGCACATTTAGGCATTAGATCATAATTACCAAGATTAGGTCATTTCAATTGGATTTACATTTTTCACATCTGCTGGGTAACAATTTCACTATCTGTGTTATTACATTCTTCTACTTACTGCAAAGAATGTAAGATGTATGTACTCCAATCATTAACATCTCATAGTAGTCTTATCATGGTCACTTTACTTTACAAGTCATTAGCATTCTCATCTTAGTTTTTATAATACAGTCTATGCAACATTCATTAAATATTATATGTGGGTATTCATTTGCGGAATGATGGACCAGCAGTCAAATATATTTATTGTTAATTATCATTTTAGCCATATAATAACAGTAAAAATACATACACCCAAGACTAAGCCCTAGGCTCCTATTCCGCTATTGGATCCACTGAGTCCGTCAGCTTCCGTGCGTTCCTATAGATGTGAGGAGTGCATAACATCAAGACGACGGAGGCTTCGCCCAGTGGATCCAGGACTCTGACTGGTCGTCAATGGGCGGCTCATTGCACTCCGTTAAAATCCCTGCTTTCAACGCAGGGGTTTTAACGGATAGTGGAGCCAGGCTTAATGATTGCAAAAGCACTTCCCTAAATAATAATACTTTACACCTCCGACATACACGTGATACAACACAACCCAACTTACAGGTTAACAGACACACCCAAATCCATAAAACCAAAGGAAGTCAAAACTGAGATGTGCCTCAGGCATTCTCAGTCCCAGCCAACTAATTGAAGCCATATGTGTTCTTTCGCTTTCCCTAAGCATTGGCTTGGGTAAGCATGGTTTTCCTCCATAGGTTTGGACAGAATATGTAAGATTTAACTCCCCCCTCATTCTTTTCCTATGTGTATCATTGAACCTAAGGTGCCCAACACCCTCTCACTGGTTCAAAACATCATACTTGCGACTTGTTTGGTAGGTTCTTGCCAGTGACTGCCAGCAACATCCCCCAAAATACCACATTCTGGAGATGCTATGATCCACCCATCATCATTCCGCCCTTATTAGAGTATCCCAAATCTTTACATTTACACATAGTTACTGCGTTCAGTGTGTTCAAAACTGTCTGTACAATACTTTAACCCACCTCTTCATAAGTGGCATTGCAACAGGATATTTACCTTTGTTTATCTCACCTGTTAGTTGCTATATTTTGAGCTTGGTCAAACCCACCTTCCTTGTTTTGTCTTCAATTTAAATGTTTTTTCTTTGCTGTTGTATATATTTTGGTGATTAAAGGGGTCTTTGGAAGTCTGTTTAAAGCACATGTATGGCTACAAGGTGGAGGACCCATCTGGTGGCATGGCACTTGGATATGGGCAAGTTTCAATCCAGTGCTGTTCCCAAGCCGGTTAAGTCCCCAATACACCACATACAATTGCCACGCAATTTCTGTACAATCAACTTTTCTATTACCAAAACCATGTAATATGAGGACCTTTCTACACCTTCCAATCACTATGTATTCTATCGGGGAGGTCCCTATACTACATAGTTGTTGGTAGATCTGATAGAAATTGTATGGAGGAATCTCAAGGTGGGCTTTAGGGATGGTAGTGACTATACAATAGTTCTGTTTAGGGAAGCCTATTGGCAAATGGACACCAAAGACCAATTTTCTCTGGTATATGTTTAATAAATGTTAATGATTTTAAATGTTTATATGTTTAAAAAAACAAACAAAAAAAACCAGTGGAGACAATTTAAAATTCATGGCATGTAGTCCATGTGTTTTATGGGGATCTGGTATGGGAGGGACAATATCGAATCCATTGGTCATGAATTGCCATGCTTATGGCATTCCTTAAAGCAAGCCATACACGTGTCGGATTCCATGGCCAATTGATCACTCACCCGATCGATTCCGGCGATTCTGCCGGGAATCGCAGGTGTGATCAATCGGCCAATTAAGAGTATCCATCGCTGCATACAACCTTGTCCAACGGATTCCGGGACGATTCCGTGTCTGATTGTCCACCTCACAAATGGCAACTCCCCCTGATCTGGGCAGAATCAATCTGATGGGACCAACATGTTGGTTCTCTGTCGGATCCGATTCTGGGCCCCTGAACGATCGGACCTGATCGATCGGACAAGGTGGGCTGCATGCGATTCCGGCACGATCGTTTGGCATGCACGCGCCCGGAATCGATCGTGCCGGAATCATGTGTATGGGGGCCTTTACACAGTTAACAAGGATACAATTTGATGTTGATGTTTGTTGTGGTGAATCAGAGCCTATATTGTGGTTGGTTGGTGTTATTATTGTGATTTCACCAGTGACATTTTCTTTTAATTACTGGTTTAAATTACTTTTACAAGTTAAATTACAGAACTTTGAAACTTTTTCTTGTAGCAGACTGTAGTGATAAAGTTTGGTCCAGGGGCATTTCCGACTCCTAATCTTTTTATTGTTTGAACAATTTCCATCTATATCACCTCTGAAAGACTGGAGAGGATTTGTGTTATCGAGGGCAAAGGAATTTAATTAAGAAGTTTATCTATTTTATATGAATTGCCTGTAGATTGTAGGCTATAGTTTTCGGGCAAAATAAGAAGGTGTTATATATTTTATTAGTATGTGGGGTTATACGTCTGAAAGCAATGTGGCTTCAAAGGTGTTTTTGATTATCTGGCCTTGTTTTTGAGGTAGTCATTTATCTTTTATTTGTGCATTTTGCCTGTTTAATTATATTTTCAGTACAGTGACTGCAATGGTTAACTACAATTAAAATTCAAATGGGCAAACTATAATAGATATTTTATCTCTAGCATTACCTGATGATCCCCCCCCTAGTGCTATTCCAGAGTGTGACTAGGGGGTAAGAGTCCAATGCAAAAAGAGATGATTCCAAGTCACATTTGGGGATGCTTACCTGCTCCAGATGAACCCATGGCATCCTCTAGCAATGTCAAACTGGATTTCTTCTCCGTGGGAACTACCTGGAATACCTATGCCTGTTGGTAAATACAGGCATAGGAGCGGACAGCCACCATGTTCCTGGCATCATTAGTGACAGTGAACAAGCACCTGTACTGTACCTGTTCGGCGGCTAGAAGGAATGCCAACATCCAGGTTCGCGGCCAAACCGAGAATAAGCTTATTATTCTTCCACTGGCTGGATCAGGAGCAGCAAGATCCCGCTGGAGGAAGAATCTTTTCACTGGAGACCGGGTAGAGAACCTGGTCTTCTAGTGAAAAATCGGCTCTGAAAACTGGAAGTGTTGTCAGTAATGTCAGATCCGGCAATCGGAACCAGGAACGATGCGTTCGAGGTATTAGAAGTTCCTTAACTGACGTCACTTACGGTTTTCCCAATTCAAGTTCCCTGCAAACAGGGAATTTGAATCTCC
The DNA here is from genome assembly GCA_036250615.1 of Ptychadena robeensis. Taxonomy (NCBI): domain Eukaryota; kingdom Metazoa; phylum Chordata; class Amphibia; order Anura; family Ptychadenidae; genus Ptychadena; species Ptychadena robeensis. Next base: position 25,385,740 of record CM070034.1, on the reverse strand, counting down.
CCACGAACAGACGGACATCTGACTTTTTGAAAAGTCCGATCCATGGGCCATCACTAGGCATCATCACTGAAGCCACAGGCATGGGCAGATGCCCACTCCTAGGCATAGGATGTGGAACATGCAAGGGGAACAAATTGGATGAAAAATGATTCAGCACCCAAATCCTAATGGAATGGGCCTAATTAAAGTGAAAATAAGGCAGAAGAAACACATTTAACACAGAACAGTTACTCACAAAGATGAGCTTTTTTCATAAAGTTCTAACTTTTATCTCAAGAGAGGCAAACAGTGTTATCTATTTAAAAAAGTTACTTTTTTTAATCTAAATATATTAAATATATACATAATATAATAATAAATATTTTTCTGTTTAGCACTATCTTCTTAACAACTTGACAACACAGCTAATCATGAATGGTTGCATTCCCCTCCATAGATACAATATACTCTTGAGTAGCCACCCTAAGGTACAATGTATGTTAGCGGCTAATTGGAATGTTCATTAATGGTAAGGCCATTATTTTCTTTTCTGTCGTTGTCCTACCCTCCACATTCACTCACTAGTCCTGTATTTTTTTAGACTGACCCTAAAAGTGCCATTAAGGAGATCTTATGGTTCTTCTGTCTGTGGGACTCCTCTTTGAAGGAGTCCTTACCTAGCACTCTTTAGGATCTAGCCATAGTTGTACCTCTTAAAAACTAGATAATTTTGCTTCAGCCAGTTGACCATTGTATCAAACCCTAGACCCCCATATAAAGTATTACCCTCTGAGGGGGATTTAGGGTACTGGTCCTTTGTTTCTTTTAAGACCATAAATGCTTAGCAGTTTTTTGTGTGGTTCACTTGTGAACCTAAAAAGAGAACCTTAAACCTGGCATGGGTATTCCCAAAATTCAGTTTCAAAAGCGGTACAGGAAATATAAACAGATTACAACATAACCTCCGCTCCCCCCCCCCCCCCCCCCCTGCACGTTCATGGCTTTATCAAGGCTAGGGATAAGAGGACACGGGATGCCTATGCAATATGTTGAGGGCACCACTGCATCAACACTGGAAGAAGAGCTGAAATAGCATCTGTATATGTCTTTGTATATTAGGCCATGGTGGGGTTTGCTTATTGTGTATATAGCTTTAAGACTGTATTTATTTCTGTACAATAGCTGCCAGGTGATGAGGTAATGACTCTTTTCCTGCTGTTTTGCTGATTCCCATTAATGGAGAATGACAGGGACATCCTTTGGACCAAGGTTGATCTCTCCCTCATCTTGTCCGAGTGGTTGGATGTGGCTTTCAAGAGGTGTCTGCAGAGTTAGGGTGAGATGCAGGATTCCTCCCCTCTGCGTCTCCGCTAACCCACCATTGCTCCTTACCAGACATTGCTGCTTTCTCCTGATACTGGGTAAGAGAGCCATCAGTTTTGAACTGTAGTCCCTATGCTTTTAACCCCATCCCTGTCTTAGGTGATGGTGAAGAACTTGTAAATACTCCTTCATAGTAAAAGTTATCACCCTAAACAGCTGTGTGGACATTTGTTGAAAAGAACCTGGCTTCTCCGGTTGTTGCCCTGGGCAACACTACAACAATAGCTGGATTGTCCTTATTTTGCTATCTTCTGTATTCTCACTGTATTATGATATGGTTCACGGTTCTGATACTTTGTTGTGAATGTTTATGAAAAAAATACAATAAAAAGATTTTTTTATTAAACTACGCAGAGCTGCACTTGGGATCACTGCTAAGGCAGTTGAGGAAGGGTAAACTGCAATATATTACATTTTAATTCTTGGTTTTAGATCATCATTACTGTTTTACCACCTTGCAAATCACTGACCCAGTAGAAGCATTTACATATCAGCTAAACTAACAGATGGCATACACATGTCCATGTGTGCACCAGATTAGTGATTGGGTAAGTATTAGAAGATACTTCTGTCTATACTCATATCCTAAAAAGTCAATTTATTTAAGTATTTACATGTTTTGCCTAACATTAAACACATGTATGATATATCAGTCAAATCTTTCAGCTTGACTATTAATCTCTCATACAGAAATGGGCTTTTCCCATCCCAAAACAGGTTCGAGTAAACAGGCTATATTCTTGTGTATTCATCAGTTATCTGTAAAACAACATAATTTATCACAATTTGTTCTGGCTCACTAAGCTGGGTTTTCACATATTGTTCAATATACAGGGTAATTATCTTTTACATAGAGGCTCTAGCCCAGAAATCTCATTTCACTCTCTGTGGCCAAATCGCACTTTTATAGCTAGGTAAATATCATTATGCTGACTAAAACACAAACTGGACATGGTTTCGTTTATCTAAGACCTTTCTTACTGATATGTTTGTGTAAACAGCAGATGTAACTGTATTCAGGACCATTTGGACCAATGTTACACAAAAAAAAAAGAAAGGGAAAAATTGGTCATAGGAAAAAAATAAAAACTAAAGCAGGACAATAAGAATCAAAAAGACATTCTGCATATTCTAAACAAATTATAACAAGGACAGAGACGCACAACCTAGCACAACAAAGAAAGGTACTGTAAATGGTTAAATAATATAGAATGTAATAAAATGAAACAAAACAACAGACAAGATACTCACATTAAAAGAGGTTTACAAGGATTGATCACTCAGGGCCGTGTGTTTTCCACATTGTGATTGAGATCACTTCCTGCTTACAGATGCTGGGGGGCTCAACAGGAACAATTGGACACGTTTTGAGCGGAGGATCTTTTTCAACTATGATTCTGAACATCCCAAAATGTGAACTACATATATTACATGGCTATTTTATAGTTGAACTAAAAAGTTTTAATATACACTTTTTTCATACACAATGCTCCAACCTCCAGGTTATAAATGCAATGCTTGTGTAAGTCCCTGTATTCAGTGATTTTCTGTACATCAATGGACATATATTTAGGGATATGATGACCCGAGAAGTGATGTAACTCATACTGCCATTTTTATTTTTAGTGGAACGGCACCTATTTGACAGTGACATTATTAATTAGTAATTAAAACTGATTACAATTAGTAATTAAAACTGATTACAAAAAAGAGAATGGGAAAGGACAACTGAACCATCTTTTCAACACCCTTATGTGAACAGGTTGCTTAGTAATGAAAAAATTTTTTGCAACAGAATCAGAATAATAGTGTCCATACACGGCTCGATTTTGCAATACATTTGAGCACCATAAAGCAACCTGCTTGTTTGTGCTGGAATCTATTACAAAATCGAGCTGTGTATGCCTCTCTTCAAGCGGGATCAATCAAAATCGAATCAAAAAGTCAATCGAACCAGGAACGGACATCCGTAAATCCCAGTCAATCTGGCAAGCAGAGGGTAGAGCCACCCTCCCCTCACACAGAGTGTGATTGGCTCCCAGCAGGGCAAACGGGGCGTAGCCTATCATGGCTGGGTAAATTACACAAGCAAATCCCCTCTTCCTCTTTCCAGCTCTCCTCCAGCACCCAGCCAGTGTTGTAAGCTATTTTTCAGTTGGAAAACAGTTCACAACACCGGATCAGGGACCCCATTGAATCGATTCTGGTTCAATTGACCCGCGATCGAGTGCAGCGTGGTGACATCACCATGCTGCGTTAGATTGTGGGTCGATTGCATGGCCCCCATACTCCCACTCGCTGTGGGCTTGTCTGGGATAGGTGAGTATGTGTAGCTCAGGGTGAGTTTTCAAGGTAAGCAAACTTACATGGAGCTACCTCAAGCTACCCAAGGTTAAAATTTAGTCAACAAGAAGTGTCCATTTCATTAGTAAATATCATCGACATTTACTCTGCAATAAGACGTGTCTATCTATTTATCCATTATCTATCTATCTATCTATCTATCTATCTATCTATCTATCTATCTATCTATCTATCTATCTATCTATCTATCTATCTATCATGTTCGTATGAAATGTAATAATTTCATGAAAAGTTGCAGCCCATTAAATGCTTTTCATGCATTTTTATACAGACATTTTAGATATTCTTTCTATAAGTTACAACATCTAGCACACAGTAATAACACAATGTAGTTGCTAAAATAAAGAACTACCGATGTGATAAAAGGTTAGTAGTGATACACCCACCCCAAAGAACTAAATCTCACCCATCTACGTTGCTGCAATTTGAATAAAATCAGAGCCAATGAGGGTTTTATAAATACATTTTTTCGCATGTACAGCTTCAGAAATAACAGCTGAAAGACAAAATGGAAATAAGGCTTTAAAGGAATGTAATAGGGGTAATTGTGCTGGGTACGATCACATTTAATCACGGTATTTAGATTGCTTAAAAATGCACCCTAAACTTCCATAGCAACACAGTGCTGTGATTATGAGTTGCATTGTTACAAAAGCTAAAAGGTTTCCAATTACCTGTCTGCAAACCATGGAGAAAGAGAGAAGCGAGCGGCACGCACAGGGTTTTTTTTTCTTCTGCTGCCTGTCGTTGTGGGCTCAAAGCATCTTCCCTAAAATACATTAATTGGATTTTAAACAGGCCTGCTATCTGACTGTCAGTTTGGCTCCCCTCGCTTTCTCACCTTCTTTAGGAGAGAGCTTGAAATTTTTGTTTGGTTTTACGCTTGGTTACTTTACAGAATACTCAGATTTAAAGGTCAGCTCCAGCCAAACAGCTAAATACACAGTAGAAACACACACAGAAAATGTGTTTTACCTACCGGGAGATTTGTAAAGTGGTCTGCATATATTTCTGATCCACCCTGCTGGGTTACGCGTCTGAACAGCTGAAGCGGTGACAACATTTTATAGTAGTGGCAATTCTGCCAGGTTTGGAGGATGTCAACCATATTCGATCTACCAGTATGTATAATCATAGTCAGTGACCCCTATATCTGCTCCTATGAATGCATCCCATAGCATAGAGATGATCACTTTTTTTTCTATATTTTTCGACTAGAAATGGTAGAATTTTTTCAACCATTTCAAGTTAATTGCAAAGCCCCTAAGCATGGTATCATCACCAAACTTGCTGGAGATGTAAAAAATTAAGTTAAAAATCAAGTCAAAAATTACAAAAGTTGAAATTTCGACTTTAACTTTGAACTTAATTTATACGAAAACTCCATGTGCTAGAGCAAAACTTTTTTTTCCAATGTTCGCACAGCCCTTCTCTACACCTCTAGTTATTTTGGTGATGATACCATGTTGATGATGGTATGATGGTGAAGATTGATAACATGTTCAGGAGCTTTGCAATCAGCTCACAAAGTCAGCAAGTCAAAGAATTCGATCTCTATTTTCCACTAGCTGAAATTGGTATCATCACCAAAATAGCTGGAGGAGTAGAGAAGTGTTGTGGGAACATTAAAAAAGAGGATTACCATATGTGTTGGACTATATGACACACACTTTTCTAGAAATGGTAAAATTTTTGACTTGCTGACTTTGTGAGCTGATTGCAGAGTCCCTGAACATGCTATCCTAACCAAAATTGCTGGAGATGTAAAGAAGGGTTGTGGGAACATTGGAAAAAAAAAGTTTTGCTTTAGCATGTGTAGTTTTTGCACTTTCGAAATTGCAACTTGACTTTGAACATAATCTATGCAGCAACTATTTGTGTTAAAGCCATACTTTTTTTTCTTGCAGTATACCCCCAACTCTTCTCTTCATTGCCAGCAAGTTTGGTGATGATACCATGCTCAGGGGCATTGCAACTCAAATGGTTTCATTTCTAAAAAAATTCTTTTCCAATTTAAATGAATGCATCTATTGGTCCAAATATGTAATAAAAATTCAAGTAAAGTTCAAAACATTCCAGGAGGCTGGAATTTGTTTCAAAGCCAAAAAGGTCGCTGCAAACAAGAAGAAGACTTTAGCTATATTAGCACTAGCAGGACCCATTGTCTGAATTCTCTGACAAACTTTTGAAGATAGACATTTTACAATCTAGTACAAACAACTTGCCATATTTTTCAGACTATAAGACGCACCTGACAATAAGACGCAATCATTTTTAGAGCAGGAAATAAAAAAAATATTTAATGTGTACTCAATTTCAACCACAAAAAAGGAGTCACTAGAGAGCAGACTTCTTCCTCATACATGAGGGGGCCCCCAGTGTGGAAACTGCACTCTCGTTTCACTCTCCCCTCATATTTGGGGTACTCTCCCCTACCTTTAAACCTATTGGCAGAACTGTGAAGTTATACATAGCTCTACATAGTTAATTCAAGTTCATCTAAAAAGTAATGGCAGTTTCAAAGATAATGTTCTCTATACTTGCTCCAGGCTATTGCATTTGTCTTACCTTGCGGTCATTGACCCGAATGCCTACATTGGCGGAGTGGTGAGGATGGGAGCTTTTAGAAGTCCCTGTTGACCCCTGGAGGACACCAATTGGCGCTGAAACTTGATGGCATGTCAGTTACCCCAAGGAGGGGGTGGAAGCCGTAAACATCATAGTGAAGTGCACTTTTGCTCCTGATGCCTGCTTAGATGTCCCTTAGAGTGCAAACACAGACATAGATCGTCCATCGTGCGCAGTCAGGTTCTGGAGAGAACCTGAGCAGTCCTCAATGATGAATTTAACAATAGAGATGTAAAAATGGATGGGAGGGTGTCCCAAATTAGGACCTCTACATTCCTAGGAATATACTGCCTCAGTCCTATAGCTGTGCGATGAAGGGCATCATGGAAAGGTCTTCTCAAAACTCACATTCTGGAAAAATTAACAATGCAATTCAGTCAGCCGGTCCATTGTGTGCCAATGTTTTTTTATCAGCTGGCACAGCTCCGTTTGCATACAAGAGTTTACAAACATCTCAGCAGGATCGGCAGATAAATATTTATAATGAAACGAACTTCATGTGGCTATTAGTTACTATGGAGATATAAGACTTTCCAGATTCAGATTACACCTGTTGTGAATAAACACTTTTTTGATAGCCTCCAATTAATCTTAAAATAATAAATTGACCACTTAATAGAAAAAAATAAACACAAACAGCAAATCTGATTCAGCCTTTGACTAGCAGGAAAAAAGAACGTTTTAGAAAAGGATGTGATGGGTATTCACTATTTCCACAAAAACTGAAATTATATTATGCTTGACAAAAATGCAATGATGCTTAGAAAGCTAGTGGAGAATTGGAACTTAAACTCTTTTTTTAAGGAAAAAACCCAAATATAATTCATGCTAAAAAAAACAAAAACATATCTGCCCTTTAATATTGCCAGAGTATCATGGGTGGTGGGGTGCAGGCATCTTCTGGTACCTGCAGGTACCTCTGTTGGTGGTCATGTCAACTTATATAGTGATTAATCCTTTGTCTCCATAAAGTGAAGCCACATTAAATCCCTCACCTACTCTATATATGCCACATTCACCTACCTTCAAGTAGAGATCAGGCCTTATATTTGCCATATTATATTTGTAAGGTCGGGCTGGACTACTTTTTTACTGTCCTTCTGGAAAAAAACTCTCACAAGCAATGACTTCCCTTTCCTTTAAGTAGAGATCAGACCTAGCCTTGTGTAATGTAATATTATATTTCATTTACAACCTGTAAGGTGAGACTGGACTACTTTTTCATTGACCTTCTGGAAAAAAAACTCCCACAAGCAAGGACTTCCCTTGTGGCTGGTCCCAACCCCTGACCTCCAATCCTGTAAGCCCATATTTCTCTCCGCTCCCTGCAATCTTTAACCCATTCAGTTACATAGTCATAGAGACCTTACGTCCATTCTGTTCTGTAGGTCTGTCTATAGATAAACTAAATCATGAGATAGCATACCTCTCAGCTGATTGATATATTAAACTTCTTGACTGATTCCTTAATTTGAACGGTAAAATGCTCTCAGAAGCGGCTAAGGCTTTCCCAAATTGATGTGGTAAATAATAATTTCTAATTATTGGGTCAGGAAGTAGATGTGGGCAGAGATGGTCGAACTTTTCAAGTAGCTGACTTTATGAAACCTGTGAAAAAGTTTTGCTCTAGCACATGTATTTTTTGCATAAATTAAGTTAAATTTTCATTTTCAAAAAATAATTTCAACTTGACTTTAAACTTAATTTATGCAAAAACTGTTTGTGTTAGAGCCATACTTTTTTTTGCAGTAAACCCCCCTACCCTTCTCTACATCTTCAGCAAGTTTGGTGAAAAAAAATTGACCATCTCTAGTTGTGAGAAAAAGCAAACAGAAAGTTTGCCTCTAAAAGTACCAAAAATGTGGTTCAATGTCCATGGGATTACTGTGCTTGATTGGCTAGCAAACTTGCTTGACCTGAACCCAATAGAGAAACTATTGCCAAGAGAAAGATGAGAGACAGGAGACGGAGCAATGCAGAAAAGCTGAAGGCCGCTATTGAAGCATCCTGGTCTTCCATAACACTTCAGCAGTGCCACAGGCTGATACCATCCATGCCAAGCTGCATTGAGGCAGGAATTGATGCAGAAATGGCCCAAACCAAGTACTGAGTACATATGCATGATTATAATTATCAAAGGTCTGACATTTTTTAAAATAAAAATCTTTGTTTTATAGATTTCATGTAATATGCTAATTTTCTGGGATTTTTGGGGGGGGGATTTTCTTAAACTGTAAGCCATAGTCATGACAATGATAACAAAAGGCTAGAAATATGTCGCTTTGCATATAATCAGTCTATTTCATGTATTCATTCACATTTTAATAAGAAGGACTGAAATACAGAAACTTTTGGACAATATTAAAATGTTTCACTATTCACCTGTATTACAATATTGAGTTTCCTTTATCACTTGGGCTTTGTTATTCTGTTTACATTAAACAACAGCAATATGCTCCTGACTGTCTAAATAAGTTCTAGAGCAAGAATCTATAAAAGGTACTGAAAGAGAAACTGCCTGTATATCAAGTTTACCTTTATGTTGCTTTGAACAGCAACAAAACATAACACAAGGCATTGCCTAGAGTCAAACGCTAATTATACCTGTTAATGTATCTTCCCCAACACAAACATTTCTGCACATTGTCAGCAAATAATTAACTGTGATTGTTATAATTAAACATACAAAAGAACCTTCTTTTTCTGAACTGGTTTTGGCCACGGTTTATGGAGGATCCCTTGTTGGAGAAACCTGCTAAAGGAGCATATGTTCTCCGTGCTAGAGGTGGAAAACGAAAGAGATAAGGTGATGGCTTTTGGACCGGAGCCACTTTTGGCAAGAAGAACAAGCGAGGAGTGATTGGGAAATGGCGCTGAAAGAAGCCAATTTATACTCGTTGCTTTCCTCTACTTAGACTATTTTTATCATTGCGGAATATCTGATCCTACCAACAACAGCTGTTAACAGTCCTGTAACTGATGGCTCATATACTCATCTTGTGTGTCTCCTCCATCCAACCTTTGCTTAGCAGAAGAAAGCACTTATTTACATGGGCAGTTTTTAAATAGACACCGGCTGATGGACTCAATATGAGGCGTCTGCTGGTCGATGTTCTGACTTTTGTCTACTATATCTTGAATGGGGTCATTTTTTAAAACAACCCCCAAATGCCTGCAGGCACTCGTGTCAGGTTGTTTTCCCCACTTCAGAGAAGGAGATAACAGAGGTGAAGAAATTACAGAAGCATAGTTGTTAGGATCCAAACCCAGGGACGCTCCAGTGTCTGGCTGCAGCCCTATCCCCTGAGCCATCAGAATGTTTGCGTCAGTACCTTGTCGGATACCTTCTACAAAGACACCTTGTTACCTAGTTCTCATTGAACCCTTAACCCTTGGCCCTTCCCATGTACTTCCTATATAAGCCAGGTCCTTGCTTAGCTCCAATGCCAAATTATTGAGCTTCCAGCCAGTATCTTGCTTCGTGGTTTTCCCTGCTCGTGCCTTTATCATCTTCGTGTACCGACCCTTGGCTTTGACAACCTGACTACTCTTCATCTTGCCCCCTTGTGACTCGACGCCACCGGCTTTTGGCCTAAGCTTGTTTTGACCACGCTCCTGCTTGCTGCCTCTCGCTACCTGTTGATCCTGCCATTACTTGAGTGGCTGTTTCAGCTACTGGACAGATTGTTACAATAGTATTTATATCCATCCTGTCAAGCAATGTGGAGGAAAGGAAATTCCTAGGTACTCACAGTATATCTGTAAGGGAGAACTAAAGGTGGCCATACACGGCCCAATTTTCACTAGATTTTTCAGGCGATCGACCAGCGTGCTCGTTCCCGCCAATCGCCCGCAGGTCACTCGGCCAAAAAATCTGGTGTGTGCACCTGGCAAGATCGACGAGGAATCCGCCACAGGTCAGACATGCTGGTAAATTCCCGGCCGATGCCATTACTTTAAATGGGGATGGCAGTTCCCATTCAAAAGAGTGGCTGGCACACAAAGGGTGCCCATCGATCAGCTGTGGGTTGATCCCTTATCTATTGAAGCAGAAACAAAGCATGTCTGGCTAGCTCAAGACACATGCAAGCTATGAGTGCTAGTCTCAGGAGAATTTATGATATCACTGCTTTTCTGGGCTACGTCTACATTGTGTGAGATGAATTTAAATAGATGAGTCATGGCGCTTTTAGGATGTGTCGCATTTATACCAATGTGAAGAGAGAGAGTTGAGACTCCGCGTTGACACACAGCATTGCTATGTGTCGCAGGCTATGACGCACATGTGTATACAGCCAATGGGCTTTCAATAGGTAGCGTCTCCATTGCGCTTTAGTCTCCCTCATCTCCTCTGTGTCAAATTGGTTTTAAAGCAATAAACGTAACTTTATTTCCCTTGACAATGCTTTGTTGTCTTGTTCTACAAACCTAGAAAACATCAATAACTAGTATATGGAATCATCCTAGTTTTCTGTTAAGAAGATACAGAAAGCCTGAATCCATGGTGCTTATAAATAGAGATGGTCACTTTTTTCGACCATTTCAAGTTAATTGCAAAGAGCCTGAGCATGGTATCATCACCAAACCTGCTGGAAATGTAGAAAATGGTTGGGTGGTATACTACCAAAAAAACTAGTTTTGCATACGTTTTAAGTCAAGTCAAAATTTCAAAAGTCCACATTTCGACTTTTAACTTAATTTATGCAAAAACAACATGTGCAAGATCAAAACTTTCCTTTCCCAATGTTCCCACAACCCTTCACTACAACTCCAGCAATTTAAGTGATGATACCATGTTCAAAAGCTTTGCAATCAACTCACAAAATCAGCTCATTGAAAAATGTGACCATCTCTACTTATAGAATGTAGTCTAAGGCCAGAGGCTGCACAGGGCTGATGCACTCAGCGGAGACTAAGCATCTGCTGTGTGTGGTGCGGAGAAGCTGTCAGGGGCAGACCACACAGTGGAGACAAACCCTCAGTGTCAGAGGCTGCCTGGCTGAGACACAGTGGAGCCCAACCTTCCACTTTGTGTGGCTTTGAGTGTAGACCAACCTTCCACTTTGTGTGGCTTTGATTGCAGGTACGTTTGCTTTCCATGCTCAAAGCTACATAGAGTGGAGGGTTTGTCTCTGTGTGTCAGCTAGGCATCCTCTGACCTTCTCTGCCTCTGTCTCCTAGAACTTTGCTTGAGCAGGAGTCCCTGGGGGCCAGGCTAAGCATAAAGTGACTTAGCTGGTTGCCAGCCAGACTATCCGGACAATGGAAGTCAAGACATTCATTACATTAGATGCACATAGATCCCCCCTCCTGATTTTGGAGAGAAAAAAAGTTTGCTTTATGGAACAAAAAATACAATAATTATGTACCAAGTTTTCCCTTGTATAGCTGTATATGAGTGATAAATAGAAAATACACTAAGATTAAATGGTTGACATTGGTTTGATGCCTTCAAATCACATGGAATGTTATTGACATTAAACAGAATGTTGTAGACAAATGTCTCTTATTATTAAATGTCCATCACAGAATGGAAAGAGCTATTGCTATATTCTATTAAAGAGCAACTGGGTCAAGGTACTTTTATACCAATGGCTTTGAAGTGAGAAGATGTATTTACGAATTGTGCATGATATATGAATATGCATTTACATTTCATTCCATTGTATTCTATTGTTCTATAAGGGCTTTTGTTGATTAACTTCAAGTGGATTTATTATTTTCATCTAAATCATCTGTCTATACAACTAGATTTACATTTGCAGAACAGCTAGTGCACATCTCTCAGTTATTGCTATTTATTAAGATTAATTTAGAATAGTTCAGCACAAGTAGTCTATTCATTCCTATATATATATGTTGATTTAAATTATTAAAGCTTTTATGACATGAGTCATGTGAATGTTAATACTGGTTTTTAAGTGATTTGGTTTGTGATTTGACCAAAAAATATTGCAATGTTTTTTGTACTTAGATATTAATTTCTAATATATATATAATATATATAAACCAATTGGATGAGCTGCATGCACCACCTTTGGAACTTGAGAAAGAGCAGGGAAGCTCAAAACTGTTGTTTTATTCTCACTGAGCTTGATGCAATAAAACTATAGCATTGGAAACGTTTTATCCTATGGACTTTCTGATGGATTACATATATAAAAAATATATGATGATGATGATGTCAAGTGTATGAACAATGACTCTTCCAAAGAGTGACCCATTAAACTCTTAACGAGCTTGCAAATAGCATGCTTAGACAAGCTCTCCTAAATTTGAGTGGTATTTTCCTGTAATCCCCTATCTAGTCAACAATTTTGGTCGGTGTGGTGTGGTGGGTCCTAATCTAGACGACCTGCGAACGCCTGCACATTTAAGCAGCCACTCGCAGGCAGTCATCTCCTGCGCAGCTGCAGGAGCGCACTGTGTTAGGCAAAATTTACACTGTCATTTCCCCAGCTGCATTCAACTCACAGCAGCTCAGGAAACAGTGTAAATATAGCCTTACATGCAAGGTGGACTATTCGGCCGCAAACATAGATGTTCTCACTCCTTCTAGCCGGCGAGCAGTACGGGTGTTCAACCCTCCCCGTTCGCCGGCGAGAAGGAGCTTACTATTCTTCCACCGGCAGGATCAGGAGCAGTAAGATCCCGCCGGAGGAAAAATCTTTTTACTAAAGACCGGGTAGAGAACCTGGTCTTCCAGTGAAAAAAAACGGCTCAGAAAACTTAAAGTGACATCAGTGCCTTCACATCCGGAAATCGTAACCAGTAACTATGCATTCCAGTTTTACCGATTCCCCGCCTTTTGCCCGTGAATAGGCGGATGTTGGACTATTTTAAAAGTCTGATCCGCCTGTTTGCGGACGGACCTGGCCAAAGTTCGACCATCACTATTAGGGGGTAAGGAAATAAGAACAACCTGATATACATGCTTATAACTCAAAGGAATTGTCTTGGTAAATAGCGACAAGTGACCTGATCACGCTGGTTGGACTATACCATTTGTTATCACATATAAAGCCCCTTTGTGTGATTGTTTTCACAAAGCAACTTTATTATCCCCTCCACTAAGCTAATGATGTGCATGACTAGTTCATGTGTAATTATTTGTGTGTACGTTCACATGTCTATGTACTGAGCTGCATTGGGCAGCTTCATACAGTAATTCTGATAATAAAAGGAATATAATTTATTCAGCTGCTCGCTATTACCAGCGCATTCATGTTCCTAAGAAGCCACGGAAGCAGACAATGATCTTAACCTGCCCAATAAATTAAAGCTAATGGCTTGGCAGAATTATTCAAATTCATGTGCATATATTTTTTCCAATGCATTCTTTAACATTAATCAATAGCAATAGCCCATTAAATATATATCTCCAGCCAGTCCCCTAATGTACAGTACCCGGTGCCTCGATGACGCATCTGCCGTCCAGTCCGTGTGAATTTAGTAACAGAGATCATGGCTTTTTAAAACGTATAATCTTTTTTTAACGGTTGGTAATGTATTTCTGTAATTCTACTGCAACTTGCCTTTCTGTTATTCTTTTGGCAGCGAGACAGTTCATACGCAGCGAACGCAGTACACGGAAGGAGGAATGGAGCGAGCAGATTAAGAGAATGAATCAAGCGGTACAATTATGGACTTGAGCATACATTTATTTTGTTTAACAAAACCTTGCTATTAATAGTCCTCCCACTCTCCCTCCTTGAAGCTACTCGTTCTGTTCTGTCGCAGGTTTCGCTACTTTGAAAATTGGCTTTCTTTCACAAGACTATTTTTGTCTTATAACAACTTTGAGTTGTTGGATTCACATAGTACTTAGTTCAGGACATATTCATTTTTTTTGTCCTAGAGATATCAGCATCATACACCTCCCTACCCTAGTCTGCCTTCATTATTCAACTCTTGGGCACCATGTACAAAATTCACAACTGAATTGATACCCTTTCTTCAGCTAATTTGGAAGACATCAGCACAGGTGTATTTGGAGGCTAAATCTCTTCAAATTCAACAATAAATACTGCACTATGTCAACCTCTGGCCAGCGGATCGGCAGAACGCAGTGAGAACAGCCGGTCCGGTAGGAAGGTATGTGGCTCTTTCAGGGCCCCGCCAAGGAGTGTGCTTAACGCAGGAGAGCGACGGAGCAGAGAACGCAGTGGAGACATACCTTTAAACTTGATCTCAGGGTACGTTTGTTTACAAATATTATTCACTCTGAGCTATACTTGGGGTTGCTTACCTGTCCCAGTCAAGCCAGCTGCATTTCTCTATGTTGGCATCTTTGACCATCGTTCTGGGTTCCACCTCTTTCACATCAGCGATGACACCGTGGAGGTTGGGGACGTGCCCTTGGCCTGCATGTAAATGCAGACATAGAAACCCTGGTTCCCCATACCCCTGGCGTCAACGATGACGCTGGGAATGTGAAGGCAGAAGATTAAGCACACCGGATTGTACAAATATTTTTTTATTTTTACAAATGGTTAATGCCCAGGGTTTAAAACATGATGAATATACTGGATCATTGGGGAGTTCAGTGGCAATAGCAGCTTCTTATCTTCATTGGAGATGGTAAAATTTTTCGACTTGCTAACTTTGTGAGCTGATTGCAAAGCCTCTGAAAATGGTATCATGACCAAAATTGCTAGAGAAAATCAGATTTTCGAAATTTTTACTTGACTTTGAAATTAATTTGTGTAAAAACTGTTTGTGTTAGAGACATACTTTCTTTTTTTCTAGTATACCCCCAACCCTTCTCTACATCTGAGGTAAGTTTGGTGATGATACCATGTTCAGGGGCTTTGCAATTAACTCGAAATCATCGAAATTCGACCATCTCTAATCTTCATTTAAGTAAAAAGTTAAGTCAGTAAGAGTAAAGGTGGGCATGGACACTTCAATTTGTGGACAATGTGACGGCCGATCCATCTGCCACACAACTGGCCACAAATCTAACGCGCCCACCATAAATCAAGTCATAAATCGATCGCCCAAAGAATTCACATGTCCATATTTTTTTAGCCAAACTTTTTACTTTAGATAGGGATCAGCGACCCTATCCAAAGTATATGACGGCACACAAAGGGTGAATGGCCAATTCTCAGAACGACCGGCCATGTGTGATGACAATCCGCCCATCGCAATGTATAAGGCCTTTTTGAAACAGACAATAGGAAAAGTCTTTTTACTCACTTCCGGGAACTGGTGCATCAGCTAAATACACACGTAATATATGCAAACAGTATTTGTGCTAGAGTATTTCAATTACTTGGAATGTTCCTACAACCCGTCTCTACATCTCTAACAATTTTTGGTGATGGTGATATATTGCAATTAAGTCATAAAGTCAGCTACCCAACAGCCAACAAGTTGCAGCTATGACTATGGATGGCACTGCTGAAAATAATTTAAAGCTGTAAAAAAGTAAGACTAAAAATTCCAAACTTTCATAACATGGTTGTATGGACCCTTGCCTTGTGTACTGGGACATAGTCATGCTGCGATTGTTTCCATAAAATTGTCATTGCTTGTTGATGTGAGGATTTACTGTCATTGCTTGGTCATGGAAACCCATTTCCTTATTCGACAACTTTTCAGCTTTTGAGCTGAAGTTAAGACCAAGGAAAGTTTGGAACTCTGCCATTAATTGAACAGAGAATTGTCTTTTTTTACATACTGTGTACTCTGTCCCTGTTGATCTACTCTGTATCTTTGAACAGAGCAGTATTAGTATTAAGAAGAGAAGAAAATTCACAGATTGATTTAATGCATTTAATGCAGAGGGGGGTATTCTATTATTATTATGATCATTTATTTATATAGCGCCAACATATTACGCAACGCTGTACAATACATTAGAGTGAAGATACAACAAAATATAACACACACAGGTACAGGTATGGCATAGGAGGAGTAGAGGACCCTGCCCGGATGGGCTTACAATCTAATAGGTTGGGGAACAGTATATACAATAGGTGGGGGGTGGGAGGTGGCATTTTCTATGACAGTACCAAATGCTTAAATATTCATACAATAATTTTGTCTGTAATGTATGTCCATCGACCTGTGACTCTATCCATCCATCTATTAATCCACTTGTGTTTGTAGGGGAATATATCTGGTTTCTCGTTTTCAAACTGTTCCCATAATGTAGCCAATTTCTAAATATAGATGTACAGTCATTACCACATGGAAAAGCATTAATGTTCACCGAATCCTACATTGTGACCTTTTATCACCTGCTTTTCAGGTATGTAAATAAAGTTTTTCCTAATCTCAGTGACTAATATTACAAATTATAGCTTGCAATAACCTTTATTTCTCTAAAATATATTAGTGCCTAGTAACTATTCATTGCTAGAAATAAATGTTCTGTGTTGCATACTTTGTGTGTAGGATATATTTACTGGGATGTAATGTGTTTCTCTATACATAGCTGAAACCAATACATGTGTAAAGAAAAACAAGGTCTTCCGAAACTAAGAGTTCAATAATACAGGACTGTGTGCACAGTGTCTGCCTACAAATGGGTGCTGAAGGAACTGTCCATGGTGCTGACAGAGTAGCTTTGTAGGAGACACTGTCCAGTATACCAAACTATTACTGAGTAATATTCTCCAATGTCCTAAATCTCAGCTGCTCTGAGGAAGACTGTCCAATGTTCTGATTCACACTGTCCAAGGTGCTGAAACATGGCTGGAATGCTGGAGACTCTGGCAAAGGCCATACAATAATAAATTTACCCCTTCCACTCTCAGCTCTCCCCGCCCCACCAACCCCCGTCCCTGGCACGTTACGCACACTTGCTGCCTCCAACAAGATGTTCACAAGGCAGAGCAGAAGTGGAAAAGTCTGGTCATAACAGTGACTTTGACAAATATCGTCTATTCAAGTATTCACAAGATTATGCATTGGGAAGCTTATGGCCATGCATTGTGATTTTATGTTTGCAATGCGAAAATAAATGCCTCCATACCACCATTCATTTTGAAGGCATTAGCAATGTGATTATAGTTGGGAATATATTTTTGTGAATATCGAATTGAATATTAGTAGAATTATTTGTGAAATTATTGCCTATGCCCCTTATCACTGGAAGTTAACTCTCCTTCCACCTCCTGTCCACTTGACCCTATACCCGCTGATCAACTTATGATCCATTCTACCACCTCTCCCTTTTCTCTGGTATCTTCCCATCAGCTTTCAAACATGCCATAGTCCTCCCCATACTGAATAAGCCATCCCTTGACCTCTCTCTTCCCTCAAGCTAAGGACCAATCTCTCTTTCCTTTTGTTTCTAAACCACTTGAGAGCCTTTTTTTTTACAAAAGACCCACTGACTATCTTACTGTTAATTCCCTCCTTGACCCCCTCCAATCCGGATTCCGGCCCAAGACAGCTATTCTTTACTTCCTCTACTGGATCTGTCCTCTGCCTTTGACTATGACTAGATCACCCCTTTTTTTTGCAGTTGGCCAACATATCTATCTGTTTATAGACCTATCCATCTATCTATATTCTTTCCTTTCTATGTGTCTATCTATCTATCTATCTATCTATCTATCTATCTATCTATCTATCTATCTATCTATCTATCTATCTATCTATCTATCTATCTATCTATCTATCTATCTATCTATCTATCTATCTATCTATCTATCTATCTATCTATCTATCTATCTATCTATCTATCTATCTATCTATCTATCTATCTATCTATCTATCTATCTATTTTGCCTTATTTTGTTTGTAACAATACTTTTGGCTTCAAGGGGTTTTCTTAAGGCTAATTAGCTATTCTACTACGTTATTGTATATACAAAAGTCTGTTCATTTTTCTTCTGAACATAATGCAAAATGATCTTTATCTTTGCATGGATTTGTAAGTGAAGTGTCTTCCTTTGAAGTATACATGTCATCTTTACACTTGGGCCCTTGAAAAAACCCTTAACTGTGATCCTGTCTCTGTACAGAGATGCCCTTTTCTTCCATTCCTTTTATCATGCATTTTGCTCATGGCATCACAGAGGGAGTCTATACATTGTCTTCACAACACCAATGCCATTGTCTGTAGAAAAGGACGACTGCTGAAACATAAGAACATCATTAAAAATAATGTTATCTGACATTAACTCAAGCATAATTAGCATTACTCCACAAAAATACAATAATGAGATGCTTTATGTGTGGAAAAAAATAGATAACAGCCTACTTACTATATATTAGTCTTGCATTTCTTTAACAAACATAATTTAGAATGGAGTACGTTTACTGTTAAGAATATTCAAGATTAAACTAATTATATCCACTTTATTCCCCATTACTAACAGAATTGAACATTTCCTGTGCACCCAACAACCTAGTTTAGCTGTTGATGCCCTAAATCCTTGTTAGTGGGTCCCAGTGCTTACTAAGGAGACATTATTCTCTTCTGTTTATAGCAGCTTTTTCAGCCCTTATTCATCCTAGTGGAAAGGGGAGAAGGCCCCAATACCTGTAAATACCAGATATAAAGAAGTGAGTACACCCTCCACATTGTTGTAAAAATATATCATATTTTTTCATGAGATAATATTGAAGACATGTCACTTTGATGCAATGTAGTCAGTTTACAGTTTGTATGGTTGACAAAGGGTTGCTAAACATTGATCATACTTAACCCTACAGCTTTTGTAACCAGGAAGTGATATCATCCAAAACCAGAAAGTGACATCATCCTGGTATCCACAGGGCTGAAGACGGAGGCTGACCTTGACAGAGAACAGTCAATTCTAAGCCTGTGCTGTATTTTCTTTATTGTGAGTATGTTATCTTTCATTTTCAGCACTTTACATTGTTGTGCTAGGTTGTGCACCCCGTGTCCTTGTTCCTATTTATCAGTGTACAGCTTGTATAACAGTGTATATTTTCTGTCCCCTCAAAATAACTAAACACACTACCAATAATGTCTTAAATACGGGGAAAAAAGTGAGTACAACCCCAAGCAAAAAATGCTCAAGCTGTACCCAATTATCCTGGTTCTCTCACGCTCTGCTGGTAAAGCTGGAACTATATTTCTTGGGATTCCAATAGGGTAACAAAGTGGTGAGGATGAGAGGCAAAGGTGGGCTGGGTAACTTTTACTTTGTCTAAAAGACTATGTGAAAGATTCCTTTAAATGCTACCACTGGAAACATATCCATGCCAAAATGCAACCTTCCCGCTATTTCAACTTATCTAACAAATAAAGATGTGATATTAAAATTGCAAAAATTTACAGCAAATAATGGGCTAATTCCTTTTCCTGTTGGATACACAAAAGAATATATAGCTTTTAATCTTATACAGCTGGAGACTGGTTTGAGACTTAAAGGTAATCTTTCTATGGCTAATGTGATAATCTATGGATAAACTCTAACTAATTGACCTGGAAAGTGGTTTGTTTAAGTGTTTTCCAATATTGTTTTCTGCTTTCTTAGGTGAGCATTGGGCTGAACTGATGACATACGACTGTTAAGCCTCATTACCAGAGATACATGCTGACAAATACAAGATGGACACAGGCCTTCACACCTCCTTAGAGGCCAAGAAAAATGGAAAGGTGCCTTGGGTAGGGTTTACTTAATCATGGGCAATGGTGTGCAAGCATGTCCATTTACTTACATCCCTAATGAGAGTCCAAATCTTTTAAAGCACAGAAAGATCAAAGACACAATAACAATGTAGAGACTCATTAGTTGCAAGATTTATTGGAATCGTTATCCTATGAGATAAAGTAATGTGTGGAGGGTCCAGATGTGCTTCCTTTGAAACTCTATGCAATGTTTTTTTTTTTGTTTGTCCAAAACTAGAAACATTTATTTAAAAGGCTTTGCCATCTTCAACTCATTTTGTCATCTAATTCAATTTTTATTCTAAAAACTAAAATGTATTTGAGCTGTGATGAGAGGTATAAGTAGCTTCACATTCCAATCTTCTATCCTATCTAAATGAATTTATGAAATAGTTGGACATTTAGATTCGCCTCATATCTGCTACTTGCTTTTTGTTTAAGCCCATAGAGACCATGTTATAGGCCAGGGGTAGTCCAACCTTTTGACTTATGAGCCTCAATGGCTTCTTAAATTTGACAGAGGGGCAGACCCAAAGTAGATTGATGGGTATTTGTTAACACTTGCTCACACTGACTGTTTACACGGCGTTGAACAGCTCCTCTGTCCGAGAGGTTAACGCAGGGCACTACGCCAACCTCCAGCTGGCAGATCGGCTCAACACCATGTAAGCAGTCAATGCAGGAGGCAGGTAATAAATATGGGCTCTGTCGGCATTCCAAGGAATGTGCTTAACGCAGAGGGGGTCGACGGAGCCCTAGACACCGTGGAAACATAACCTTAGTCCTTCTTTACATCATGCAGGGATTTTCCCACAATTCAGACACAGACCAATGTTTGCTATGAACTCTGAGGTGTCTGTCTCTACATGCACATCATTGCTTGCATTTATTAAAAATCAAATGGCACATCAAATGTCCGCTGCGCAAACACTGCAGCCATCTCTAACCATGAACATACCCTACTAGTGATGGACGAACATCGGCCGAGGAGAACTTTAAATTCCCCGCCTGTTGGCAGGGAATTCGAATGCAAGCTATACTGGAAATGACGCCGCAACATGATGACCGTATATGGAATGCCCAGTTCATGTTCCAAAACGGAAGTGACGTTGGTGGGATGTCACGTCTGGCTCGTGCCCGGGGCAACACTAGAGATCGGGTGTCTCTACCTGATCTCTAGTGGAAATAATTATTCCTCCGGCCAGACCAGGTGCGGAAAGGTCTAGCCGGAGAAAGAATTATAGACTTCTTCTTGCCGGCGAAGGGGGTGGGTTGAACACCCATATTGTTTGCCAGCAAGAGATACAATGTTCGCGGCAAACTGCCCAGCGGACAGTTAGGCCATCACTATACCCTAGTGCACAATCATATGCTCCTAACAAGGCGAACTAACTGGCCATCCATGAAGATTAACATCCGTTATGTTAGCCATTGACCACTTTTAGAATGAAGTACAATGAATATTTCAATACTGGCTGTCTTGTTTCACAAGTGCCAGACATCACAAATATAGGTATAGAGATATTTTCTTCTACACAATTTGCTTATATAAATATATATGACCAGACATGCTAATAATACATTTCTGAGTAATCTGTCTCTACTTATAATCATATATGCTATAGCTGCCTAAAGCAATTGCTTATTCTTATATATAATTAAACCATTTCTAAGTAGAAATATATATCAGCCATGTCTAATGTCACTATAGCATGGTAACAATCACGGATACATTATTAAATCATAAGCTTATTTCATAAAAACCTCCAAAATATGTCATATTTTCTTTACATAGCCTAGCCCTTTTCTAATTAACATCAGATAAACACCATAAATAAAAACCCTGAACACCAATACAGTTGAACAATCTTGGGATATAATTATGTATATTATTTTCTGCAGCTGTAGACCTATCAAGATATAAAAGACTTACATTAATGGTCCTGATTAATTGAAACTATATGCGTAGGGTTCAGGAATCAACCAAGGACAAGAGGCAGCTTCTGCACTGATAATTAACTTTATTTAAACTTCAAGGCCAAACAGGGTCTTGTAAAAGTATGAAATACAAAAGTTAAACTTATAGTAAGTCCAGAAGTCCAAAGCTACATGGTAATTATGGATTAGCAGCGGGCTCAACCCACGTGAGGTGAGCAAACGCGGCCTTGACATAGGCAATTTCTCTACTGGTATTCTGACGTGGTCCAGAAGGCAGGAGTTGGCATGCACCCCACCGGAAACGCTGGCACTGGCACAATTCTGGAACGGCTGCTCCTTTTTTTAACTGGGGCTGACAGGGTAGATGCATGCAATTGTGCCCGCAAGCCGGACTGAATGGGTTTGGGAGGTAAGCCTAGGACCGGGCAGCTTGCCCAGATACTCAGTCTCCATCAGGACCTTCCTCATAAAGCATTGCCCCGGGGGTCGTCCCCTCCCTTATATCACCTCAGGGCATCATGGTCTAGTTTCTTAAAGAGAACGCTACCCCTGCCTTGCAATTCCTCGTCACTACATATGAAATTTAAGATGGCCATAGGCATAAGAGTGAGGTTGTCTAAATCAGATTCTTGAGGGCTGGCATCCCAGTCGAAAACCAGTCTGTATGTGGTCATTAAACTAAGCAACTAGGCATTAGGGGATGGCCAGTGGAATGGGCATGTCAACTACATATATCCAGAATATTATTTGAAAGTAAAAGAAGCTTAACAAAGCTTAACAACTCTAGTGTGATCTTATCTGAGTGCAAGGTGATGTCAAACCTGGAGTTCAACCCTCAGTGGTTTAATAGGCGACAAACTATTTTAAACCTCTTAATAAAGGGGACCAGTCCGAGTACTATATGCATTCACAATGGTGTATCCCACCTTCTGTATGTTAATCCCCCTCCAATGGCAACTTAGTCTTGGACCAACCATAAAATAAGCCTTAGTTACCAAATTTAGAAACGAGATTATGAAAACCTCAATGAAACACACTGAACACATGAAAAACACTTTGAGTTGCTGTTATAGATTAACTAAAAATTTTATCTCTCTCCTATATTTCCCCCCTTGCTCCTCGATCTCTAAATACAGTACAATTAAGACCTTTAAGATTTTTCAACCCAACATGGGTTTTACCAGAAATGTATTAGAATCTCTATGGAATTAATCACTGATAAAACTATTGATCATATGTCTGTGGTTGTCATGCATCCAGGTCATTGTATATCTGTAGTGTATAATTCAAATCAATTGGACTTGCTGTGTTTATTTCTTATAGATGTTTCTCTAGTCATCCGCCATTGCATGCACGCTGGAAGAAGGAGAGAGATCATGGCTAAAGAAGCAAGGAGCCACATCGATCTTGGCTGCTCTCTTCATTTGTGAACTGGGGATGGAGACACAACAATAAGGAGCCTAGCAGAGATTGGCAAACAAAGGGTGGGAGAGGTGAATGAATACAAGGACATACAAGTAAGCTACAGCTTTTGCCTCTCTCTCTTTTTTCCCAAGATCTGAAGGTAAACCCTGCACCCCAGTCAGCTGATCCAGACACATTCCTTCTATCCAAAAGGCAAACCAATACTTACATAGGGCATTGGGCTCTTAAGAGAACTATTGAAGGCAAATTAAAGTTTTTAAGAAGCTATGTAAAGCAACTTTAGGGCTGCTATCTGGGGGGGGCAGTCCTGTCCCGAATCTGAGCAGCTAGGGGGGCCAACAACTTTTTTCCCTGGGGGCCAGAAAAACTTCTGAGGATTCTGAGTCTGAGGATTTCTGACGGCGCCCCTGAGCAACTGGCTACCTCCTTTGACCTGTCATGTTCTGCCTACCTTTTAAAATGAAGCACAGAGACCCAGTGATGTGATAACCAATTTTTAAATAAGGTATGTATTACAACTCAAAAAGGTTTTACTCGAAAATGTCATTAGCACTCGATAAGAGAGGAAAAGAGAAGCCAGAGAAGACAAATATGAGAAGATTAAACTTCAACTTTAATAAAGGAATACAAAAAGTAGTGATGTTATATAAAAGTACAGCAGTCTATAGCAGTCAATCATAATTGTTCTCTTACTTGGTATGATTTAATTTTAGCTGAAATGGAATTGGCAATGTGTTACCGATTTCATGCTCATCATTCTTTACCTTGTCTTTGGATTCTGAGGAGGATTTAATGTATGTGGGCTAAGGACATCTATGGTCTCCTTCTTTCCAGCTTTATAGAAGCTGACATATCTGCAATGCACAGAACTTGCCACAATATCCTTCCTCTAAGGATTACAAAATAGATCATTATGACAACATATTCCTCTACAATTTCACAATCCTCAAACAGCGGCGATAACCCAGATACATACATGGCAAACAACATGGACCTTAGTGTACCTTGTATAACACAATATAAAGAACCAAGCAAAAGTTTGTACTTGGCTTAAGTAGGTTCCTTAGTCTACGCATTATATAGAAAAAAGTACTTTCTACTGCATTATCACCAACCCAGGCTACCATATTAAATGCGGAGAGGGTAGGAGCAGGAAGTAGAAGCAAAGTTGTTTAAATCCATAAAAAATTAACTGGGGGTGGAACCGCAAATAATCAGAGGTACACAACGTACTATGCAAGGCATAAGCATCAGGGGTACTTGAATGGGGTGGACATTAAATTTAACAGGGGAAGTTAAAAGGGATTGGGTCAGGCCTAGTTAAGGGGTCGGATGGAGAGCCAGCTGGGGGAGATTTAACTAGTTAAGTTTTTCTATGCCATAATCCCGATCTCCCTTCCAATGGATAGACTGGTTAATACTTTTTGGGATAATCCTTTGTCACAGCTGATGGCGGGTCCTCAACAGTGTTAAGAAGGTAAAATTTTATGTGATGTTGGTGACATTTTGGTTTAGTGTGACAGCCGCTACACATTTTATTATACGGTGGGTGGGTGCTAAAAAAGATGTACCCATCTAGCTGGTTGGAATATGGCTGCCATGGTCAGTTATGTTACATAGAGACCTGCAGGTGACACTGTCAAGCTATTTATATCGTATAGCATCTTCTATACTAGTTAAAATGTGGACATATAAGCAAAGCTGTGACCTATACTCATTTCAACTATATAAGATGTTTGATGCATTTTTTTTTAGTAATGTAGTTACTGTATTTTTCGGACCAGATCGATCAGATGGGGGGGGGGGGGACATGGCTGCATCTTAGGGTCTGAATGCCACAGGTGGTTGAGGTTTGGCTCCCCGCCAGTGTCTTCGTTCTCCCACTAAGAAGATTAGTGGGAGAACGAAGATTAGGGAGGTGGAGGAGCTGTCAGATGAGTGATCCACCCACAGGCAAAATCCCTTAATCTGTGCTGCATTGTTTATATCAGTGGACCTCCACTGATATAACCAATGAAGAGCAGAGACAGAAAGATGAAAGAGCTGCCAGCCGGCATCTCTCCCATCTATCTCTGCCTATGTGTGGGAGCAGCTTTCACGCTGCAGCTTTCACACAGCAACATAGAGGGGAGAAATCTGCATGCAGCTCCCCTCTTCTCCAATGTGTGAGAAAGATGTGATGTGCTGTGAAGTGGTGCTAGAAGTGCTGAAATTTGTTTTTCAGGGGGATTCAATATTTTTCTATTTTTTTTTTCTTCTTTTCCTGCTCTGAAGACTGGGTGCGTCTTATGGTCTGAAAAATAAGGTTCAAATTTGCTTTATTACATTTAACCCTCCAAACTGTCTCATTTTTCCCCAGGTCAAGGATAAGTGATAGATTTACTGTAAAGTCTGGCACCAAATAACCAATATTGCCACGATAAAACGTTGCCAAACAGAATATCAAAAAATGTAAGTGTAAAACTTACTTTTTTACTTTTTAAGTAGTAGCTTTTTAAATAAATTTGAAGTTTTTCTTTTTTATTTAGGAAAAGATAACCAGAATTTTGATCATGGTGGGTCGTCAAAACCCTATGTGAATCATTCAAATGAAGACCTCATGATATATTTATTAAAAGTCTCTATTTTTTGTGTGTGTTTATAGCACAAAGAACACCAACGTCATCTCCTGTCACAACTTGAGACCTAAGTAGTTCTGGTACTTAGTGAAGAGCACATAAGATTCCCCGAGTCATTTGATGTTCTTATAAATCTAAAAGAACCTGAGAGGACTTCGCTCTGTGCCAGGAATCCTGCTGCTCTTCATATCTGACAGGGATTTGGCGATGATACCTGAGACGATGGGGCCATCCAGAAGCTGAAGAACCTGGGTGGTCAACTTACCTTCTCTAATCATAATCCATTCCTGAAGCCATTTTGCATAATTGCATTTCTGTATGCCTAAATAGGTGTTTGGTTGTTGAATTCTTTCTGAACATTACAGAAGTAGTAGAAGTAGAGATGGTCGAAAAATTCGCAGTGCGAATTTTTAAGTAGAAATTTCAACTTTTTCGCCGAAAATTCGCATAGTCGAATTTTGATGGGGTCATTTCGAGTTTTCGCCGAAAATGTCAAAAATCAGCCTGATATTTCGACTGAAATCGAAATTTCAACTTGAAAAATAACTTTGCTTTTGATTTGCCGTGCCGCTATTTCGCGTGCGAGTATGCAGGAGTGATTGGAAGATTCTCATTGGCGTAAATTCGCATTGGCGAAAATTCGCATGGTGCTAGCTAACTTTGTCAGCTTATTGCAAAGGCCTGGAAAATGGTATCCTCACAAAAATTGCTGGAGTTGTAGAGAAGGGTTGGAGGACATTGCTG
>CM070034.1:25291210-25303701 GCA_036250615.1 Ptychadena robeensis | reverse complement strand
TATCGGAGTAGGTCTGTCTGACCTACTCGGGCTGTGTATGGCAGCCTTGAGTCTTTTCAGTCAATGACACGTTATAATTGCCATCTCACCTATCTGGTGTGCAAATCATTTACATAACATTTTACTGATTTTGTAAGTGAATACCTTTTTATTACTCACCTAACTGATAAACCTACTATAATATGTTTCTGATTCAGTTTACCATGAACACTGCAGTAGGAAATACGTTTCCGCATAATTCAAATATGTGAAATGCTTGCTCTAATTAAGGCTTCCTGGTAAGTGAAAACTATGAGCCAGCTATAAGCAGAGTAATAAAAACATAGTTTATTTATACTGACTCTTGGCCCGGCTCTAAATCTTGTGTTTTTAGAGAGTCGCAAATAAAGACAATAAGGCAAAAGTGGCCAAATTAATTGGCTTCTTAAATTTTGCTTCGAGACAGGAAAACAACTGAGAAAAAGAGGAAGCCAAGGAATAAATAAAAAGCTGATAAAAGAAGCAAATCAAAGAGAATTAAAGCAAATTGATGATGTAAAAGATAAAACACAATGAGACAGGGAAAATAGGCAAACAATCACACACACAAATATACACGGACAGGTCACCGCCCATTAACCTTCAAGGGAATAGTATCCATTATGTTTCAATCATTCTATTGAAAAACTACAATGGGAATGAGATTTACGGCTGACCTTTCACCTTACGTACCAGTAACCTCTTTGCTTTAAACATACTCTCCATTTGTGTTGTATAATATCCATCATCATATCTGTCCTGATTTCCTGTAGCTTCCATTCAGATTTTCATCTGTGCTTCTTTCCTCCAACATGTTGCTGACCTGATAATCCTACGGCTACTGTTCTCAGATCACCGCATCCCTGTCACAAATGCCGAGATTTCATCTTTTATGCTCATCAACCTTGGAGGATCCAGGAGACCGGCTGGTTGAGAAATTTCAGTTTGACAATGAGAAATGGCACACAAAATATGTTGCTGTCTGGTGTCAGTAGCATTCTCCTCTTGTGCATTTATTGGAGTCCCTGTAACATGCTTGAGAATAAAGCTGTGTAGATAGCAAGGGGATTCTGGAGTAAATTAATCCAGTAGAACTAGCGGGAGGTTATCAGAGGAATAGGGCTTCCTTTGGTTCTAGAATCCCCAATGTAATTCTAAGTTTCACACACATAAATCTGAGCTGTCATTCGATTAGACAATGTTTGTTTTCTTAGCTTCACCTTTTGGGAAAAACATAATACTCAGAACCAAAAAATGGGATCTGCATTCATTCATGTATATTGTATATTTATTTCCCTATGTCAGGGTGGTTTCATTCTGTATAATGTACACTTTTAGTGCCTGAATGGGAAAATGTAAATATGTTTTTTTACTGCATTGAAATAATTTAAAGAACAATCTTCAAATGTTATATCCATCTGGATGTGGCGTCATAAAGTGTCTCTTCCTGTATTTGGAATGCGGAAGTGCTGGTGTGGAATCTCAATTCCGCATTCCAAATACTGGAAGTGATACCTCGTGACATCACTTCCGGCACAATCGAATAAGAATAATGACTCCTTCCTTATATTTTCCCAAGCTACTCTGGAAAATAGGAGGGAGAATAATGCCCCATCCCTCCTAAGCTAGAAGGGCGTTAAGGTAGGAATACACGTATAGATTTTTGCACAATCGACAATAGATTCGATCAGGATGTTTGATTTTTTTATCCAATATCGATTGTGCCTATATCGAATGTGTACACTCTATTTTCGTTCGACCGAATGAAATTTCGTCCCAACTGTTCTCGAATTAAATTTCATTCGATTTTTGAACAAGAAATAGCTTCATTCAAATTCATTAGATCGAACAAGAATTATCGACTGAAATGATGGTACGTTCGATTTACATTCGTTTTTTACAAGATAGATGAAAATTTACCAACATGTCCGATCAGCTTTCCATAGATTTTTTGTTCAATATCGTTCACTTTTGTTCAAAAGTTGGTCGAACTAAACCTTTGTTCAGCTTTAGATTTTCGTTCCAACGATTAAAAATCTATCTTGTTTAATCTATCCAACAAAAAAATTTACCCATGTGTTCATACCTCTACTCTCCCTCCTAACTTCCCGCCCCGCTTGTGGGCATCACCACTGAGCTTTGACCTCTGATACTTTCAGTGAACTCAGTGACCCCTGTAAGATGTTCGTTCGTGGATCATGACTCACAGGTTGAGAACAACTGATTTAGAAGGTCAATCCAATGTCTTGGGTTCTTTTTAAATGGACATGGTGTTGCAGTTACAGTTGTGCAAAGACAATAAGCTAGTACTGCCCCCACCAGACTTCCATGAAATCATCTAAATGCTCTGTGAATAAGCTCATTTTGAGTATAACGCGTCAGAGGAGGTAATCCTTGTGGGGGTCATATGTGTCTGCTGTTTATCAAGTTTATGCATCAATAAAAGAAAACAACTTGGATTTTATCCAAACGGTTACACTATCTTTGTTTGTATCTG
Source organism: Ptychadena robeensis (assembly GCA_036250615.1). Lineage (NCBI taxonomy): Eukaryota > Metazoa > Chordata > Amphibia > Anura > Ptychadenidae > Ptychadena > Ptychadena robeensis. The sequence continues at coordinate 25,301,186 of CM070034.1, read as the reverse complement.
GAGCGCGGAGGCAGAAGGGCTGACCTTCTTTGCATCCCAGCACCTGGTAATATCCTGGATTTGTATGGCAGTACAAGAGGGAGTTTGTGTTTAATCTTCTAAGAGTGTGGGAGTTCATGTGACGTGTAATCACCAAGCCTTTGAACATGATTTCATCCACCAAAGATACACTGCTTGGCCCAAAAAAAAATTTGCCACCTGGATTTAACTAAGCAAATAGGTATGAGCCTCCTATTGGATAAATCTGGGGTTGCTGCAGTTGGTCAGGTCTAGGTTCAGCAACAGTATGTGCTCCAAGAATGAGGTCAGCTGACCTGAATATACTGAATGACTGGGATATTCCATCAATGGATTTTTTCTTCCCTGATGGCACAGGCATATTCCAAGGTGACAATGCTAGTATTCATCAGGCTCAAATTATGAAAGAGTGGTTCAGGGAGCATGAGACATCCATGTCAAACACAGTATTCTACCACACATTGTGATTGATTCAAAACCGGTTGATTTACAAAGACCTATGAGCATAATACAATTGGATACAATTAGTTTGAAATCCCTAGAATGCCTTCAGATACTTGTACCATTAAGAACAGAATAAATCCTTACAGTGAGGATGTGGATCCGGGCACACATGCATGTCGCCAATACCTAATAAAGTTTATATAAAGTTTAAAGTTTATATAAAGAGTATATAGATATATAGAAAGAGAGCATCAGTAGCCAAAACGCCAGTGGCGTTTTGGCTACTGATGCTCTCTCTCTATATACAGTATCTATATACTCTTTGCATGACATCATCTCTAAATTGTTTGCCTTAAAAGTCCCTTCGCCTCCTTTGGAGTAAAATGTTCAAGAGGATTTATTCAGATCTGAATTGTTTTGGGATGTCAGCCAGTCAGTAGATTTTAGTAGATATCTCCACTGAAATTGAAATTTACCAACATGACCGATCAAGGCTCTTTACATTTTATGTTCTCCATTTCCAAATATTTGATCAATGTATTCAGTAAAAAAAAAAGGAATTGATTGGCAAAGGATCCACTTAAATGATTGATTTTTAAGTCAATGGAATGGACAAATCAAGCCGTATATGGCCACCTCTCGGGTTTTTAAACAGCAATACATGCATGTCGCTATTACGTAATAAAGTTTATATAACTGACGGATGCCAGTGGTGTTTTGGCTTCTGACGCTCTCTCTCTCTATACATCTATATACTCTTTGCAAGACATGATCTCTAAATTGTAGGCCTTAAAAGTCCCCTCACCTCCTTTGAAGAAAAATGTACAAGAGGGTTTATTCCTCTATAATTCTGATCTGAATTGTTTTGGGATGTCGGCAATTTTGAGAGTAGATTATCATTTCTAGATATCTATATTTGTGTAATTGAAATTAACCAACATGACCAATCAAGGCTCTTTACACTTTATATTCTTCTTTTACAAATATTTGATCAATGGATTCAGTAAAAAAAAGGAATTGATTGGCAAAGGGAATGGAATGGACAAATCAAGCTGTATATGGCCACCTTTAGCAATACTTGGTATTTTAAAACTTACAAGCAAAATAACAGTGCAATGACATTAGCACAGATATGCATCAATATTTTGTGCCCTATAATTAAACCCAGTAAGACAAGAACAAGAAAACTGATGATCCTACAGAAGATATATTGTTCTGCAAATACAAATAAATTAATTTACTTTATTTGAGATTCAGCAAATCCAACACAAAGGCCCTTCAGAAGCATAGACCCATGAACTCCTTTATACTGTATATTATACCTTACTCTAAGTCTTCTTGCTCATCCAAACCTTCTACCTTCTACCTTGAACGTTGTTTGGTCCAATGCCTCAATGAAATAGAAACACTTACGCTGTATTTATTGTGTTTATAAAATACAGCAAAGGCTCTTGTGCTTAGTTACCTTTCACAGCACTTCTGTCTTTGTTCTAATATATGGCGGTAATGTTACTAGAAAAAAGCTCTTGAAATATATGGAACCTGATATGGTGAGTTTATCCTTTTAGAATTCCCAGCCATAGAACAAAAGATGCGTGCGGGTGTCAGGAAACTCATCCTTCAGAAATTTCTGGTCTTAGTTAATGCAGACGATGAATGTAGCCAAGAGCGAGCTTTTCTCTACTAAATCTTTATCGTTTTTTAAAGTTTCGCTAGTTTACTCTTGTCCTAGCACTGAAGCCACTGTAAAATATGAACCTACTTTTTCTTTTTACCTTGAAAGTCTTCCTATAGTCATCTGTTACAAGTCAATGTTTAAAAGGTATGTAAAGAATGCGAATGAACCTCTATTAATCAGTTCTTTTTAATCCGGTAAATATACAGTTAAGGATTTTTTGACAAGTAAAAAAAATACCTGTTGAACTTGCCAGATATCTTGACCTTCACTACTCCCTGGCCATAGATGCTGCAATTTTTGTACAATTTCTGAATGATTGATCGCTCACAAATTGATGCAAGTTTAAAGTGTACAATCGACCAAAATGTTGTAAAATCCTATGTAAAAATCATTTGGGCATTGAAGTCATGTCATTTTGGCAAATCTATCGGAAATTGAAGGACGTTACTGGAGACCTTAAAATCTGCCCTTTCAATCGACCCATGTAGGCCTCATCCCACTTCCATCATGGCCCTCTTTCCTAACCTGTGTTTGAATAGGGCCTTGATAATGTTCCTAAATAGTAAAGGGGGGCCCTGCAAGGAAAGTTTGGGAACCACTGCCATAAAGGAAGATGCTTAATGGTGGTTTTGGGTCAAGGTAATAGTTACAGATCAGAGTCATGGATATTAGTAAAGGGTTAAGCACCACTTCAGGGGTGATTTAATGTCTGTTGAGACTGCACCATCTTGTCCAGCGCTGTCCTGTCAGTCCTGCTCAGGACGAGATAGCGTTGTCTGGAAAAGATCGGAGCCCCGGCACCACATACTTACAGTTTTGCGCTGTCCTGATGGGAGCAATCATCATTTTAAGTGGCTTCTTTACTGAAGCCAATGCCCCCCTTCAAGTGATGACGTCACATTGGGCCGGTGGCGGGACATTTAAAGGGAATTGCACTAAAACTGTTTTCTGTGGAGAAAGCTGTTTCAGTGTGATTCCCAGATGTGCCCTTTGAAGCTAACTCTCCCCTGGTGTGTTCATCAAACCAGCGGAGAGAGTGCCAAAGGGAATGTAACATTGTGAATACAATTCAAAGTAAAAAATATACACAACACACATTTTCAATTGTAATAAAAAAATTCTTTTAAACAAAACATAAATATGAATACATACTCTTTTGAAATCTATCATACAAAATAAGAATTTTAGAGATTTTGTCATTCAGATGATACCTTTTATTTATTTATTTATATATGTCTATTAGACCCTTGTACTGACATATTTTGGGAAGTTACAGGCCTACAACATAACAAAAATCCTTTTAAGTCTATTGTGCGCTTTAAGTACTGATAGCTAGCTCTTGCAAGAGTGCTAGGGTGGTTAAGATGATAAAACTTGAATAGGGTACTACCATATTGACCATTTCAAAATAATTGTAAAGCCCCTGAGCATGGTTTCATCACCAAACTCGCTGGAGATGTAGAGAAGGGTTGGGGTATACTACAAAAAGTGTTGCTCTAACACAAATAGTTTTTGCCTAAATTCAGTTCAAACTCAAGTCAAAATTTCGACTTTGACCTTAATTTAATATTCCCACAACCTTTCTCTACATCTCAGAGGCTTTGTAATCAGCTCAAAAAGTCAACTTTATAGGGTACTAACAGAACTGGTTTATAATGTGGCTAGCTGGTACAAAGATTATTTAAACATGGGGCACTGTCCTTTTTTAGTTATTGTATTCAAGATGTGGCCTATATATAAAATATTCCATAATGAAAAAATGTGTCTGGTAATGTTTTACATTTTGTGTTTTCTTAACTGTGGATTTATGGTAATATTTTCTCTTCCTCATGATCCACTGGGTATGCTTAGTCCTGCCCATTTGAAGTAATATCCTTGCTCTGCCACTTCCTTCCTTCACACAATGTAATGGCAGAAGCATCCTCACTGCTTACTGAATATCAGATATTCGGATGTAGGCCAGATTGATAAATAACTTGAAGGTATGGTCTATATGAGAAGTGGTGGTTGAGGTGATGCTCATTGGGTACCAAAGGTTGAGTGCCTATAGACTTGAGTGAGTGGAATTAGGCCCTGCAAAGACCAGTGCATTCGGCTGCAAAGACCAATTTTTAATGCCACAACATTTTCTTCCAGAATTAACAAAATGTAACTCCCTCCACTAGACAGAAAATATGACTGCTCACATTTATCAGCGTTATATAAACAGCGATAACATCGATATTAAGGCAGGACAGCCGGAACACATACAAGGCAAGATTTGTTAAAATGACTGGAAAACCTTTTGCAGCTACGAGTTGAAAGGTATATCTTTTCATTCTACAAGAGCTTTCAATGCATTTTTTATTCCATTTCCTCCCCTTCTTCTTCTTTAGTTTGCACAACACTTGCCAGGAGCTGATGTTAACTGAGCTCTTTTTGCCTCAGTGACTCAGTCGGCCTGGGAAGCTGGAAGAAGACACGGATGAATTTCCATTCCATTAGCGTCTACTTTAAGGAGGAACCTCTGAGCTTTACAATCCATGAATACCATTAACATTTTAACAGTGTTTATACACCTGGAGAACAGGCGAAGTCTCATTCTTGACATCTGACCTTTTTTAAATGGAAACTTAAAGCAGAAGTAACAACCGATCAGACATGGGGAGCTAAGCACTGGAGAGAGCAGGCCTTTGGACATTTCCCAGTAATGGGGCTATGCTTTTTGTATTTGCAGCGCTCTGTGCAGTCATCTGCTGTGTTTCTCAGGTGAGAGCATCTGAGCCTTCATTTTCAAAATATTTCATGTCATTTTATTTGGTGTCAAAATGAGGAACTGTTTCTAGATTTTCTATGTTCTACAGAATAAAAAGATGAGACAAATGGATCATCCATTTTGTGCTAAAATATATTACTCTGGGGAACTGGTATTGAAGGGTAGGCATAAACTTTTCTTCTACCAAAACCATGTAACATGAGGACGTTTCATAAACCTTCCAATTACTATGTATTCTATCAGGGAGGACCCGGCACTACATAGCAGTGATATATACCTTCCAATCACTGTGTATTCTATCAGGGAGGACCCAGCACTTCATAGCAGTGATATATACCTTCCAATCACTATGTATTCTATCAGGGAGAACCCAGCACTACATAGCAGTGATATATACCTTCCAATCACTATGTATTCTATCAGGGAGGACCCGGCCCTACATAGCAGTGATATATACCTTCCAATCACTATGTATTCTATCAGGGAGGACCCAGCACTTCATAGCAGTGATATATACCTTCCAATCACTATGTATCCTGTCAGGGAGGACACTATATTACATTGTTGTTGTTAGATCTAAAGGAAATTGTATGGAGTGACCCAAAGGTGTATGGGGGGCTTAAAGCAAGGCTGTCCAATCACAATCCTTGAGGATTAACTTCAGGCTGATTTTGTATATGAAAGTCATTTTGTTCTTGACTGAGGTCATTAACCTCCCTGTGGTACCATGTATTATGTTTTTTGCTTTCAAAATCAATATAGGAATATATAAAACACTTTAAAACCCACCTTCTGAATTGACCTTGGGACCTCTGTACACATTCAATAATGTGGGGAGTGGGATCTGGGGGTCCTCTTGTTAAAGAGGAGCCCCGGATACACAATGAGCCCCATGTTGTGGAGAATAGACCCTGTACCTTAAAGAATGGTCTTCCAGGCCAGGAGGGGGTCTGGTATGCTTTGAGGACCCCACACTGTTCATGGTCCCCCTTCTGCTATGCTCTCGGGGGGGGGGGGGGGGGGGGGGGGGGTTAACACTGTCCAGTATTTGCACACTTTTGAAATTTTTTAATGATATTGGGGTTACAAATGTGACCTGAAGGTTTGAGTCATTATAGTCAATGTGGTTTGCCATGAACATGTAAACCACGGATATTTACCAGTGTTTGTGAATGGTCCGCAGACACCTGTGGCCCATTTTTATCCATCACTACTTACTGATTCCAATCTTAACCTTTAATAGGACAGTAAAAGAGAAGTAGAGAGCTTATATATGCATTGCATTTAGTGATGGATATAGCCTAAACTTGTTCTTTAAAAGTTCCACATTTAAACACATCCTATTATTTTTTGAATAAACCTCAATATGACCTTTTAATACATTGGCGCATAATTGCAAAGAACATTAACCAGCTTTGTATTAGGATCCTACAGCACAGATGCAGATTTCTATGCACGTCTCTAGTTTCTGCCATATTAAACGTTTTACAAATAGTTTCATTAAGTCAAAAAACTGTAGAATAAACCTTTTCTTCATGGTGAAGAATAAGAACTGTGTTGGGGTACAATCCATTTAATAACCTATACTTTGTTCAGTTTCCAATGTAGGGATCTTACTCCCTAAAGAAAAATCTTTTCTCCTTCACCCTGATGAATAGTTTACATTCTCCAGCTACCACACTATCTTCATCCTGCAGAGTACCTGCAAGAAACGGCCATTCCACTGCACTCGTTCATTTACATTAGCATATTTCATTGTACTATCATTAATGTTTTCATTGAGACATTACCGATGTGGTATTTTTCATGCATCGTATAAATGTGCAGATGTTGGTTAGTAATTGCTGTATAAAACGTATTCTATTCTACAGAACATTCCACAGTAATAGACCCTACAATATTCCTATTTAAACCTATTTAGACTGCTATGAAGGCTAAGGGGCTCATTCACACTATATGCACTGGATTGTCTATGCTGTTGCAATTCACTCTTGCATGCATTTCACTGTGCCATGCATTTTCGCATTTTGAGCACACTGTTGGCTAACGCAGCTAGTCTGATAACGCATACGTTATATACTGTGCAAAGTTTGTGCTGGAACACATATGTTGCCAATAGTGATGGCCGAACTTTGGCCCGTTCTTAGGTCCGTTCGCGAACAGGCAGATGGGACTTTTGAAAAAGTCTGATGTCCGCGGGGAGATTCATATTCCCCACCTGTTCATGGGGAATTTGAATTGGAAAAAAAGGAAATTACACCAGTGATGTCACTTCTGGTACCTGGAACTAGTGTTGAGCGAGAATATTCGAAATTTGAATATATTCGACGAATATCCGTCATTCTAAAAAATCCCAATATTTCCAGAATGTGCGCACAGATATTCACAATGGCAGATATTCGTCATATTATGCTTCAACATTTTTTACTGCCATACATCGCGCATGTGTGTGCGCATTGGATATGCGCAATACACACTTCGCTCGTGCTGGCTGAGATCACAGAATGAAGACGAGAAGCTGTAAAGCTGCATTGCGAATCTTTGCGAATCATTGCGCACGGGCATGCGCAATGTAAGGCAATAGAATACAGACGAACCAAATTTTATGGATTTAGAATATTTCTTTGTATATTCGCAAAATGACGCAAATTCGAATATATCCTATGCTGCTCAACACTACCTGGAACGCATACTTCCTAGTTCTAAACACCGGACATAACGTCACTGATGTCACTTCCGGTTTTCTGAGCCGATTTTTTACTAGAGAACGGGTAGAGACCTGGTTTTCTACCCGGTCTCTGGTGAACAGATTCTTCCTCTCGCTGGATCTTATGCGCCTGATCCGGCCAGTGGAAGAATAACAAACTTCTTCTCACTGGTGAATGGGGCGGGTCATGTTCGCGGGTGTTCGACTCGCCCCGTTCACTGCCAACACACAATGCAGATCAGATAATGTGAAAGAGCCGTAACTTGGGGAGCAATGATCAATGGAGGGGTATAGATATTTTCATCTACTCGGTAAGATGATCAACTTCATTTGTAAAGCTTTGAAGATATTTTTTTTTATGCTAATGGCATGCTTCCATTTCTGTTGTACAAAAATACGCAATATTTTAACAGATATGGTCTAAAAAAAGTTACGAAATAACAACTTTTAATTGCAAAAACCCATGAACATCAAAGTTGGGGATTGGAGATTTAGAGAAGGTTTGTGGGGACCTTATAAAAAAAGGTATTGCTCTTGTACAGATATTTTGCATAAATTCATTTTAAAGATAAGTTGACTTTTTTTTGTCTAAATACTTTTTTTGAAGTGTTCTCACAACTTTTTAGCAAGTTTTGTGATAAACTGTGATTTAGAGTTTTTGCAATTAACTTTCAAATAAACAAATATAAAGTTTGAGACTATCTCTATGTTTTAATATATTAAGTAAAATAATTATAAAACCAACTTTTAAGTGTACCTGTGCCCAGATGGTGATTTCTCAAAGATCACAGTTGACTCTAAACTGCTCTAAAATTCTGCAGCAATAGAAAATTATGGACAAGAAGAAAAGTTATTAGTAGTAGGAAACCATAGTAGTTAGTCATATTCAACTTGACATGTTTAGAAGTTTAGATGTTTCATAGCCACTCCTTCAGCTCAAATAAATTCTAGGATACCATCTGCCTTCCCCATAAAATGCCTTTTTATTTCAGCTAAATATGACTACAATAGACTTCAACACTATAAACCCCCTTAGGCTGTGTTTCCACAGCATCAAGGGCTCCCTTAACACCCCCAGCGTTAAATTCCTTGATGGGGTGACAACATAGCCCATCCATATTACATGCCCGCCGCACTGCCTTTTTTCACGGCGTTGAGCCGGTCTGCGGGCTAGAGGCTGACGTCGTGCACTATAGACAACAGACATGGAAACAGACAGTGCAGTAGGTATGTCGTCCACACCCCCATGCGATTAATGCATGGGGTGCCGATGGAGCCCTCAATGCGATGGAAACACAGCCTTAGAGGTACTCTTGAGTGTGGTTTGGAGTAGATTTGAATTACTAATATCAGTAACCCTGAGCAACACTAAGAATTGCTTACCTTCAAAAGAGGAACCTGTGCCAACCCCTAGTGACAGCATCCTTGGCTCTTCTCAGGCATCATTGCTGATGCCAGGAAAGAGTGGGAGGCCAAAGTGGGTGGGCAATACACATTACATGGTAATCGTTTTTTCTCAAACCGCTTTAACAAGTAGTAATAAAAATAAAATGGAGCCACCTCTAGAGAGCTTAATCAAGCCATGCTCAACATGTCTAATTTCTACTGGTTTCACCATGAGTCGGAGAAATAAGAACAAGCTAATATTCTACTTCCTCAATGCCTAGAATGGGTTCACCAAGATCTTTGTTAAGCTGAGGGATTAGTGTTGAGCTCGAAAATGTGAATGTCGAATATTTTTTGCATATATTGGCAATTCGAGAATTCACGAATATCACGCATAGCAATTTTTAATATTCGCGTTATGGCCATGTATTGAGAAAATAATATTTGCATTGCACAAAAAAGATAGCATGTGACCATTCATTTAGAAGACAATGTAAAAAAAAATTTTCGCAGTTGCTGTGATATTTTCGCAATGCATGACCATTCATATTTGAATTTGTCAATATTGAATCAAATATCGCAAATTCGCTCATCACTATTAGGGATCTGAAAATGTTACTCCATTTGATTGATATTATAATAATTACACTGTTATTCCATTTGGTTGCCTTCCTTAGTCCTAGACCCCGCTGGGCATCCTAGATGTGTCAGCCTTACCAGTCCAGAACAAAAGGGGGCAAGGTGGACAAGGTTTAGGGCACATTGTGTCATTAACCAGAGACTCCATACTGTAATGTTCCGCAACACGGCACATCGCGGGCTATGGCTCCTGTGTATTAAGGCAATAGAAACCTACAGGCAGCATATTCCCTACACAAAATCCCCGCACTTGGCACATATCGAACACAGTGTTTACTATGCCAGTGGCTCCCAAACTTTCTTTGCAGGGCCCCCCTTTTCTATTTAGGAACATTATCGAGCCCCCCCC
>CM070034.1:25279354-25291104 GCA_036250615.1 Ptychadena robeensis | reverse complement strand
CAAAGTGCTATCACCAGAGATCAGTGGTACCTATAGCAGCTTATTAATTAGCTCTATAGGGTCCTAGTAATTGCCCATCTCTCAGTTACATAAGACTGTGGTGAACATTTGCTGCCTTTTTAGCAGTAACTACATTTCAGTCAGTGTAGCTTATAAATGCTAAGCATCCAGTGAGTCTGCAAAGTTAGTAATTATGTTCTTTTGTAACAATATAATCCAGCAGTTTCTAAACAGAGACATTAATTACATTTTAGTTGTGCAGAAATGAAAGCGACAGGACACATAAAAATTAAATTGTAACAGAGGCATTCTCTGAACGCTAGTTATATACACTTATATTATGTGAAATCTATTGAAGATGAGCATTTTTGAATCAAAAGACTAAAATTTAAAGTGGAACTGCTATGCGCAAAACAATATATTTATTAGCACTAGATATACTAATGTGGTTGGATGGATTTGATCACACGTGTCTTTCACTTCTGTTTTCTGACTATGCTGTTGTCTGCCATGTGTGTTCCTCCACCTGTAGCTAACTGTACATCTGCACAGCTAACCTGGTTAATCATCAGTAAAGTTTATCATTTCTGAAGCTGGGCATAGACGGTTAGATTTGCGGATGATTTAGCTACAGATCTGCCACAAACTTGAACACCCATGGCCTATAGATTTGGATCGACTGCTGATTTATCTAGACAGGTCCAACAAATTCAGGCCAAGAGCCAAGATCCTGAGCAGACACAGAGATAGTCCACACTACAAAAACCAAGATGTTGCATTATCTGTTGGCAACATTTACAATGGCTAGTGACAGAATGAATCCAACTACAACTTGAGAAAGGATAATGGCAACTCAAACCTAAGAAAAAAAACATCAGACTACAATTTGTCATTGATTTGTGAGTATTAGAAATAGTCTACAGTTTGTCATATTGAATGCTTGGCTGTGTTAATAGTAGATTTTGTGGGTGGAAACTTTAGAAGAACTACTGTAAAGGTTCAGGAATCAACGGATGACAAGAGGCGGCTTATACTTAAACCAACTTTTATATTGAATCAAGGCCCAATGGTGTCTCTGCCGTGACAAGGTAAATTAGAACAATAACTATCCCTAATAAAAGTTCAATATAAGGGTAACCCACTCTACTTGGGGTACCACACAGTTTACACCACTGCATCCACATAGGGCCAGGGGAAATAGGGCCAATAGTGGCAGGTACTTGTGAGTCCTTGGAAAAGGTCCAGCAGGTACACGACACAAGCAGTATCCCCTCTGGAAAACTGGCAATGAAGGGTGGCGGGAGAACTGGGATCTCTTTGTAACTGGGGCTTGGATAGTTTATGAGTAGAGATGGTCGAATTTATTTTTAATAAATTTGTCGATTTCGACAATTTTTAGTTAATTGCAAAGCCCCTGAACATCTCTAACACAAATAGTTTTTGCACAAATGAAGTTCAAAGTCAAGTTAAAATTTCGAAAATCTGAATTTGTGAACTTCATTTATGAAAAACTCCATGTGCTAGAGTGAAACATTTTTTTCCAAATGTTCCCACAACCCTTCTCTACATCTCCAGCAATTTTGGTGATGATACAATGTTCAGGGGCTTTGCAATCAGCTTACAAAGTTAGCAAGTCGAAAATACCAACCATCTCTATTTATGAGTGCTATTGTGCTCCCTGACTGCCCGCACGCCGGCCTACACTGGTGGTGGGTTATGGGTCTCGAAGTGGACAGTGTGCCCAGTTACTTCTACTCCATCAGACTCTTCCTCACTGAGAAACTTCTTGGGAGCAGAACCCTCCCTTTTATCAGCTTGGAGCAAGAAATTTAAAGAAATGTAAAGGGGACACTGTCACTACACTATAAACTAAATAAGGGGATGGAGATGGGTGGATTCTGGTCACCCAACCCAAAGTTGGTGCTATTGGGTTCGTTCAGTACTGAACAGGCATCAGTTAATATTCTCTAATATAAACTGACCATTATGACATTTCCACTGCTTCCATCAATATTGTGCTAGGTTCTGCATCTCCCTAGTGTCCTTGCTAGTATAAAGCAGTTAGGGATACACACCAGGATCAGAACCTGACTTCTACGAGTTCCTACATTGATGCAAGACAGGAGTGGCCTTGATTTTGCGGCTATTTGCAACTGTGCTAGTTCAACTTGTGCTGATATTATTCAGTAAACTGAATTCAAAGTAAACTCCTCTCTTACCCAAAGTTCTATGTAAGTTGCACTTTCCAAAGCTTCTCCAGAACTATCCGCAAATACCAGGTATTAAACAATCTTAAAAATGACATCTTCACAAAAAGCACCCTTCAATCACACGGAAAATTGATCAAACTAAATTTCATTAACCTTAAGCTAGAAAAATGGAATCCACTTTAACACACATCCAGGACTACTATTCCTAAATATCATAAAAATGTGAAGGATGGGTTTGTCATTGAGTGTCCTGATGTGCAGTAAAAACAATTCTGAGAGCGGCGATACACATAATAAGGAGAATTCTATGAGGCAGCACAGCAACAGGGACAAACCGGGCTTCAGACATTCCACTCATATTTCTTCTTCTTCTTCTCTGTACAGAACAAAACAACTCTGCCATCACGTAAGCATAATCCATTCCATTATGGTAGGACAAAGATGTCAAGGAATTCAGGAATATAAGTTTTATTATTGTTCATTCAAGGGTACCTGTCCTCCATTAGTCAATGAAGGTACCCAGCTGGTAGGCTAGCAGTCTTCTCAAAACACAACTAATTGATCAAGACTTCCTGATCACCATACTTGGATGCCGGTCCGTTTCTCCTGCTATGTGGCCCCTGATGTTCCCTGGCTGGCTCAACTTGGCTGGCCAAATGATAGCCCGGTTAACAATGGCCATCAGGGGGGCTACTTTGCATAGGGTCTCCGAAAGGCTTGAAACTGCTTGGATATACTGGATATTTGTAAGAGCTCTGGCAACAATCGGAGAGGCACCTCCTGTTTTGAACTTGGCCTCCTTAATCTTACAAATGTAATCTGCAACTTACCCACAGGAAAATAATGACTCCATGTTAGTGATGATAAACAAGTTATCCTGATTGGAGAAATTCACACATTTATTAACCTCCCTGGTGGTATTTCAAAAACATGGTACAGGCAATCAAAATAGAGGACAGAGTACATACCCAGCTTAATCAAAGAATACCAGGTGAGAAGGAAAAGCAACATTGCCTGCATTAACATGCAGGTCAATGGCAGTGTTGTCCATTCCCCCACCCACATCTCCGACATCAGATGTTGTGTATTGCAGCTTGGGTCTTGGGTCAGGGATAGGCTACGTTTCCCGAGTGTAGTTTGTGGCGAGTAGTGATGAGCAGCTTCAAATTCATGACATTTCACAAATTATTCTCCAAATTTTCTAAGTAAATTAGAAAATTCAAGATCTCCAGTCATAAATATATATTGCGAAAATCGGATTGTACATGTGAATATTGCAAATGCAATGTGTGGTGCTTTCACCCGAATATCAAATATTTTAGATTACGAAGATATAGCACTTTTTGAGATTCACGCTCATTCTCTAAATGCCAATATTCACAAAATTATCCAGAGCTACACTTGAGGTATCGCCAAGGAGGTTAACTATGTTAAGCTGGGAATAGACGGTACAATTTACCGTCTATTCCTTATCCATCACGCCCGCCCGCTAGAGAATCGGACTGCACTTTTAATTGTGCAGCTCATTACATCGGCTGGGGGCAGCCGTCCTCAGCCAAAATAATGCCATAATAATACACGTACCAATTCCTGCACGTTCCGATGCCGTGCACGCTCCCGCATCCCTTAAGGATCAGATCGTGCAGGAATTGGAGGCTGCAACTGACGAGGATTGGGCTAAAATCAGCCATCCTGTCGGATTGCACAGTTATCCGACAGGATGGTAAATTTTAGCCCGATCCTCATCAGTTACAGCCTCCAATTCCTGCACGATCTGATCCTTAAGGGATGCGGGAGCGTGCACGGCATCGGATCGTGCAGGAATTGGTATGTGTATGCCCAGCTTATCTCTCTAGGTGTCCTCCAGTGGCCGGAAGCAGTAGGATGTCGATTTATAGGCTAGTTTGTGCAGTTAATACATTTGTTTATCAAGCATACAGAAAAAAGAGTTTATAAAATAGTTTTAGGCAGGAAATGGCCCTTCAGTCCAAAGTGTTGACAAATGATTGTAGAGTGTCCTCAATGAAGTCAAAGAGGGAGGTAGAGAAGGCAAACCATATTCAGATGCAGCAGTTGTTCAATAAATGACTAGAAACCACCCTTTTTTTAAAATAACAAATGTGCTGTTTTCTGCCTTCATAATTGTCAATGTTTTTATTAACGCTCAAAAAAACAAGAAAAAAGAACGTGTGAATGGACCTTTAGTCATTCTGAAGTTAGGGATGAAAGTTTGCATTGCAAATATAAAATCACAATGCATGGCCATAAGCTTCCCAGTTCATAATATCGTGAATATTCGACATAGAGAATATCCGCTGTCATATTAGTGAAATTCGGGAATTCTCGAATAGCGGATATTTGATGAATATATTCACTATTCGAATATTCCAGCTCATCACTAAGAAGATTATTGAAACTTTTTGTAAAGTTGCGATTAAGGAAAAAAAATGTAATAAATTTTCTGTATTGAAAAATAATAATTGTCGAAAAAAAAATTTTTCACTATAAAAAATAAGTTATTGTTTCAATATTTAAATTAACAAAATTTGCCCAACGACACTTTAAAAAGCTTATCTTTCATTTTCGTGTGTATTGTTGTAAGTTGTGTTATCTCTTAGAATGAGTCTACCCTAAAAACAGGGCCGGTGGTTTTTGCACTATTCGAGCACTGATTTGGTTTAGGGCATGGTGTTCGCCTCGTTGGCATAACTGCAGCCTTTTATTTTAAATGAACAAACTGTTCCTGAAAACACATTTTGTACATATCACACAAGAGGGACATTCTTAATTAATGCAACCAGGGGGGGGGGGGTTTGAGTGTCGAATTTGGTGCAACATGTCCTGCTGCTGGTAATGACACACCAGTATAGAGTGGCACACCATTTTGCATAGGTGAAGGCATCCACACTAAGCAGTTTTATGGCACAGGTCGATTTGTCAGCGATAAAATACCGACCGATTGCTGATCCAATCTTTTCAGGCGATCAGAAATCAGCAATTGATTGGATCGGGAATAGATGCAACACCACCTTAGGAATCCGATTTGTGGCTGATTTGGACATGAGCCGATCTCCAAAATGGCTGATTCCACAAAATCCATCGATCGGAAAGGCTGCTGCATAGGGCTACTTGGGTCCATCAATGTACTCCGATTGCCAAACGATCGACCAAAAAACCAACATGTCAGTTCATTGTCCGATACGATTTTTAGTAGATTCTGATTTTTTTGGGTCGATCATTCAGGGTGATCAAAACCCGAATGACTGCCGATCGAACTCGTGAACGTGCACAGTGATCGATCTGTCAAAAATTTAGTGGAAAATCGACCTGTGTATGGCTACCTTTAGAGGCGGCCCACCGCCACCCACAACCTTATCACATCCACACTCCATTGTGTTATCAGTCAGATGCCTCTAGGCATTATCTCTGCACATTGAGGGATAGTGTTGAGCGGAAATATTCAAAATTCTAATATATTTGACGAATTCCGAGATTCCAGAATTTACAATATTTTGTGAATGTGCATTTGGATATTCGAATGGCAGATATTCGTCATATTATGCTTCAAAATTGTTTACTGGCATACTTCGTGCATGTGTGCGCATTGTAAATGTATATGCGCAATATGTACAGCAATCATACTGGCTAAGATCACAGAATGAAGAGGAGAGGCTATAAAGCTGAATCTTTGCCAATGATTGTGAATGGGCACGCACGATGTAAGGCAATAGAATACAGTCAAATCTTATTTAGAATGATCTTTTATATATTCGCGAAATTACGCAAATTCAAATATACCATATGCCGCTCAACACTATTGTGGGAATGAGCAGAAGGGGGCTGATGGATATGGCCTGTGGGCCTTGGTTTGCCCATATCTAGGTAGGATTGTTGTAACAAGACAGCGGGGGGAATGTTCAATTGATGAATTTAGTAACCAAACTCCTCCATCCCTCATCGTCTTTGAAATTTCCAGCATAGAAGAATCCAATGTAATATGATCTACAGTAAGTGACTGATTTGTCTGAGGCTGATGCCATAACATCCAAGATGGAGACACTCTGCAACAATCTCAAGGATTTGGGTGTCTGCGTATAGTAGACTTTTATGGGTAAATGACATGCCTAAAATATATGAAATACACATATCATTCTATTGTTAAAATGAATAATCCAGCAATGGAGTCTGTGCTAAGCAAATTGTATTACAATTTTATTAAATAACATAAGTTTAAATACAACATTTCAATGCTCTTTATGCTCCATGTTCTTTCCTCTGTAGTCTAAATCCTCTTGCTAACATATTTTTTCACTTTAAAATCGATAAACATGAATGTTAACATTCCAGTGACACCCTTTTCTAAATTGCAAATGTGCTAATGCAACACTTACCTGCTGTAACAACGTATGTATTTTACATCTACATAATCTTATTGCTTTTTTTGGCCTGTAATCTCCTGGGAATTCAGAGCGATATTGGTGTAATTTTGCCTCAAGCTGTGCATGTTTACAAGGTGAATTTGCATTTACTTTACTGGTGTCATTAGAAACACATCCCAGCGACAGAGCCACGGGGATGTATGGAAAGCAAAAATGGTGAGCTTATTAGGCGATGTAATGGAAACAAGCCGGAGAGATGAACTTTGCCTCATATGCAGGCGGATTTCACGCATATCATTTGTCGCTTGCTTGGTGTGTATTTCTGGTTACCTGGTGGGATTGTTTCTTGACCTTGATAGCTCAGATGGACATACATCCTCACCCAGACATTATGACCCCACCAAACCTCCAAACCATATTTTCTTATTACTTAACCTCCCTAGCGCACTGCTGAGGTACTGATTCCTGCACCAAAAACGCACCATAGACTTAAATTGACTGGAATTTTTTTTTTTTATGTTGTAGGCCTGTAACTTCCCAAAATATGTCTGTACAAGGGTCTAGTAGACTTCCTGAATATAATAATGTTTGAAACAAACAATTATGTAAAAAAATTACATTTACATTTTTTTAAATGTAATTAAAAATAAAAATAAAACATTTAATAAAAGATATCAATTGAATAATGAAATCTCTAAAATACTTATTTTGTGTGATGGATTTTATAGATAGTATAATAGATAAAACAGTATGTATAATACTTGTTTCTTATTTATAATAAAATGTAAATTCAATTGGACTTTTTTTTTTTTTTTACTTTGAATTGTATTGCATACATATCACTGTATCCAGTACAAGTCTCTTTTGAATTTGGCGCCCTCGCCCCCCTAGTGTGATGTCATCAGGTCCATCACACTGGGAGTGAGAGAGCTAAATGAAAAGGGGGGACCTCAGGGGCACTAGAGCTTTTATTTTGCTGTGTTTTTAAATTTTTATCGAACTGAATACAGCTTTTTAATTTAATAAATATTTTGTATTGAAAAATAATAATTGTATAAAAAATTTAATTCACTATAAAGAAAGTTGTTTAAATAAAATGTAATGCTTATCTTTTGTTTCCATTTGTATTGTCGTAAGTAGTGTTATCTTTTAGACTGAGTCTACACTAAAAATAGGGCCGGTGGTTTCCCCACGATTCGGGCACTGTTTTGGTGTGTTTAGCATGACATTCGCCACGTTGGCGTAACTGCAGCCTGTTGGACCAATTTCAAACAAACCGTCCTCTAAAAAAATTCAACCACTCAGAACACAGTTTGCTGTTTAGAAACAGTGTGAACTGTGTTCACAGTGACTGGATTTTGAAAACGTCATCGTGTCATGGACATAATGATCTAAAACAGGGGGGAGGGATCTGCTCCCTTATAGGAAGCCTGCCACAGTCGACCGAAGCTGCCACGGATGCCATGTCAGGTAAGTGAGCGCTGCGGGGCACCTCTCATTGGTGGACGAACCCAGTTAGTTCAGTGCACTTGTTGCACATCTAGAGCGAACAAACTGGGCTCGTCTCAACTGCTAGGGAGGTTAATAAAACACCTGACTCTGGATTTAAATGGTCATAGCGCCTTTTATGAACACCTTTTATAAAACATATTCAAAAACAACTTAACGATTCTTGCTAGTTCCGTGTCTCTGAGGGTACCATTACATTCCACATCATACCTATAAATGCTTAGTGCCTGCCGCTAGGGTCGGTGGCAAATCAGGGGTAGATGCCTACATCTCAGACAAACGGCTGCATAGGTAGGGGGCCCTAATCAAGCGGGCATGCCGACCTGACTCGGCAGTCCTGGCCCCCCATGGCCAGCTGATGTCGTCTGTGCCGTCTCTGCCTGCCGTTTAAGTGAATGTAGGCCCTCAGCCGCCAATCATCAGCTCGAGGACAACTAAGGCTGCCACAGATCCTACTGAGATACCCCATCACACTTGGTCAGTTCAATCTGACCTAATCAAACTCGCCATCACGCTATGACATCTGAAAGAGAAAAAGCCACAGCAATATTACCATCAGCACCCTTCTCTGACGCCTTGTTATAGAACTGAACCATAACCCCCATCTTGGATGGGCAGGAATCTTTCTCCTCTGAAGACCCTCAGCCAAGGTAATCACTTTTAACCAGAACCACCGTTTGATTTCTACAACCCCTCCTATCCTGTGTTGTCCTCCAATCAGGTAGTATAACAACCTCACCCTACACTAGTGGTTCCCAAACTGGGGGCGCAAAGGTATTCCAGCGGGGCGCGGGCCCTTATTCTTAACATGTATTTAAATAAGGAGGGGGGGGGGGGGCTCGATCATGTTCATAAATAGAAGAGGGAAAGTTTGGGAACCACTGCCCTACACCAATATTTACACTTACCTACACTTGACCCCAGTTATTCCATCACTAATCATTATTAGTTTATTTTGTCACTAACATACTGTAGAAGCCGTACAGAAGAAGACATAGAAATGATTTTTTTCTGTATTTGCATGAAGACAGTCATGTCTCATTTACTTGCGCACCATATGACCACTCCTAAATATCTTTGAGAGATGACTTGCCCCTTTGAGTATCATTTTGTGAATAAATTAGAAGCGGACTTCCTCCCAAGTTTTACTTTTTTGCATCTTTGAAACCTAGGTAGAGCTTGTGATGAGCAGCGGAGAAACCAGGAGAATAGGCAAACTGCTAATTTAATTTTTTTTTATAACTGCTGATGAATATATGCATGTGGATTCATTCAGTCTGCAGAGAATAATACAGTCGGTGAATCACGAATGCCTGAATTTCTAATTTGCTCAATTCTATACAGATCAGACAGATCTACATGCAAATACGGGAGAGAACCAAATAAAGTGATGAATCAGCGCCTCTGTTACCATTGTGGTGATCTTCATATCTGTAAAATGGGTAAAAATAAAATACAAAAGCTGAATTCTGACAGTAACAGCCGTAAGATTAGACCTAAACATGCAGCGTAGAGGAAAAAAAATTGTTACAGATAAGTCCATAAGTATGATGGTAAATTCCAGACTTTCATGTGTTTGCTTACATATCTGGACGTTTAAAATTTAGCTTTGTAAGCGTTCTTTTTTTTAGGATGAAAGAGCTTGAAACTACTTTGTGGACGGTATCTCAGACATGACACAAGCATACCATGAAACACACCAGGACAAGAACCAAGATATAAACAGTGGTTTGGTGGTGAGATATATATTCAGAAAATATATACAGTGGATATTGAAAAAACACACACACCTGCAAAAATGTTACCTTGTATTTTATAAAAAAATACAGAGACCTCAATAAATACATTTAAAACCCGTCTCACATGTGGGAACATATGTTCAGGGGTGCACATAACTTTTTTAGTGAGCTCCTCAGATGAGTATCAGGAGATGGTGTTTGGTACCCCTTATGTAGAGTGGTCTTCCTCACTGTCTCCCTCACTGTTCTCTGCGTCAGCTTCCTGCATGGTGGATTCTACTGCAGATGGACCTCCCTGTTCCTGATTCATCCTTCGATTAGCTTTCTCCATCCACAGGTCACCAGCTGGCTTTGGGTCACATGTAACTTTCAAAGTACAACACGTTTGAACCCCCAGAGCTGATACCTCAATAGTGTGACCCTGAAATTTTCTGGGTTAGTAACTTACCCCTGAGACTACCAGCAGTCTCAATGTCATCCTTTCATAGTCATAATCCAGCTGTCACACAGTGCTTTTCACTTGTCAGCTTTTACTCTTACTTCCAACCTCCAATCTTTTTTTTGCATTAAAAATTTACATTCCCAATGTCACACCCCTAACTGCAAACTTTCATACTTATTCATGTTTCCCTGCAGTTATGCAAGTGACATAAATTGTATACATGTAACATTTAGCTGCGGCCACCCAGACACGTTGTTCCTCCAAGTTGTTAGTATGCATATGAGCTGTGTAACAATAATGCAACTACGTATAGCTAGTTTTTGGCCTCTTTTGAGTACCAGAGTACCACTTATGTGCACTCCTGATAATAAAAATCAAACATACAAGTAAGGGTTGAATACGTGTGGCAACATTTTCTTGAAGAATGTTATAATTTAATTTCAGCATTTAGTTGTCTTCGGTTAGAGTCAATCGGCACATTCTGATTTGCCAATATTTGTCCAAAAGTGTTCCAATCTGAAGATTGTGAGGGCATGAGTCCTATTCAGGTCACTCCGCAGATTTTCTATGGAATTTAGATTTGGACTCTGGCTGGGCCATTCCAAAACAACTCTGGGACATATCATTTGATCTGGGCAAAACTAAACCCATTTAAAGCACTTAATTACCATAACAAATGATATTAACAACCGTTTGTAAATGAAACACATGACACAGTTTTCTAAATTATGGAAATGAGTGTAAACCACACCATTCATATATTACTGTCCACAACCTCACCATAAGCTTTAATAATAATCAAAATAAATGAAGTGCTGTAGTGTAAATAAATTCACTTTTAGCTGTATATAGGAGTGTGTATTTATAATAGTCTGGCCATGACATGCTGGATTACTGTTGTTTATTATGTGTGTATAGCTTTAAGAGATTGTTAGTTTTTGTAGAAGCAGCTGCCAGAAAATGAGGTAATGGCTCTTTTGCATTTACTTTCTGCCCAGAGATTGTCAATTACCTCCCACTTGGCAGAGGTTATAAATTTCCTGTTTTGAATTCTTCCTTAGTAGTTCTTCAGAAGTTTGACGCTTACTTTGGAACAAGGTGCTCCCGTCTCCTTCTGGGTCCCTCCACCGACTGTCCACTTAGCAGTACCCAGGCAGACCCCATCCATGGTGAATTAAAGGAACCCCCTTTGGACCAGGGCAGTCCTTTTCTCATCTTGCCCAAGTGGATAGATGCGGCTTCCATTAAGGGTGCCTCTAGAGTCAGGGCAAGACGCAGGATTCCTCCCCTCTCCGCCTCCACTGGATCCCCTGTGCAGCTGGCTGGGACTGTTTGTAACTTAGTCTCTATGCTTGAGCCCCATCCCTGCCTTTGGGTGAGCATGGGTGTATGGACTGCATATACTCTTCCTAGTAAATACAGGGAGTGCAGAATTATTAGGCAAGTGGTATTTTTGAGGAATAATTTTATT
>CM070034.1:25261786-25279254 GCA_036250615.1 Ptychadena robeensis | reverse complement strand
GATGATCACGCTTCAGAAGCTTTTTTTAAGAGTGCTGCATCCCTCTGCAAGATATCTCACTAAGCCTTTTCTAAGACTTTTCTAAGCCTGTCAAGTCCTTCTTTTGACCCATTTTGCCAAAGGAAAGGAAGTTGCCTAATAATTATGCACACCTAATATAGGGTGTTGGTGTCATTAGACCACACCCCTTCTCATTACAGAGATGCACATCACCTAATATGCTTAATTGGTAGTAGGCTTTCGAGCCTATACAGCTTGGAGTGAGACAACATGCATAAAGAGGATGATGTGGTCAAAATACTCATTTGCCTAATAATTCTGCACTCCCTGTACTGTCTAGTTAAGCTCAACCAATGAATTGCTTCTATTGATAAATATGAAATACATTTACTTTAATTTAGTGTATACCTGGCCCCCCAGACACAAAAGAACTCTTTCGCCATCTTCAGGGTAGCCCTAGTAATTTTCTGATCACTTCTAATTTACTAATGATTATCCTGAAACTACTGGCGTACTAGTGTTGAGCTCGAATATTCGAATGCCGAATATTTTTTGCGAATATCGGCAATTCGAGAATTCGCCAATATCTCGAATATCTCGGCGGATATTCGCAATTCCGAATATTCACAATATGGCCATGTATTGCGAAAATAATATTCGCATTGCGAAAATAAACATAGCATGTGACCATTCATTTTAAAGATTTTCGCGATGCGAATATGATTTTCGCGTTTGCGATTATGATTTTCGCAATCCATGGTATTACCGCGAATATTCGCATTTCCGAATATAGAATCGAATATTAGTAGAATTATTCGTAAAATATCACGAATTCGAATATTGCCTATGATGCTCATCACTATGGCGTACCAATATATGTCAAAACATGAATGTAAATAGGTGTGTAGTGTACATATAGAGATTGCACCTGCACTGTGCATTAAATGTCTTCCTAATATATGAGTCACAATGTGATATATGGTTTTCCATTGCTACTGAGCACTACTGTACGTGATGTTCTCACAGTATTGCAGCAGTAAAATGATCCCTGATAATTTTCTATGACACTGGCAAATATTGTATAGCTTTTTCTGTGCTGGAATGATGAATGACTTTCTATAAAAATATGGAACTTTAGGTACAATAAAATTGTCACCTAAAATTCAGTCTGTCTCTAATATTAATAAAGAAGTTCTTCTGAGCCCCCCGTGAAATGGATAACTTAATGATTCTCACATTGTTTCAAGTTCTTATAACCTCCTGGCCAATAATGTATTGTAAAAATTCTCTTTCAAAAGTGATACTGGAAAAATGCAATACGTAAATATGTGATCTGTTCTTATGTAAGTATGCCCACTATCCACCGCCTGCACTTTGTTGTGGGAAACTCCCAGGTTACGGTCCCTGGCTACACTTACTGGCAGGTGCTGATAGCAAAATATCCAAGGTGAAGCACAGAGATGGCAGGCAGAGCTGTAGTCAGGCAGGCAATAATCAGGGCAGGCGGCAAACAGGTTAACAACAGTCCAGGGGTCAATGACAATATAGCAGACACATGTAATCAGAGTCTGTGGAGATTGAAAGACCTCTTTGTTCAGGCAACTACTTGTTGCCTGAGGATTTCTTAGGTACACATGATCATGTGGCCTAAATGGACAGGGATTCATTGAGCCCTAATCAGGTATTGCCCAGCAGAGGGAGCAGTAGCCACATCAAGTTCCACAAATCTCTACCACTGTAAGGTTCAGGAATCAACTAGCCACAGGACTAGCCAATTATTAATAAACAAAACTTTATTTCCAGCGACCCAACAGGGGTGTACCAGTAAAACTTTCAACCAGCAAACAGGTGAAGTGTTCAACAATAAAGGGGTGACACCAATAGTCCAGGGTCACAAACAGTTTAATACACTGCATCCACATAGAGCCAGGGGAAGTAAGACCAGAACTAGCCAATACTTGCACGATCACAGGGAGACCTCCACAAACTGGCAGAGACACGCTGACTCGGAACTCTCCAGTGGCCATCGGCTGTCCTCCACGTGGCTCCCAGACACCCCACCGGAACTGTGCCAAGGGACAGGACATGGTAAGGTAACTGGGGCTTTCAGGGACAGTGCTATTTTGCTCCCTGGCAGCCGGCACGCTGGACCAGACTGAGGCAGATATAGAGTCTGGGGTGGATGGCCTCCCCAGTTACCTCCACTCAGGAGGTTTTTGGAGACGATTTTTCACTAGAGACCGTGTTCCCTACCCAGTCACCCAGGGGCAGGTCGAACACCTGTAATGTTTGCTGGGAGAAGAAAAGCGGACAGTTAGGCCATTACTATCTGTGACACTATATCTGTATTACTTGAATTTGGCAAGGGCCTCTTCCACCTCACCTGCTTTAGCACTGCTGTCAGGAAGTGGAACCAGAAAGAAGAGCTGAGGATGCTGACATTGGAGGATGGACGGAAAGATACACACAGTGTAAGCTTTATAAGTAGGAATGGCAAATAAAAAATCTCCTGCAAGAGAACTATTGGAGAACCGCAATATCAATTTGATCAGCTGATCACATTAGTCTTCCCTGATCTGCTGGACAGGATAATTGGATATCTTCCTGTGTAGGTTAAAAAAGAATTAAGCAGGGTACAGACCTGCAGATATCGGTCAAATCATTGGCCATTTCGAGCATCGTGCACGCTCACGGCCATCTATCTGGCACGTATAATATGCCCCCATTGCTGTTTTCTAGTGGGACAAATCAATCCCACTCAAAAACAACCATATCGGACATGAGCGTAAATACGGCCGATGTCCGATGATTTAGAGACAGCTGGTCTCCGGGCAAAGCTTCAGCAGAGCCGGGGAGAGAGCAGAGCCAGGGAGAGGGCAGAGCCGTCTCCCCGGCTCTGCCGATATCTGACAGCAGCGTGATGACGTCATCACGCTGCTGCAGGGTACATCGCACGGCTCCAATATCAAGCCGTCTGTACCCTGCTTTAGCCAATCAAAGAAAAATCTATTAATTAGCTGATCAAATTGATCACATGCATGCAGCAGAACTTTTCCTATATTCAATTTATCCTATATATTCTTAAAAAAAAAATTATAATAATAATAATGACAAAACTGAAAACTAATGCAGACTCTGAATTACATGACATTTTTATTCTTACCTTTAGATACACTTTAATGTTGAGTAACATTTCCAGCTGTTTAAGTGCATTATCTGAAATAAAAAGTTCCTATAGTTTAATAGAATACGTGGGTCGGCGTTAAGTGCTCTGTTATTCTCTAAACAGTACCATCAACGTTGCGGTGTTTCTATACATAGACGCGGCGGCATGATTTTGAAATTGTATGTTTTTTTGCTCATTGTGTCATCACTGAACTCCATTCCCTCACATTTTAATGGATATTTCCTAGAGCTGGGATCATTGGGGTAAGGCAATATAACAGCAAAACAACAAAAAAAATGTGTAAGTCAACGGGGAGCATGTGATTATCATTTCAAAACACAGATAATGAGAGAGACATGTAAAGAGTTAAATGTGTAAGCAATCTACGTACTTATCCAATAAGAAGAGAGAGTACATGATTTGACATCATCGGTTTTATATATGGGCGGTTGCTCAGGGTGGCATCATGTGAGGAGTGGCATCCGCCCATATTTAAAACCGCCCGCCAACATCCGACTGCAGCTCAGTCAGCGGGGAAGGGCAGGTTGGTCGGAGTTCATCCACCCGCCGTTAGCAATATGGCCAACAAAAGGTATTTAAAGGTGCTTTTAGGATGTTTTATATGTATATATTGACATTAGAGATGGTCGGATTTTTTAACTTTAATTGCTGTTAATTTATTAGTTTTAGTTTAAGTTAGTTTATTGCAGTTAATTGCAAAGCCCCTGAACATGGTATCATCACCAAAGTTGCTGGAGATGTAGAGAAGGGTTGGGGGTATACTTCAAAAAAAATTATGGCTCTAACACAAATAGTTTTTGCATAAATTAAGTTCAAAATCAAGTCGAAAATTTCGCAAATCTGAATTTCGACTTTGATTTTGAACTTAATTTATGCAAAACATTTTTTTAAATGTTCCCACAACCCTTCTCTACATCTCCAGCAATTTTGTTGATGATACCATGTTCAGGGGCTTTGTAATGAGCTCACAAAGTCAGCTAGTCGAAAAATTCGACCATCTCTAATTGACACTTGGAAATCTCCACAAACTTGTAGATGGTCCATTAAACTTATATGTAGTATAAAGTAATAGGCTCATTCTGATGACCCAGCAAACACTTTTACCACTTATTCTCGACCTCAAGCAAATAGAAAAGTCCTAGTCAAAGCATTATGTAACCTGGCAGAGGTAAGGAGTTTCCTATTCTATTCCCAAATGGGCAATTTTGTTGTGAGTTGTGATGGCTGAACATTGGCCGCGTACGTTCTCGAACAGGCAGATCGGACTTTTGAAAACGTCTGATGTCCACCTGTGCATGGTGATCTGATAATGTAATCTGATAAACACCCATACTGTTTGCCGTCTAAAAAAAAATAGAACATGCAGTGTTCGCTGCGAACTGTTCGCCGCACGTACACTGCACTGCAGCCATCTCTATGTAGATGTACTGTCAATTAATTAAAAATATATATATACAGGTTTGTATGGGTCCGCACTCACCGAGCCCGATATATCTATGAATAAGTCCCAGATTTGGGGATGAAATGCGTCATAGAGTTGGTGGTGACCCCCTGGCGGTGATTTGATGCATCTTTGTGTACGCATATGTCTTATTGAAAACTTTTGAATTTAATAAAGCTGAAACTAAGATTTTATCTGGTGTGCGGAACTCCAGGTACTATAGTCATCACATGGATCTCAGTGCAAGCTCAGATTAAGACTTACATCAGACATTAGATTATTAGGTATTAAAACCAGCAAACCTGCACTTTTCTTATATGACTAAAACAAAGCCAATAAGCCTTTTTATTACATACAGTATACCACCATTGCAATTTATTCTATTCTCCCAAGAATTTCTGTCCTCCTTCATGTACATATGACAAATCCTAAGTCATATTATATTTATCCATCTCTCTCCCTGCATAATGCTATAGTATATTGAAACCAAAGAAAAAAAAGTAATTTTATTACATTTATTTTAACCTGGTCATCCACTTAACATAATAGAAATTAATACTGTTAATTGTATGTGTAGTGAAGTGGTTTTACACTCCTATGTATATATATTCTGTATATATATATATATATATATATTTGTATATATTACCATGACATGCTGTGTATTTATGTGTATAGACCTTTAAGGATGTATCTATTTGTATAGCCAGAGGATGAGGTCATGGCTCCTTTTCCTGCTATTTTGATAAAGTTCTCTACCAGGATACTGATTTAAACCCTCCTCTGGGCAGAAGTGATATAGCTAACTAGATGTTTTCCCAAGTCTTTTGCCTGGGCTTTTCCCACTTCAGAGCTTGGAGCTCAGTGCTCCAATTCTTAAAAAGCTCTCATCATACTGCAGCCTTCCTGAAGAATGCTCCCAGTCAGGGTCTGGGCGAGGATACCTCCACCAAAGAGTGTAAACTCTTGCAAGGACTGCCTTTCTTCTCCTGGGTAAGAGCCATCAGCCACATCCTCTGAGCAGCTGGTTAGTGTGTTTAGAACTTAGCCCCTATCCTGTTAACCCCATCCCTACCATGGGTCATTGTGTGTGAGTTTGTTTACATGCTCCCACTAGTAAACAGTTATTCCCGCTAACCAGCTGTGTCAACAATTCTTTATTGTGTGAAAAGCCGTGTGACAGTATTTGGACATTTAGAACTTACCCCCTATCCTGTTAACCCCATCCCTACCATGGGTCATGCGTGAGCTTGTATACATGCTCCCACTAGTAATTCCCCCTAACCAGCTGTGTGAACAATTCTTTATTGTGTGAAAAGCCGTGTGACAGTATTTGGTGAGTTGTCTCTTTACACTAAATTATTTACTTTTGCTTGTTTATTAAAATAAGCTACAAAACATTTAGAATACTGGTTTATGGTTGCAGACAGGCTGCATTATATATGCCATGTTTTATTGTGCCTATAGTTCTATTGTATTTATTATTTATAGAGGACATTGCATCTGCTTGAGTCTTTTCCTATAGAAATATCTGGTGACTGAGACCTAGACCCTTGAATGACCAAGGACACATGGTTTTCTTCCTTGTTCATCTATCTTCTATTCTAACTGAAATGTATTCCACTTGAAGGAAATAGAAGAATAATGCAGAAGAATTCCAATCACTTTCTCTTGTTCATTATTTTACACTTTTTAGAATACAATCCATATGTATATTTTTCTATTAAATGTACAAAGATCAGGACATTATTCTCAACCTTTGTATTATCATTACATCCTTCTGTTATACATTTTTCTTATTGTTTCTTACAATACCTCAGTTTGAATTCTTTCCTTGTCTTTGCACTAGAATGAGTCACAGTCTAGCTAGGTTTTTGTTAAAGATATTTTTCATGTCTTTGCAGAGGGACTCTGTGGGCTTGTATCCACTGTGTATATCTCCCCACTGTGGACTTGCCATTGTTATTACGGGACAGTGTCCACTTTGCATATTCTTAGTTGCATGCTGGCGGTGCTGTTTTGAAGCTGTGGGCCGCCACGTCAGGATCAATGGAGATGTGGGAAGATAGCACCCAAACAGCGTCTTTCATGTGGCATGAATAGGGCAAGCACCCGCTGATGTGGCTGGAGCATGCCCAAAGCCGCGGACAAACTGCCTGCGAGCAGAAGGAAATCTGTTCTGGTACGCGCATTGATTCCCTGTGCAGGACGTACGTCCACAGTGGACACATGCCCTTATAAAGTGGCCAAGCAGCCCTTCCTGACTCTGACAATATAAAAGTTAAAGTTCACATTTAAGAAAGGGTACAGATTTTAGGTGAAACTGATCTTAAACTAGAACACATATAGAATAGTTAAATTTTCACTGAGCCATGACAATGGTGGAGAAGCACCCCACAATTCAAAAAAAGATATACTTACCTGCTGGTCCCACAAGCCGTGGAAGTAGCAATCTATGGTTCTCTTCCAGCCTTGCGGGTGTCGATTTACTGCAGTTACACAAATGGCCACAAGATGGTGGAAGATAATGGTTTTCAATGGTGAAACTGTATCTCTATTGGTGTGTAGAGAGAACTTGATGAAGATATTGACTTTTCTCTTCCCAACTGTTTCTGTGTCAAGCTACTATTGCTGCCACAGTTTTTTTTATCTGCAGGGCAAAGGAGGGACCATAAGGATTTACTCCTTAAAAGTCACATTATAATTGGCAGTACCCATTCTCTGAATCCACACAGCAACTTATCTCATCTTTGTTACTGCAATACAGAATGCTAATGTAAATACACATAATTATAATATTATCAACTCAATCAGCTATTACTGTTGTATGGTACGTCTGTTGCTCTGAATATATAATGTACATATCTGTGATATGGTTGGATGAATTGATGCTATTTTAATATGATGAGTTGTGTATTTACATTTACATTATGCTTTGCATTAAGACAATTATGTGACACATAGTCATCTCTTCTCCTATATGTTAATAGGCGCTTGTGGGTAAGTTTTTCCAGATTGTAAAATATGTCTCTCCGTGAGTTGGTGAGAGGATTCAGAGAATGTATCCTGGTAGAGTATAGACACACGGAGTAATGTTTTGGCCCTACATAATCTACTGGAGTGAAGACCTCCCTTCTGGCACTGGTTACTTGATTCAAGGGAGTAGAACAAAACATTACCTCTTGGCACAGGCCACTTGGCTTGGCTAGAGGAATCTAAATAAAATACTTAATGGTCCAGTCCTGTCTAATAGATTTAAACACCCTGTATATTGACTTTATACGGGAATGGCTGTGTCTCTGCTTTGTTTCAATCTAAAACTATGGGGTGCATCTTATAGGGGACCACCCAACTATATTGTGCCCTAAATAAGATAGAGTAATGTCATTTTTGACACCAATCCAGTATCACTTAAATACAATTTCTAAAGCGTTTTACTTTTTTTTTTTACAAATAATTGTCAAACCCCTCAAGAGATATATTTTACAATTAAAGAGAACAATGTACAGGTAATGACTCCATCTACAAGTAGAATGTATGACAATTATAATGTTTCTAGTTCATGTAGACACAAATGTATAAAAACAGCTGCAGACACATTAAAAAGGTTATGGACTTCAGGACCATTGAAATTCAAAAGACCACTATGCATAAACCACCAGCTTCCAGGTTATGCGCATTGCCTGCTTCTCTATGGCCATAATGAGTATCACGTTGAATTGCAGCAATATTTAAAGATCAAAATCCTCACAAAGACAACAGAAGTTGCAAAGAATACATCCAATTATTCCATATAAAGGAAGCATCTGCACAGTTATATTTTCCATCACAGTTGAATTTGTACTATTTGTACTCCAACCAAAGGGACAAAACACAGTGCTCAGAATTCCTACATAAACAGCACATGTCAGGGATCACATCATGTAGAACCGACTGAATAAAAGCTCAGAGTATCCCTATGGAGTCAGTTGCTCGATCTTGTAACCATTGATTCCTACAGGATTTTTAAAAGCCCATCTCTGGGCAAAAAAATTAAAACTGTAACCATCCTTAACTAATATATGGAATCGAAAAAATGCCCCTTTTTCCATCCTAGGCAATCCTGCTTTTCCACCTGCTGTGTTGTCCTGTAGTGGAACGGAATTGTTATAGTTGGCAATGAGCCAGTTAAATGTCTTTAGCTATGTATATAGTGTGAACATGCTAGAATGTGCTGGAAGGTTGGGGATGTCCCTTGTATATTGAAGTTCTGCCTGGAGACAGGGGAGGTGCAGATTTTCTATGACAGTATAAATATGCTTAATAGGAGGAGCCCAGTCTCTGTGTCTATGATCTGCATGCCTGAAAAGAGCACAGGGGCTCTGGATTGACTCTTCAAGCCACCACCTTGGGAAAAGGCCTCATCCTACAGGCTTAAGGGGATTGCAGGAGCCATCAGGAGTTGAGAAACTAGTACTCCTTTAAATTGCCTTTAAAGTCCCTTGATAATAGGGTCCTATGTTACGCAACATATTGACCCAGGGTGCTATGAGGATAGGGTTTCTCCCACCTCAAACATGTTCTGTTTAACTATTGGGATGTTGGCATATTACAATTGTAACACAGTTGCCAGTTCTTTGTTTGAGAAACTAGAACTCCCCCCTTTAGAATAGCCTGGGAACCATAGAATCTCCTCTCCCTGCCTTAACAATCTCCTCTCCACTGGGTTTATTTTGAGTTAACAACCGCTTTAACCTTCTGAGCGTTGCATCATGAAACTCAGCCCCAGTTAACCTCCTGAGCGTTTCGCCCTTGGCACGATTTTTTCATAACCGTGCCACGGGCAATCGCTGCGGAGCACAATATGCTCCACCGCGATTTCCTGCTCAGCTGGAGGATGTAAACAAAAGTCCGGCGTCACTGGAGACGCCGGACTTCTGCTGTAAGAAAGCGACGCCCCTCCAGTTTGTTGGAGGTCTATGGCGCCGCCTACCCCCGCCCCCTTCGCGTCACCGGTGACGCGATCGGGGGCGGACCCGGAAGCATCGGCATACATGAAGGTTAACTAGAGCCACGCTCTAGCTACCGCCAGATTTCTGCGGCGGTCGGAAGAATCAGCATGTATGCCGATGCTTCCGGGTCCGCTGGCGTCACCGGTGACGCAAAGGGGGCGGGGGTAGGTGGCGCCATAGACCTCTGTGTAACTGGAGGGGCGTCGCTTCCTTTCAGCATAAGGCTTATGTTTACTACCTGCAGCTGGGCAGGCAATTGCGGCAAAGCACATTGTGCTCCGCCACGATTGCCCATGGCACGGGTCTAAAAAAAACGTGCCACAGTCGAAACGCTCAGAAGGTTAAGCAACTTTTGTTTGGTTGTTTCCTATTCCTATATATTTTTTCCTATTTCCATGGTTTTGCTTCTATGAGCTCATTCAGGAAAAATAAATTGCTGGATTAAAAGATGGACAGACAGATAGCCATCTACTAAATGTTTGGCATAAAGAATGATGCCATCATCCGCAGCTGCTTGCTCGGAACTGGGTAATTGATAGCTTTCGAATTTGGGTCACCAATCAAATGTGTATTTGCATTTAAATAATAACAGTTGTATTATTCAACATCGCGTAGATCATTTATTTGTCCGGCGTATCCAGATACATAAAAATCAGCAGGACACCTGCCGGCATTTGTTTCCTCTAATGAAATGTATTGGACGTAATTGATCCTAGTAGCAATATTTCCATTCTGCTCAAAGTCTGGATTTTGTCTCATTACCTTAAATGCCGCGGTTTGCATCAAAACCTCTCCTTTCCTCTGCTTATTTACTTCTAAATCTAGCATAATCCTCTTTATGCTCTTGTCAGTCTAACCATCAGTAGGTTTGATTTTATCTCTTGGTCCCGTCTCATTGTGGTACTTGATGATGTGTGACATTTCCTGCTTTCATGCCTATTCCCACAAAACTATAATGTGGCTCTATACCAGAAACACAGTGGGGATTGCAGGCAATCAACTTGCCGAGCAACTGAGTCATTCCAGCACACACTGAGAGACAAGACATAAAGGGAGTAGTGGCTGGATCTATACCCATTAGCATGCCCGCATACGGTCACATTGGATGCAAAGGCTATTACTAATATTTCATTGTATATGTTTACCTACAAGAACCTAATTTGTTATTACATATACACAACATCACATTCACACATACACACTCACTAATACACACACCACATCATAGATCAAATGTTACATCCCTGTACACGTTACCCTCTTTGGGGTTGGGGGGAGGGGTTGCGTGATCACCATTTAGTTTGGTTTGTTCACCTTAGTCACGTTTACTTATTCACCTACACTGACCTTCACACATCATATTACACCTTGATGTAAGATGGGCGAACCCTCTGTCACCAGTGGGATGCGTATCTACCTTATCCTTGTCATAACCTCCATCCATATGTGCCCTGTGCTCAGTTGTGTCGAGCTCCATTTCGGTCCCCTGCTGGCTACACCACAAAGGCTTTCTCCCCCTGCTGAGGCATGGGTGGCCTGGACGGCCCCTCCCACTTCGGGGGATCGCGGCCTTTTGTTTTTTTTTTTTGCTTTTTTTCCGCTTTACAGATCGGAACCAAACAAGGGTCAATTTTTTTTTAACTTATGACAACAATTAGGACGTAAGTAAAAAACCTACCTTGATTAGAACAATTACCTCTTTTCTTGACTATATTCTGACACTAATTATACTGAAAACCATTGACTCTTTTAAGACCAGAAAAATAGTATAAAACATCCTGCCTGATGAAGGCAACCAAAGGCGAAAAGCGTCAGAGGACATGTTGTCTGCTGTATTGTGCAAATATTGTTGGTGTCATGTACCTTGCCCATTATTGTTTGATATACATGTTTTTTATTGTTAAAGTACCTTATGCAATGTGTTTGCTGCAAATGCCATGATAATGTCATGATTACTTATACTAGAAGTCGATACTTCTGAACACTTGATACACTGAATAAATTGTTTCTTAATTATCTCATACTTTGTACAGGATCTCGAGTATTCATTAATTACTTTGTGCCTTAAAAGTCCCCCATTAAGTCCCTAGTATCTATGTGAGGTAGTGTAGGGGTCAATGCCTATTGCATTTACCCACCACTCCTCAACATTTCCCTTTAAAATTAAATTTTGGGATGTGGCACACTCACGAACATATGGGAAGCTAATATAACTTTTTCTGACTATTCAATATCATTTTTATTTTAAACTCCCACCTGCGCCCAGATCTGACATTATCACATGGAGGGTGATCCGTTTTCCTGCAGCTGCCTCTTCATTAGATCGGAGCCACACAGAAGTTTGCGCTCCTGTGGCTCCGATCTCCTCCTGACGACCCAGCTTGTCCAGTGCAGTTCTAACAGGTCAGAGCTGGACGAGCTGGGACCGCCAGGAACGGCAGGAGGGTTAATGCATATGCCACAATTACACCATTAATAAGAAATATATAGACAGCTGCTTTTCAAACTCTACATGACAGTAAAATATGTTGCCAGCTTTGCCATAAAAAATAAATACAGCCCTGATTGTAAGTCATATTCCAATGCAGCCTGGTTCCTATGTCAATGTAGCCCAGGTGGCAATCCCCCAATCTCCACCATACCCATTGCCTATAAACTAGCCCCAACCTTGCAACAGTCTGTTGTTTGCAGGTATTATGTGTGCACAGGACGAGTCTGGGAACAGGGATTGGGAAAGGACCAGTAGCCCACAAACAAACAAACAAAACCAGGTGTTCACCAATGGCTACTTCCACTACACAAACATAGTACAGAATACAGGGAGGCAGGATCATAGTACAGAGCAAGAGGTCATATATGAAAGATAGTCCAGACAAATAAAAAAATCCACCTACCAGAACACGAGGAGCATACGACAGCTGACCAGACCAAATACAGGATACTAGGAGCATACCTCCACAAGTTCTCAGACTTTTTTACTTCTAACTACATGTGATCCACCTACTTTCCATCGACACCAGGTCGATATGGTGTGGGCTCGCTGTTAGGCGGCTTTACTTGTGGCCTCCCGTTCTCTGCTCGTTGTTGCCTCCGCCGTTGCTTGGTTTCATGTTGTTCACACAATTTCGTGATTTAATTTACTCGGATATAGCTTACCCCCTGAGGAATTTACAGTACGAAACGCTCGTTGGGGCACGCTCCTGCGGCTGGCAGGACAATATCCTGACATTCTCTATGTATTACCTTTAAATGTTTGAATCCATATGTACTATGAATAACCATGATATATTGATGTGTACAACATTGACACAATAGTGACCAGTCCTGTAAGGTCCGATTGTGCGTTTTTTTATCTGCTTTTCTTTTCTTGTGTTTTCATTAAACCTTGTTTTACTGATTACCTTAGTTTATTATGTAAACTTATACTCTGGCCGTTAAAGTCCCCTTGCCCCTGAGATATTCCCAGGGAGAAACCCAGTCACTGGTGGTGACCCTTAATTGGTCCCTCAGCTGATTAGCCTCTAAATAAAAAAATCCAGCGTGGTCTGGCAAAAGCATGTTCAGGTGCAAGCAGGGTCAGGGCATGCTGCAGAAAGAGAATAGTCAGTACAAAGCAGAGGTCACATAAGAATAAATGGTTATACAAAACGCCAAGCAGTAATGTATGGGCTATCAAAGGCAGTGTAGACTACATTGCCTAATGCATAGACCTCCAGCCGCAACACCAATTTGGAGACAACTATAGAAAAATGCAGATACCACCTTACAGAACTAGTTCCCTGGCACTCCGACATTCTTAACAAAGGGTGGGACTCCGTACCTATGATGGTCCCTTCCACCACCTTCAAGGGCCTCCAACATCGCAGCTGCCATGAAACCTTTTGAAACCTAAAAACAAAACAGTAAATCAAAGTTCTATACACAAAAGAAAATTGAGGGAGGGAGGAAGGGCAGGAAATGCACCTGTGTGGTGAATTCTCCTGTCACAGTAAACTACAGGACGACCACTCATACTCATACATAATAATATAACTAAGCATGTTTGTAAGATTTATTATTCCTTAGGGCATGTTTCCATTGCCTTTTGTGATCCGGCAGGGTGCCCGATGGATCATATAAACTCTACCTGCCTAGCGAATGCTCTGTTCAGACACCCGCCGATGCAGGGGTTAATGTACTGCACTAAGTTAACCCCTTCATCTGTGGATTGGTTCAGTGCCGTGAGAACAGAGCAATCACAGAGCAGGTAAAGTGAATGTAATCCGTTGGGACCCTCCGCCAAGCACTGTCCTGACGGATCAATAAACACTGTGGAGACATAGCCTAAGTATGCCAGCTGCTTCATAACCTAGTCATGTAGTCCCTAGGTAAGGGCCTTTCTTTCTCTGTATCAGTTATCCCGAAGAAGGGACTGTTTCTCTCTTTTAAATATGTCTGACTCTTGCCATGTAGATGGAATAAAATCCATATGAAGCCAATGACGATTCTTGCAATCCTATGTACAGCAGAGCTCTAGCTTAGATAAGTAGAAGCAGTACAAGAAGTCAACTTGCGAAAAAATGAAAAAACTCACAAAACAGTTATAAGTGACAAGAAGACAGACTCAGTATTCTGCCATTCCACCATTCACGCCTCTACATTTTTTAATAAAATGGATTGTATAGGCCCTTTTGCTAATGGCGGTCCTTCAATTGAGAGAATAAATAAACAAACATCAGCATCCAAACCCACACCTAATAGTACATTCTGTCATCCTCTTGAAACAGTGAAACCCAGGAATACAAACACATAGGTCACACACACTTGAAACCACTAAATGCTTTTTTTGTTTAGTAATTGAGCCAAGAGTGATCGAGATACATATTTGTTCTTCAATAAGAATGTACGTTGCTTCTTAATGGAAAACAACACATTCCACAATTACCTGCAGTGATTAATAAAGTGTAGGAAAAAAAAGTCTGCATGTGCATTAATAGAAAGCCAATTAGCATTCCAAGGGAAACTAAACACTTATCAGCTTTGTATGCTCTTTGTGAAAAAGTTATGAATGGTGGTGAGTAAACAGAAATATGTTACATATCACTGGTGTATCTGTAAGAAAGCAAACCGCCTATCTCTAGCACCTGGGTGCACCACACGTACAGGGGTGAATCAGAGGACTACTATGATCTCATCTCTCAGTTTGCTCGAACTCTCTTCAGGCCTCCACAGGCATACGCCTCCCTTCCATCCAAGGGGCAGCCAGGCCCCATAGTCCTCTCAGTGTGACAGCGACTGAGCTGCCTCTTTTTAGTTAACAGGTTTTTGCGCACATCCCTCAATAAAGGTCCGTCACAGCTCTCTCTCTGTTCTCTTCTGGTGCTACGAAGACCCAGCTACTCTCAGAATCTGGCCTTATATTAGCTTCTAGTCTCCCCCTTAAATGGCTCACGAGGTCACATCGGAACATGTTCCAGAAACTTCACATAGTCACCACCCACCTTATGTTCTGCCCAACAGCACATTTGCGAAAAAGAAACTGAAATACTAAAAGGTATGCCTATAAAATTCAGGCCAGGCAAGTCAATATTGGCGTTGGTCCTTGCAGCTCATCTCAATTTTGACCAAGTCTACGTTCAAATGATCAATTGGTAGAGTTGCGTTTGCAGCTCCCAAGCAAATAGAGCAAACCATGGACAGATGTGGCATGTTGAAAGGGTTGCTTTGGAGATAGAATGGGAGCTATAGGGGGGATTCTACTAAGTGTTGTGATCGTAGTGTCAAGGACTTCCACCCTTTAACTTTCTAGGCACGCTTTGTTAAAAAGTACGTCATGGGCAATCGGGGCAGAACAAAAGTACCGCCACGATTGTTCTACCCTCAGGAAGGACCGGTGTGCGGTATGCTGTGTCACCGGTGATGTGCTGGGAAAGGGCGACGCCTCCTCCATTAAATGGAGGTGTCACCGGTGATGCAATTGGGATCGGCCCTGAAGCATTGGCCAATATGCCGCTGCTCAGAATCACAGAGGGAATTTGGCAGACAGGTGACTTTTGGTGAAGTTATCTCAAAGTGAGTTTAGTCAGTCAACAAACTATCAATC
Organism: Ptychadena robeensis; assembly: GCA_036250615.1. Lineage (NCBI taxonomy): Eukaryota > Metazoa > Chordata > Amphibia > Anura > Ptychadenidae > Ptychadena > Ptychadena robeensis. The sequence goes on along the minus strand of CM070034.1, from coordinate 25,263,553 downwards.
TTTGTGTGTTTGCAGCCAAATACTACACCATAGAGCCTCTTAGTGCGGTTTGGGAGCCCACATCCCAAATACAATACAGGAAAAAGTGTAATGGGTGGAGAGACCAGTGGTCCTGGTCCAACCACCCATCAGGTTTCTCCCCACCGAAGCAGGGACAAGGGAACTTTCCTTGGGCACCCTCACATATAAACACGTTACCCTACACAAGGGTAATTTGAACATATACACATGTGGTGGTGGTCAGATTGAAACATCCAAAGTGAATAAACGGTTACAAGTTACTGGGTAGCTCTAATGAAAGAGCTGATTCATTTGTTAAAATGTCCAGAATAAGACATAAAGTCATAAAGTCCAAATGAAAAGTTTTTGCAAATACGCTTGAAAAAAGGATTCACATTTATTCTTGAGATTTTTGATGCACAGTCACCAGTAGAAATTCTGTGCGCAGTAGACAATGCCCCATGTGTCCCAGCCGTTAGTGTAAGTTCGAGAATAGGTTTCCAAGAGCACCTCTTTGTGTGTTTGTCTTGAGGCAGTTATTAGTGTTGTTCACATTTGTCTCTAGTTTTAAGTCTATAGCCCAAACTAATGATTGAAGATGCTTAATATTTTTTTTTTATTAGACTTTCTGACTTTGTGAGTTGATTGCATAGCCCCTGAACATGGCATCATCACAAGTGATGGACAAACATCTGTCGCATGTTCAATGAAATTATGAAACCTTCAGGTCATATTTACAGCCATAATACAAATAAAAAAGTGTCAAAAGTGTGTGTGAGTGTCAGGACAGAGGGGGATCAATGGTTTAACTTCTTCCCCCCAAAATTTTTTATTAATTATTTCATTGTTACTTTTTTGAGAAATCACATAAAAAAGTGTGAGGCCCCCCCCCCCCTCCAGAGCATACCAGACCCCCTTTTAGCATAGGATCTGATATGCTCTGGAAAAGGGGGAGCAAACAGGATGGGGACCTCACCCTCAGAGGATACCAGACCCCCTGTTATCAATGTAATTTTCTTTATGAAATTTTAAGCCCACTTTATTCTTATTGGATGGGAGAGGTGAGAGAAGGGTAGGAAAAAGATGTATCTGGCTGCATTCCACCAACTGTGGGGTCAAGGGTCAAAGTTTGTCATGTTAAGTTTGGGATGGCGGATTAAACATCGGAGGCGTTCGCCTGATCGGGTGAATCCACCACTGGGTGAACTGTTTGATCATCTAATCATTACCAATATTTCTGTAGATCTAGAGAAGCATTGTGGTAACACCACACAAAAACATTGCTCAACACAGGGGTCATCAACTTTTACCAATTTTTTTGCCTCTTTCACTAAAGAATAGTGGTCATCCTCCAGTGTTTTCAGGTCTCTTCCCTGTAATGGCTGCTGTTGGCTTCAGCGTCAGGCGGTTGGGAAAAAGAACAATGAGACTCAGCCAGTCATTTTGTCAGCTGGCACTCTCTATATCCCTTATGTGTAAAAATATAGGTTCAGCCTCAGCGCCCAGGTGCTTAAACAGCAATACATATGCTGGCAGCATCCACAGTGGTAATCCAGAGGGAGTTTTCAGAAGCGTAGTGGGTAACAAGAGTGGGTCAAAAGCCAAGGTGTCAGATAAAAAAGGGAGCAAGACAAAGAGTACTCAGGTAGTCAACAGCCAAGGGTCATGGTTTATAAATAGTGATGTCGCGAACCCGGAATTTAATGCTCGCGAACGGCGAACGCGAACTTTTGTAAAAGTTCGCGAACACGCAAACACGCGAACCCG
>CM070034.1:25212899-25256474 GCA_036250615.1 Ptychadena robeensis | reverse complement strand
CCAATCACTATGTATTCTATCAGGGAGGACCCGGCATTACATAGCAGTGGTATATACCTTACAATCACTATGTATTCTATCAGGGAGGCCATTTTACTTGACAGTTGTTGGTAGATCTAATGGAGATTGTGTGGATCGATCTTAAGGTGTATGGGGGGCTTAAAGAAGAGATAGTTAAATAGTACACTTGTATGTGGAGACAAAAGTAAAGCATGAATGCAAGTTAAGAATACAACAGAGAGGGAGGGACAAGACTTGTTAGTATTACTGAACAGCAGCCAAGAAAAATCAGGTCTGCTGCTCTGCAGTGTCAGAGCTGTGCCAAGGCTAGATCAAGAGAAATACAAATCCTTTGGCAGGTAAAACAGCTGACGTGTGTGCATTTAATCTATGTATTTAGCAGTTCGCCTGGAGTTCAGCTTTATGTTGAATTAATAAACAGCGCTACCACATCTAAACCATTTATAGAGTCAAATTATTTAACTCAAGAAAAAAAAAAACAAGATAAACATAATATTCATAATGAAGCTTTATGATCTGATAATAGCTAGTTTTATTTCCAATTTAAGTATTACTTTCAACTTACACCCACTCACCTGCGTTCTAACAAGGCCTTGGAGAATAATATGTTTTAAAGCTATATAATTAACGTTGGGTCTGTTAGATATTTCCGTGATAAGGTCACTTCATGTTTCGAAGCCTTGTAGATTAACCGCGTTCTTCTGTCTATATCCCATTGGCACAGCAAGTTCCCGCTGAAGACCATATTTTCCAGCTTAAGTGATGAAATTAGCCCCATTTCCATGTGACCTCTACGTGCTCCTTACTCCTCTGTCTGCTGTTCTTCACATTCAATGAGACAAGCCGTGTTAAATATCATTCTGTAGAAACCTCGGTCCCTAAAAAAAAAAAAAATCAACTGATTGGCTTTTTTTTTTTTCTTCAACCATTTTTGTTCTCATTATTCCAGATGCAGCGAGTGTGACACATACAGGGTCGGTAATTAAGAAGATGCAAAGATCTTCTCACGGGTTCATCACAATTAACTGTCCTGAAGGAGTAAGGTGTGACGGCAATGATAAAGCCGCATGTAATTAATGTGAGAGAATTCAGTAGCTGAGGTAGGTGCGTGGCAATTACCGGAAGCATGTTGACTAGCTTTTTTTTAAAATCTGTTTTTTATTAGACACGTTTTCTATAACTTGATTCTTGACAAATGCATTTGTGTCCTCAGGCTGCAAATTAAAGTTATTTAAAGGGCCCAGATGCAAACAATGGTAAAATAACACATAGTATAGGATTTTTTTGTGAGACTATGCAGAGGTACATTTTGTGGTACATTTTGTGTTCCATAAAACATACTTTGTACATTGAATTCCTCTTTGTGGCCTTATGGGATTGTTTATGGTTTACCTATATATTTGAATGGACAAAGGTCTAGTGAAGAGAATTAAATTCCACCAGTATACCCCTAAAGGTGTCCATACACCTGATGATAGCCGCTCAGTAAATGGTCGTTTCTCACAGGCATCTATCTAGCGGCCATCTAATGCAGCTACCCCTGTCTTTGAGCGGGATCAACCGATTCGGCTCGAAGACAAGTCTGTCGAACATGTAACGGACATGTCCGTAAATCCTGCTCAAATGTCATTCCTTTGAATTTCCAAAATTCGTCAATTTCGACGATTTCAAGTTAATTGCAAAGCCCCTGAACATGGTATCATCACCAAACTTGCTGGAGATGTAGAGAAGGGTTGGGGGTATACTACAAAAAAGAAAGTATGTCTCTAACACAAAAAGTTTTTGCCCAAATAAGGTTCAAAGTCAAGTAAAAATTTCGAAAATCAGAATTTCGACTTTGTTTTTGAACATAATTTATGCAAAACTACATGTGCTAGAGCCAAACTTTTTTTTTCAAATGTTCTCACAACCCTTATCTACATCTCCAGCAATTCTGATAATACCTTTTTCAGAGGGTTTACAATAAGCTTACAAAGTTAGCAAGTCGAAAAATTCGACCAGCTCTACATACAAATGATTGACAATTGGCAATTGGGCACCTAAAGGCTCCCATACACAGTGATTTTTCACTGTATTTTTGACCGATCGATCACCGAAGCGCTCACGAGATAGATCGATGATCAGTCAAGTTCTGCCCTCCCTGAACGAATCCCTCCCTGACGGAATTGTCTAAAAATCAGATCGGATATTGAACCGACATGTTGGTTTTTTGGGGTTGATCGCTTGGCAATCGAAGTACGTTGGTGGACCCATAGCTCCCTATGACATCACCAAGGAAGAGGCTATGGTGAGATTTACTCCCTGGCGGTAAGGATGAGCTAGGGGTAGCTTACCTGCTCTAGGCCATCCCATGGTGTGCTTCGGGGACGCCGCCAGGGGTCACTCCTGTCTGGGGGCTTCCTGGGACACCTGTGCCTGGTACAGGTATAAGCCTTAGCAGCCCCCACATTATCTGTGACAGCGGGGAGGGGGTTCAAAGTGGCCACAAAATTACCTAATCTGTTTCTTTATTTTTCATACCACTTTTGCTCCCCAAATCAGGATGGAATGGGGCCACCAGCTAAGTTTAAGTATCTGGATTTCCCTAAAAATTTGAGTGTGTTGATTAATCCCGTTAGATTCTTTTGTTTGTCATTTACAATGTTTTCCGTACTGAACTGCTCCTGTATAGTGGCAAATTCACCTTACTACATTGTGTTGTTGTGTTTGTAACCCTTTATATAGTATGTAGTAAAAAATAACTATAATCACTTATGAGATTTATGATTTCATTCTACTGTATTGCAGAAAACTGCAGCTTTCATTTTATTTTTTGAGTTTCTGGCATTTGTGATGTTTGAATCATTACCTACATTTACCATGCCATGTGGCACGCTGTAGAGGATAATAAATATTAGAAATACTGAAAATAGTGTTATTTTTTCCACTTTCTTAAATTTTAATGAAATTACATTTGTTTTTCTAGTAAGTACATCGCCTCTTCTTGTTGTTTCATAGAAACAACAGGTGGTAAGCTTGTATAGGCGTCCCGTATGGTGGGAATACAAACAGATCATCTGCTCACAAGACTGTCTGCACCATAGACACATACAAGCAAATGTCGCTATTCTCTCCTTATTTTAACTCTTTTTTCTATCTCAAAATTATTATTGTATATTAGAAGTGATAAGTCAATTTATACCCCAATCTAAAAATTTAATATATAGTGATGATCGCGAATATTCGGATTCCGTATATTAACCCTCTGGGCAGTTTGAGGTTTTCGCGCCATTTTTTATGGCATGAAAACCTCATGTCACTGGCAATCACGGCGGAGTACACTGTACTCCGCCTTGCTTGCCGGCTTTCCGCCCAGCTATCTGCACACCTCCGACGTCAAATAGACGCTGGCAGCGTGTGGAGAGGAGAGCGCCCCTCCATTAACATGGAGGTCTATGGCGCCGCCCCCCCCGCCCCCTTCGGCGCCACAGATGACGCCGAAGACACGGGCCCGGAAGGGCTCCGTGTGTCGGCGGCTCTTCTACAGAGCCGCCGGCACACAGGGAGACGGCGGTTTTGCCCGATCCCGGTACGGGCACAGTTTGATCTGCGATCAAACTGTTCCCGAATTGAGTTCGGGCAATCCGCTAGGGAGGTTAATCACGAATATCGGCAATTCGGAAATTCGTGAAGATGGTGAATATATTGCCGAATATTCACAATTCCGGATATTCTGTATTTTTTTTCCATTACACATGCCTCTCAATGCAAATGGACGAATGGGAAGGCTGCAACAAGAGCTTAGCAACACTCGCTGGGACCATCAACAGTTTTTAAATCCAATATTGGGGTGATGCGAATATTCGGAATATTGCGATAATCTGCACTTTTGAAAATTCGCGTCCAAGATGGCATCCAAAATGCGATTTTTTTTTTCAATACGCCCCTTAACCCTCTGAGCGTTTGCCACGTGGCACGGTTTTTTTATAACCGTGCCACGGGCAATCGCGGCCAGCTCAGCTCAGGGTTCTAAACATAAGCCCGGCGTCACTGGAGACGCCGGACTTATGCTGGAGAAAGGCGACGCCCCTCCATTTACATGGAGGTCTATGGCGCCGCCTACCCCCGCCCCCTTCGCGTCACCGGTGACGCGATCGTGGGCGGACCCGGAAGGTCAGAAGGTCAGAAGACGGCGAGACCTCGGGCGTTCCTCCGGCTAACTGGGGCTGAGTTTCATGATGCATGAAACTCAGCCCGAGTTAATTCGGGGGGAACGCTCAGAAGGTTAATGCAAGTTAAACATATATTCGCAAAATTCGCGGAATTCACAAAAAAACTGGTGTTTTTCGCAATAAGAAGAATATTGCTGAATGCGAATATTTTCCGAATGTTTTTCAAAAAATTTGCGGCATGCCGCGAATACGAATGTTGCCTATGCAGCTCATCACTAGTAATATATTGCAGTTTACTAGTCTTTGTATGTGGTTGCATGCACTGGTTGATATCACCCCCGCATCAGAATAGGATGACCCACCAACTTGGTGACTCCTGGTGATGAACTCCTGGTGACTCCTGGTGATGAACTTCCTATGCCTGGGCCTTCTGCTTCCCTTTACCTTTACCCAGGGCCGCCGTCAGAAATCCTGGCGCCCCATACTCGCACCCCCTGAACAAATGTTCTAGCAAAGAAATCCATCACACCCTTTCCCTTGAAACTGTTGTTCGGTTCTCACTGTGCTTGAGGCAATAAAACTACAGCATTGGAAAAGCTTTATGGTACGGACTTTATGGTACAGGTTTCTGTTGCATTATATATAGATATATAGTTAAAGGAACATGACTGACAATATGTAATCCTGTGTGGACTTATGCCCAGTGTTTCATTCTGAATGTACATGATTGTTTTACCTTTTCATTAAAGAAGATCATTACAGAGGCTGAAATGGTACTTTGATACTTTGCAGAAATGGTTCACTGGCTATGATTCAATTAGAGATATTTAAAGGGTTTTTGGTTTGCCTGTTTAATTTAAACTGAAGACAGATATGTAAATGTCTAGATTTCAGAAAGAAAGATGGCAGCCCCAGAACTGAGATCAAGTGATACAGATTGTAATTCAGGAAAATCTCATCAACCTATTGGCACAGATGGTAAAACAATGTCCTACTCTTCCTAAAATAAAAACAAAATGTGAAGATTTAGATGTGCCATAAAGTTTTTATGATACCTGTACTTGTCCTCTGCTCAGCCAGCAGGCAGCTCGAAGGTGGACATTTATCTTTGAAAGCCTAACAAGAATATTCCATGCTTACATATTATTGCATGGCCATGCTCTCTTAAAAGAGAACTAAAGGAAGATCCTGACAGAACATTTGGGATTGATCTTCACCTTCTTTCCTTTTGCAATCCAAAACTATAAGTATATAGTGTACAGGACGCCAGGGATGGGTCCTGAATGGGGTATATGTATCGCCCATTTTTGGTCTGTGTCCCCCTTTAGGTAACCCCTAGGGTGCTGGATGGACACAGTCCAGGATTTGAATGGCAGTCTGGGGACTACAGCTTTGTTAGATTGCTAACAGGGCCTGGTCTGTGGATAGGCAGCATGGTTGGGAGGGCCTCCTATTCACCCCACCCAGCACCTATGTGGGTGTGTGTTGGCTGCACAGCAGTCTTATAATCGGGTCACCTGACCTAATCAGGGGAAGATCATAGACACTGTCTGGAGGACAGACAAGGCAGGACTGCTTCCCTCTAAAAGAGAAGATAAACTGTAGTTTTGGGAGAAACCCACTCCCCACATGAGACGTATCTTTACTTTCTTGCCTTTTGCTGAAGACTGTTGTTTTGGCTGTAGTTAAGCTAATCTGTTTGGGGCATAAATAAAGCCTTGTGGACTTATGCTGGGCATACACACACCGAGTAGGTTAGACCGACCTACTCCGATGTGTTCCGAGATGCTAACGTGATGATGTCATCACGTTAGCATCCCGTTGCATTGTGGGGCCCCTTCAATCGGCCGGGCACCCTTTGTGTGCCGGCCATAAGCTGCGATGGAGACGCCGTCTTCATTGCAACTTATGTCATCGGCTTCCATCGGCTCGCGCCGGCCAGAGATTATCGGACATGTCCGTTCTCTGGCCGGCCGAGCTGTGGGGCGACAGGGATCTGTCGCCCCATGTGGGCACATGCCGATTAGCGGCCGATTTTTAACCTGACCGACGGCGCGAGCGCGCACGCCCGTCAGTCAGATTAAAAATCGTCCGCTTATCGGCATGTGTATGCCTAGCATTAAAAGACATTGAATTCCAGTGTGGTGACTGTGAACCCCGGACCCCCCAAGTTCACAATAGTTAGAGAAGGTTGAATCCAGCAATATTAATCAACCATGGAATTTTTATCAGCTCTCAGTTCTTTTTAGTTATTTCAAGCAATTTACAAAATACACTAAAACATATTTATATTACATATAAAAATGGAATGGAACAATAAAGAGGTCTCCTGGGCCGGTTACCCATTCCTAAAGGTATAAAAAATGTCAAAAAAGAGAAGAGTATCAGAAAGTTCAAAAAGATAACACATTCCACACCACACTGTGCATGTATCTAGATAGGATAGACAGAGCAAAGCCGGGCACACGTGGCTCGACTTTCCACCAGATTGAGGAAGCCTGACCATGGCACGATGACGTCATTGCACTGCGGGTGAGCTGTCCTGATATCAGCAGCTGCCAGCCCATCTAACACTTGGGATGGGGACCAAGGTAGTACCGTATATACTCGAGTATAAGCCGACCCAAGTATAAGCCGAGGTACCCAATTTTATCTACAAAAACTGGAAAAACATATTGACTCCAGTATAAGCCGAGGGTGGGAAATGCAAAGTCAGATAGTGACGTTTTCTAAATGAGAAAAATATAGAGAAAGCACCATTGCCCCTAGGAATGAATCAAACAGGATTCATCATAGTGCCACAACCTCAATAAATGAAACAAAAAAGAGAACCTCAACAAAAAAGAGAACGCAGGATTATTATTATTATTTGAATTGAATTGTATTTGAACTAGTAACCGGCCACCAGGTGGCAGTGTGGAGTTTGTTTACATTGATCAGCTGTGAGTCGGCAATCAGAGAGAGCTCAGAAAAGATATGCAGTGAAGAGGGAAGCTGCTTGCCTGAAATTCAGCATGGTGAGTGGACAGTCGTCTGACTCGAGTATAAGCCGAGGGGAGCATTTTCTGCCCATTTTTTTGGGCAGAAAAACTTGGCTTATACACGAATACGGTAATTTAAAAAACAGGGTTTTTCAACATGTTGGATCCCTGTTCAATGAGAATCTTCTAGCGAGATTGATTGATCCCACTCAAAGGAAGGCTGGATGGCTCCATCATAGAGTCTAGCACAATCGAGCTCCATGCCTGTGCACAGCGCTCGTTTGCGCTCAAATCTTTTAAGAAATTGACCTGTGTATGCCCAGCTTTAGTATATTTCCCTGCCAAGACAATGGAGGCAAAGTACTGTTTCTATCAAATGTATTAACAAAGTCCTTTATCTAAAACACAGTTGGCATTCCTTGTGTGTATCATCACCCAAAAAGAAATGGAACCCCAATAGGGAACTTGGCTCTTTGAGGAACAATCCAAGCTACGTTATTATTTCAACAGGCTGAACTGAACAGCATTTCCCTGTATAGCTAATTATTTTACAAACATGCAAATGCTGCCTGATTGTAAAAGCAAAACTCATACTTTTAGTTTGCTGAGTTCCCTTCGAGTTTCATCTGCTGCCGGTGACACAATTGTGCTTCATTTTAAGTAATCCGGCATTAATGAACATTAAATGAGCTATGTTTCAATTTCCTGAAATGTGTGCATCTGTGTGAGCCGCTCATTAGCCTTATATCAGAGATAAGGAACATGCTAATTAGAGTATATATGTTGCCAAGATAGGTTCATGCCTACTCAAATCTGACTGATTATATCCTAGCTTGTGAAACACGTTCATTAAACAACAAATTTCTCAAATTTCACATCTGTGAACACATTTCCATGGGATTGGTGGTGCTCAATGACATAAACATGTTGTGCTGATCTAGTAAAATGACTAGTTCACAAATACACAACATAATTAGTTAGTTTACACGCAATGTAATATCTTTGTGGGGATCATTTCATGAGGAAAACTTAGCCATTAATATTCTTTTTTGAGGGGGGGGGGGGGGATAAAAATGGGCGGCTTAATGCATTTCTCTGCTTACATAAACCTAAACTCTACTTATCTTTCTGCTTCCCAAATGCATAATGACTCTATATTTGACCCCCTACTTAGCATGTCCAGATACACCAGATACAGAAATCTGGTGTCACAGATCCCAGCAGGTCTACGGAATCTATGTCTGTTGAGTTAACTGTGTCTACTTTCTGTTCTGTTCCTGTTCTTCAGAGGACTAAAGTGTTAACATCTTCCCCTCATGTCTCCCTATTTACCGATGTCATATCTTCACTCCCAGGTTCCTGCTTATGTTAAACTAACCATATTTTTCAGGTTATAAGATGCACCTGACTATAAGATGCACCCAGTTTTAAACAGGAAAACCAGAAAACAAATATTTGAAGTGTTCAAATCAATTGGGGAAAAAATCCCCTGCAGTACCAACTTCAACCACAATGGTGGAATGGAGAAAAATGGTGTCACTGGAGAGCACACTCCAAGGCAGATCATCATCTTCCTCACACACGGGGAAGAGGGGGCGAACTGCTGCATATGTCTCCCCTATAGGCTTTGTGTGTGAAAAAGCTGCCAGCGTGAGTGCAGTTTTCCCACACACAGCTCTGCATTGCTTATATAAGCAGGGCTCTGCTGATATAAACAATACACTTCAGATAAGAGATCTAGCCGTAGCCGTATCTCCCATCTGACAGCTCCTCCACCTCCCTGGCTAATCTTCATGCAGGGAAAGCTGATGGGGAGCCAAGACGCAACTACCTGAGTCCGAGTGGCCACGAGTGGTCACGCATTCAGACCATAAGATGCAGCAAAACCCCAGTTTGGGGGGTAAAAAAGTACGTCTGATAGTCTGAAAAATATGGTACTCTCTGATTCCCGGGCTTATGACCTTTGGCTTGTCCTAAAGACTGTCTCTGTCGAATCCATTGGCACTTTGATTTGGTAATTGTCAGCTGCTAACTGCAATGGTGCATCTGAGGGCCATAACCCTCTGAGCCACAGATTGCACCTTTGCCAACTGTGCAGTTATGCTAGCCATACACAGCCAGAGCCGGAGCGATATCGTCCTCCGATATCGCTCCGGGAGGCTAACGTGATGACGTCATCACGTTAGCCTCGCATTGCATTCTGGGGCCCCACAATCGGCCAGGCACCCTTTGTGTGCCGGCCATAAGCAGCGATGGAGACGCTCGTCTTCATTGCTGCTTATGGCCATCGGCTTCCATCGGCTTCGGCTGGCCAGAGATTTTTCAACATGTCGGATCTCTGGCCGGCCGAGAAGTGGGGCGACAGGGATCTGTCGCCCCATGTGGGGACATGCCGATAAACGGCCAGATTTTAACCTGACCGACGGCGAGAGCGCGCACGCCCGTCGGCCAGATTAAAATCCGGCCGTTTATCGGCATGTGTATGGCCGGCATTAGTCCAGCAGTTACACTTCCTCATACCTTTGGTGTCACCTGCCATGACATCTGTGTCAAGAGGTAAGAGAGGGTAAAGTCAAGCAAGCGGCACTCTATGACTGAGATGTTGGAAGGCAAAATCTACACCTGTCCACCAAGATATCCACCTCTTGTCATCTTCTTCTTGTCTAGACAGATTACATGCCTATTGATTACAACTGCTAGCATGGATTGTAGAGTCACTAAAATACAGTGGCAATATCTCTAAATCCAGACATCAAAGGTAAGGGGTTCACATTTGATCAAATTCAGTTTGGGGTTACACAGATGAATGTACATAGCACAAAATATGAGGTTTTAACTGTTAAAGGCATAATTTACCACTAAACTAAGACAATGGTTTAGTGTTATGAAAAGGCTGCACGTTCTAGGATAAACCTTTTTTGCTTTATCTTAACCTCCCTAACGGTTGAGACGAGCCCAGCTCGTCTGCTGTTTAGGCTCGCCTCAACCGCAGGGGAAGCCAGCATCGGGTAGACCCGATGCCTCCCTGGAAAGCTGCAGCGATTGTCTTTATCGCTGCAGCATTTCCGGGGTTTTGGCACCACCATGCCATAGACCTCCATGTTAATGGAGGGTTGCCGGCTTTCCCGCTGACACCGGCTGTGTGAAGAGCAGCGGCGAGAGGGAGCGAGTGACAGGCAGTGTACTTTGTACACTGCCTCGATTGCCCGTATTGGCGCGATACGGGCAGTGTGCTAGGTAGGTTAAATCTCCCTTTGGCCAAAAAACCTGAAAACGGTAGCTCAGAGCTTCGGTGAGAACAATGCTGGCTATGGTTCGGGTCTCCTAACCAATGGATTTATTTAGATTGGTTTATTGTTGATATTTTTTTATATTTTTCATTATGTGTGAAGTGTTGGTTGGGGAGTGTTTATTAAGTGAGAACATAAGCATGAAAATGTTCAATTGGAAAGGAGCACACTAGGAAGCTTAAGGCAGGGAACATTGTCTTAACTCATCCATTAGGTGTTGTTTTACCTCCCTAGTGATTGCTGAGTTTTGCTCAGGGTAGATTTTAATTACCAAAATCCTTAGGGTGTGTTTCCACGGCAATATGGGAAGCTGGGGGTAGACGTAGTGCTGTATGCTTCGCTGACATCCCTGTTAAGGAATGCACATAGTAGTGATTAGTGATGTACGGCATAGGCAATATTTGAATTTGCCATATTTCGCAAATAATTCTACTAATATTCTATTCGAATTCGCAAGCGCATTCTCAAAATATATGCGATTACCTTCAAAACGAATGGTCACGTGCTATTTTGTTTGCATTGTGAATATATATTTGCAATCCACGCCCATAAGCATCCCAAATGGCGAATATATTCCCAATTCGAATATTCAAGTCCAACACTAGTAGTGATGGCCGAACTGCTTGCGAGGGGGACAGTTTGGCCGCGAACATAACGTGTTTGCCTTTCTTCCCCTGGTGAACAGTACGTGTGTTTGACCCACCCTGCTCACCAGCGAGAAGAAGGTGACTATTCTTCTAAGGGTCGGATCAGGAGCAAAAAGATCCGGCCAGTGGAAGAACTCTTTCACCAGCGACCAGGAAGAGAACCCAGTCTCTAGTGAAAGAAAACCGGCTTAAACTGGAAGTGACATCAGCGACATCACAACCGCATAGCGAAATGGGGAATTGTGCGTTCCAGGTACTGTAAGTAACGTTAGTAACCTAATGTCCGTTTTCGCAGACGTCTGACATTTTAAAAGTCCAATCCACCTGTTCGCAGACGCATTCTGTACTGCATTCATGATCCAAATGAGCCAGCGACATCCTCCAGCGATGTCCCAGCTGCCCATGGAGTTCCCCTGTAATGCCGGCTTGGCATAGGTGTCCAAAGTCCTCTCATCCTCGGGGATGTGCTGCTGGGGCATGATTGATTACATTATAATCTGTTTCTATTTTCATACATTATTTTTTACAAACAAAATCACCAAATGGATCCATTAGAATGACCAATATTAATTACCATTATATAATAAAATAACCAAGCTGGTATTATACCACCACAGAGATTAATCTACAAATTGCTTTCGTGAGGGTGGTTATATTTGAATACGGTATTGACTCAATAACATATCCAAATATAACCACCCTCACCTCAGAACGCAATTTGTAGATTAACCTCTGTGGCGGTATGATATACTATTGAGGTACACATACCCCTTCATGCTTTTGCTTTCTTGTCTCCATTACTAGTCAGATATTTGGTTATGTTAATGACCATTATTTCGCTATTATTTTTTAAATAACCTTGTGTGTGAGTGTTGTGCTGAACTCCCAAATGGTCACCTTTATCAGCCACATCATTGCTATAGTTAGAGGGTGCAAAAAACATGTTCATAGAGCAGCAGAAAATTGTTAGCAGATGACACCAAGTGGATTCTGCCCTTTAATGAAAATTGTATGAGTATGATAAATCAAGACCCAGACAAAAGACTCATCTCTGAATATAATTCATGAAACCACAATGTGTATTTTCATTTATTAATACGAAAGATAATCTTTGTTTACTGTGCAGACTGCGGGTGGACTGAAGAAAACATTTGCATGAAAGAATAGAATGGGGAATAACTGACAGGCAGGCGTGCTAATAAATATTAGCATGAAGATGTTTTAGCGGAGAGCCGCTAGTGGAAAGTATTCTCTACTTCGGATTTATTACCAATATCCATTTAAAGACGAAGTCCTGTCAAGTGTTCAAAGTGTTCATTTTAGTTTTAGATCTTTAAGATAATACGTTGTTCAATTGTTTATCTTTTTGGTATCTGTAGAATGCAAAGGAACCTGACAACCTTCATTCAATTGTCTATGGTAATTCCTATAGGGTCGGTGCGATGCGGAAGAGAGCTTGCCTTGACCATTATGTAGGCAACATCAACCACAAGACTAATGAGGGACATACTGCTCTATATAAGGCCAATGTTTGTCAGATTGTACACACAGTAAAGCTCCCCATATATATATAGATATGTCATCAGTTCCCCAAAGATCAATCTGCATGCGCGTTCCCGCTAGAGATGGTTGAATTTTTGGACTAGCTGACTTTGTGAGCAGATTTCAAAGCCCCTGAACATAGTATCAGAGGGCTTGACCCCACTTAGGCGATTACCCGCGATTTTAATCATTTCAATGGTCTCATCCCCCATTGCCGCTACTGGACACGATCGTATGTGATCTGGCGCAGCCACGATTCTGTCCGCGGTCTAAAATGTGTTTTTGATCACTGGCTGCGGGCGGTCGCGTTCAATCACACCCGATCGTGCCCATAGACATGAATGGCCGCGTACAAAAATCACATCTCAATGAATTGAAATGCAATTTAGTTTTACGTTTCCCCATTCATTCTCTATGGGCGCGAGCAGGGGCGATCACGGCCACAAAAATCACAAGCGATCTCCGCCCATGATAGGAATCACATCCGATCACTTAAGTGGGGACATAGCCATATAGGGTTCCCTATCTAAAGTAATGGCGATCGACCAGAGAAAAACAGGCATGTTCATTCTTTGGCCAATTGCGATTTTAGGGCAACATGAATTAGTCACTCCAGGAGGGCAGTTTCAATCTATGGGCGATTTTGCGGCCGGTCGTTGAATATATTCGCAATTCGAATATTCAAGCTCAACACTATTCATTACTCCCAGCCCTTGACAGGTCCCATTGAGATGATCAGTGTTATTTACACCAGCTGTAGTAGTTTTAAGGTTTTGATTATTATTATTATTATTTATTGATATAGTGCCAACATATTACGCAGCGCTGTACAATACATCAGAGTGGAGATGCAGCACAATATAACACACAGGTAATGACACAGGAGGAATAGAGGACCCTGCCTGGACGGGCTTACAGTCTAATAGGTTAATCAGTTCCAGTATCAGCAGGAATCTGAACCGACAATTCAAATCTGCTAATATGCTGGTCTGATATTAGTAAGGTAACATGTTTTATTTAAATTTAAAATCTTAAAAAAATGCTGAAGACCACATCTGACAATGAAGCGGCACTTGCTATTACAGTTTGCATACATTGTTCTACTTGCAAAATGATCAGGTGGGCCATGAACCTAGAACCCACCGGATTTATTCAAATGCTGAAGACCACATCTGACAATGAAGCGGCACTTGCTATTACTGTTTGCAAACATTGTTCTACTTGCGAAAAGATCAGGTGGGCCATGAACCTAGAACCCACTGGATTTATTCATAAATCTTAAGTACTTTCTAAACAACAGAGCTGAGTCTTATGTAGTAAATGTAAACAGTGTCAAGTTCCTAAACTCTGATTGGCCAGTAGGAGGAAATTGAGATAAATGGACAGTAATTTAATCTGAACTAATCCAAGTTGGATCCTAGCAAAAGGCTAAAGAGGGGAGACAAGGCATTTACAGGGTTACCATAAAGTCTGCTGATTAATGCTGGAGAGGATTAGAAGCACTGGCATTTTGCACGCTGGCATGAAGCCCGTTTGGCTTAGGAAGACGAGGACTGGAAGACCAAGCATTTGCATAGCTGGCATTAAAGCGCGTTGATTAATGGAGAGGATCAGGAGGCACACTTTCATAATCAAAGGGTTGAAAATTAGATAGCCAAGCACCTGCAGCATTGGCAAGATGGCCCACTAGCTGATGCAGGGAAGGTTAATGCCTCAAGACTCTCCTTGGCGACCAACGCTACATGTGGGGTCCTGAACAACATGGTTCAGGTTGTAATATAAATGGCAATGGTCCCTGTCACTCACTATCCTAGCTAGTCATATGTTTGGCATTACATCTTATTGATTTAGAAGTGAGATTGATTACGCTATCAGCTGGTGGAGTATCTAGCGGAACAAGTGATGATTACTGAAAAACACAGAGATTGTTTTCAGCTCTTTTTTTGTATTGAATACAGAAATCACAGAGTTAAGTGAGTATTATGAATAGAAACAAAACAATAAAAGTCTTATAAAGATCTTTGTGCATTAAGCCAGGTCACTCTGGGTTATTTCATAAATCGGTACAAGAACATCGATAAAGGTAACCTATAGTGAGCAATCAGTCAAAGCTGAATTCTAAATGGTTGCTGTAGGTTACTGCTACTCTCACCTTGTACAAAAGACTGATGATGTATGAGAGAATATCATCCTCAACCCCACCACACTTCTCTCTGTAAAACAAATTCCTATGATCAGGAAAATATTCAGGTTCTAAATAATAAAATATCCACCGTGCACTTAAAATAGTTTGCCATTATCCTTGGGTACAATGGGAAACCTTTACACTTTGCTGATAGTTATCGCGGTAATCATATATCATTATATATATATATATTATCATGATAGATAATAGATAGATAGATTATCAAAGATAGATAGATAGATAGATAGATAGATAGATAGATAGATAGATAGATAGATAGATAGATAGATAGATAGATAGATAGATAGATAGATAGATAGATAGATAGATAGATAGATAGATAGAAAGATAGAAAGATAGATAGATAGACAGACAGACAGACAGACAGACAGACAGATAGATAGATACCATTAATACCACTAAGTGTGATTATGGTAATGGTGTGGGGTGGCATTTCTTTGGGGGGCCGCACAGCCCTCCATGTGCTCTCCAGAGGTAGTCTGACTGCCATTAGGTACCGAAATAAGAGCCTTAGATCTCTTGTGAGACCATATACTAGACCAAGACAATGCTAGACCTCATGTGGCTGAAGGGTGTCAGCAGTTCCTGCAAGATGAAGGCATTATTGCTATGGATTGGCCCACCCATTCCCCAGACCTGAATCCAATTGAACACATCTGGGATATCATGTCTCGCTCCATTCACCAATGCCATGTTGCACCACAGACTGTCCAGCAGTTGGGGGATGCTTTAGTTCAGGTGTGGGAGGAGATCGCTCAGGAGACCATCCACCACCTCATCAGGAGCATACCCAGGCATTGCAGGGAGGTCATACAGGCACGTGGAGGCCACACACACTACTGAACCTCATTTTCTCTTGTTTTAAGGACATTACATCAAAGTTGGATCAGCCTGTAGTGTTTTTTTTCCACTTTAATGTCAAGTGTAACTCCAAATACAGACCTCTATGGGTTGGTAAATGTGATTCCCCCTGATAATTGTTATGTGATTTTCTTGTCAGCACATTCATGTAAAGTACAAAGTATTTAATGAGAATATTTCCTTCATTCAGATCTAGGATGACTTATGTTTGTGTTCCATTATTTTTTTTGAGGAATGTATATACATATGTATGTATACAACATTGGCACACAATTTGACACCAATATTACGCCATATACGTCACTATGGGATGACACCATAGAGTTCTGGCTCCATGTGACATCAAACCTAGTGATATCACTGCCATAACCTTGACCGGGCAGTGTTGAGCTGCCTACCTACTACCCTTAACCCCCAATCCCCCTTTAAAATAACCACAGAGACTCAGGTTTCTTTGGAACTTGTAATTGTATTAATGTATGGAAAGTACAAAATGGCCACAGCTTATCTAAACATGTAAAAATTCCCTCGACAGTGCCGCTTTATAACTCACATTAAATTTACATTTGCATTTAAATACATTTACATAAATTTAAATAACTTTAAATACTTTTAAATCACTTTATCACCAAAAACCGTCCGTACCAGCCACCTGCCCTTTTTAATTCAACACGGTGGGTACTTCCAACTTTGAATTAACATCCTATGACAGGAAACTACTACTGAAAGCTTAATCATAACAATACCATTTTGATGACTGCCATCCCTAAATAAGCACGTCACCCTACTAGTTCTACCTTAAAACCTCTCTCGGCACTGACAAAGACCTGCCTGCTGTGACAACAATAAAACAGTACAATATAATAAAGACAAAAGAACCCATCCTTGCAAACCCATTATAATCGAAACAGGGAGGGTGGGTGGGTACTGGTCGAATCCAAGAGAGGCCTCCCCTTTCGGTCGCCTCTCCCTCTTAAAGGAACCGACCCTGCCTACTTCCACTCCGCCCCCTTTCCTCCACTCACTCCTACGTCCCGTTGCCTCCACGCCCGGTCAAGATGCACTCCTGCCTACCCCTCCAGGTCCGGCTCTGCACCTCCATTACTGGCCATTCTAACCTATGATGAATGTGCCACCTTTTCTGTGGAAATGACAGTTGAAATCTCCGTACTTATCCCCTTGACACATTAATGATGGGCACCTCTGCTACACAAAGCAGACAGAAATATTTCAGATAGTTGTCTAACAATAGTGCTTTACATAGTTTGGCAAATTATCCAACCTGTTTATCATTGTGAAATGTATTTTTCACGCCAGCGTCTGATGACAGGTTAACAACTGAGACAATTAAGAGTTGTGAAGAACAATATAATTTGCTTTGTTAGGTTCTGTCTTTGAAAAAAAGTTTGTGAGGGTGCAGTATTTGTGCTCTTTATAAAGAAGCGCTGATTAAATTGTCCCTTGCCACTGTTTAGTGAGATAGCTGTACATTTGCTTGTTGATGTCTGTTTTTCTAAAGATAAAAGGATGTAGTGTCATTGTTATACAATAGTACCGAACAGCAACTTAGTCTGCAGTATTTGTATTAAACTATGCAATAGGGCTATGTACAGTAATGTATAAAGCCCTATTGCAGGGCCCAATTTGCCCCATGGGCCTTGGCCTAGGGCATAGGTGTCAAACTCTGGGGGCCAAATTTGGCCCGCCGAGCAAATATTCTTGTCCCGCAGAAGATCTGGTAAATCTCCTTTCCTGGCAGAGTCCCTAACCAAGGTGGGACATTCCAGTGATATTATAGTGAGCGCCAGATACCTGGAGTATTCTGGTATCCGTAGTTCTCTACTACCAGAGTTGGAGGACGAAGTGTGGTGAGTGCAGGTGGTAGGGGGGCTGCAGCGCAGGGGAACCAGGATGAGCCTGGAGGAGGCAAAGTACACAAACTATACACATAGAGATTGGGGCATATATGTACACAGAAATAATGCACTGAACAGTTTTTTTTGTAGTAAATGTGTACACCCATCCCAGTGTATACAGTGTGTGTATAATCCAGGGTTGTCAAAGTCGGGCCCATGGGCAAAAAATGGCCCACAGTGTAATCATATTTTTAAATATATCAAAGTTGGTCCGTAACTTTGCGCATTTGAAACTTGATAGCATGTATGATAAAATGATTGCTCCATTTGCAAAGTGGCAGAAGTTGCCCAGCACCAGGGCACTGGTTAGGATAGCAACAGGGAGACATTGTCATTGTCAAATCAATGATATTTCTGCTACAGGGAAAAAAGGTAACTGCTGTCATTAGATTGAAGCCCACAATGGAGTAAAGTCCCATGCCCTGTCATGCTACATAATTATGGGAGAAAGGAAGAAGGGTAAACCTTGTTTAAGATGAGTGCTCATCTAAAACATGAGGACTTAGTATGCAGGGAGTTGGGAAGAAGGGATTGAATAAACCTTCTACAGCAGTGGTTCCTGAACTGGGGGCTTGAAGGTATGCCAGGGGGGCACTGGCCCTCATTCTTAACCTGTGTTTTAATAGGGAGGGTGGGCACGATAATAAAAAGGGGGACCCTGCAAGGAAAGTTCTACACACAGTGCTCTCCCCTGTCATCCATTGTCCTCCAGCATGTACCCTCTCAGCCACATACTATACTCAGTGCCCTCTCTGCCGTGTATTGTCCCCCTCTACAGTATAAGATACTCTTCTGGAGGGCACAGAGAGACATGGGAAGGGATACATTACTGTTGTGATGATGTTCATTTCATAATCCTCCATAAATACATTTTTAACATTGAAAAGAATAATCGTGTATGCCCAGAACTGGGCTAAAAGCATAGGTGGGGGGTCAGCTTGAACAGGGGGACTGGTTTCAGAACAGAGTAGGAGATATAGGAAAAGTGGGAGTGTTCTAGGTGGGCAGGCTCAGGGAGTTAGATAAGGAAATGTCAGATCCTTTTCAGATTTTCACCCACCCTACATCCCTGGTTGGTTGGCCTGGGTGTTTGGTGTATAATGTGTTTTATACCATGTTTTGTTTATTTTGTCACAGCATGGCAGAAGCTTGTCAGTGCCACAGGATGAAATGAGACTTTGAAGGCTTCTTGTGACATGTCAGTGTAAGAAGGACAGTCACAACACTGGTGAAGATGTTTTCTAAGTCGGGGCTTAAGCCCAAGTCATGTTAGGGTATTTAAAGTCATTTTATAAGGTACCCACAGAGCTGGTATGAAAGGGCTGGTGGCTGGTACAATTGGTGAAAGGAACTTGGAAAAAGTTGTTGGCACTGTCGAGGGACCCCCCTTTAGCTGTTTTGAGATTGTATATAGGCTGTGGCCATGTTTGTATATACATTTGCACTTCAAATTATATATAAAACGTTTACAAAGAGAATATCATGGTTTCCGTCATTATTTGTATGAATGAGGTGTGTTTAAGTCCAAGAGACAAAGTAGCTCAGTACTACCTGGGTCGAGTACCATCAAGTGACCATTCGTGGTATTGCAGTGGGTCATATACAGGAAAACTAGCAAGCAGACTAATCAGATTCCAGCACAAGAAATAGGAACTACGAGGGCTCAAGGAACCAGCAGGTGAGTATATATTATTTGCAGGGGATCTTGGTGCACATCTCCATTCTTGTGCTAGCACTAAGGTAAGCCAATATTGAATTAAATGTTTTGGGTTTTTTCTGTATTGATCCACTTTAACAAGGAAAAGAGAACTTTCAAGAGAACTGTAAAGAGTAGCTGGCTGCTACTGACAGCAAGTGTGCCCACTAGCATTATTGTGGCTGACATTGGTATTGCAGGAAGATTGAGATTAAAGCTATTTTATTGTAAAATGTATACAATTTATGTCATGGATAACCGCAGGGAAACATTAATAACTATGAAAGGTTGCAGATAGGGGTGTCAAATGTAGATTACTAATCCAAAAAAAAGATTGGACTTCTAAGGGTGTTGGAGATATGTGGGTTGAAAGTCAGAGTAGACATAAAAATGTTTATATGGTGTGCGTTGGAAGAGGCGTAGTCTTATACGGCGAGAATATCCCAAACTCTATATTTTGACTGGAAAAGTTGGGGGTCGCCTTATACGCCCAGTTGTCTTATACACCGGAAAATATGGTAAGTTGTCACTGAATTCTCTTTCTGCATGTACTCTGAACGCAATGCAACCCATAAAGATCACATCAAAGACTCTGTATAACTGTGTACATTCAGAGTGCTGCCAAGATTTGCCTTTCGTATATAAAAAAAGAGGAAGAGATCTGTAATTCCAGTGAGTGTTATGCTGGCAATACCTGCGTCGATAACCGCTGACGTCACCATGATGCGCTAGATCGCAGGTCATTCGCATGTGAATCAACATGCACCACTTTAAACATTGATTCCCATTTGATGGGGACCCTGGTCCGCACAACACTGGTTGGGAGCTGCTGACAGGCAGCCGTAGTGTAAACAGTCGTGCTAGGCTCCACCCCATTTCCCCTGCTAGGAGCCAATCACAGGCTGGGGGGTCCTTTGCAGCCGTCTGCGTCCCTATGCTGCTTGACAGACATGTCTGTTCTCGTTTCGATTTTGAGGGGGAATGATTGATTCTGCTCGAAAAGAGGCTTGACAACTTGATTTTTCAATAGATTTTACCACAATCGAGTGGCTTGAACGCGCACGTTGCTTGATTGTGCTCAAATCTATAAAAAAAAATGCAAAAAGTGTATGCCTAGCTTTAGTATGTTGTAAACTGTGAGATAACTTTCTCCACAATGCATATACAAACATAGGTTAGTGTTATTAACTGCTTTTGCTCCATGATTGAATATGTAAATGAGTTCATGTGCATAGTCTGGGCACAGGTTCAATTTTATCATCCTAATAAACACATTTCCACCCTGTCACAAATATTCAACTCTGTGCAGCCACCTACATACTTTGCTATCAGAAAATAAATGATAAATGATGTATACCTGCAACATATAATGACTATAACAGTAAATCACACAGAGTTCTTGCAGGATCTCGCACTTCTCTTTGCCGTTAATGAATTTGGACAAAACACGGAGCTCCGTCTGTGACATACTACCAAAGCACGAGTCTATGACTGTTAATTAACTGCTCCTATGAACCATAATTGAAACCCCTTGCACAGACCCCCTTCTGCTTTATGATTACATCTCCAAAATGGCCTCAATTCAAGGGGTGACTGCTTTTCAAACAAAAATTTAAAGCCTAAATGACTAATATTAACAGGGAATGAAATGTCATCAAAACTCATTTCTGTCTAAATTAAAACTTAAAATAAGTCCCAAGAATTAAAGCTCTCTGTTCTTAAGCAAAAAAAAAAATGAAATACAGAAAAAAAATTTCTTCACACCAAATGATTGAACATTGAGCATTTCATTATTTAAAAAATATATTGCAAGTAGTGATGGCTGAACTTCGGCCAGGACCGCCTGTGAATAGGCGGAGAGAACAGGCGGGTTAGAAAAAAACAAAAGTCAACATCACTGACGCCACTTCCGGTACCTGAAACGCACAGTTCCCGGTTTCTCTATCCGGACCTGACATCCCTGACGTCACTTCCGGTACCTGAAACGCACAGTTCCCGGTTTCTCTATCCGGACCTGACATCACTGACGTCACTTCAAGTTTAAGACATCACTTGCGGTCTCCCGTCAAAGAAAAACGGCTTCTCTCTGCGGTCTCTCCTGAAAGAATTCTTCCACTGGCCGGATTGTTTTGCTCCTGATCCGGCCAGCAGAGGAATAGTCACCTTCTTCCCGCCGGTAAACAGGGTGGGTCGAACACCCGTACTGTTCGCCGAGGGAACCATCACTTATTGCAAGCTTAAGAATATCTTGCATTAAATCTTTACTGAAGTGTTACCTAAAAAACATTTCTTATTTTACAAATCAAATTCAAAATAGTTTATTTGATTATCATATTGCATGTCAAAATTTTCCGACCATTGTGCAAATATTCTGTGATTTACCCAAATGACTTTAATTATCGCACCTTTGGGCAGGGGCAGTCCTGAGGTGATCGGTGCCCTGGGCGAGTACTCTCTTTGTCACCCGCCCCCCACCCCTTCTCCCCGAGAGAGAGCACTTCTAGAAAGAAGGAGTAGATGATGCCCAGATGCCACCCCATGGCTGGATGTTCTTCAGGCTCTTTGGGGGGTAGCAGTGTTTTTACTGCCACAGCAACATCCATACACAACCTTCCCCCAACCTCCATCCCCTCCCCCCACTGACTGAGCTAGAGTCGGCGGAGGAGAAAAATCCCCAACACCAATGCCTCCTGATTCAAACGGACCTATCCTTGTCTGGCCTTAGTGACAGGTTAAAAGGAGCCCACGCTGTCTGTGCCCCAAGGGTAGAACCCAAGGGCAGTGGCAGTTTTACATATGGGCAGTATTGGCGGATGCCATCCCCCCACGATGCCATTCTGCGCAACCGCTAATACTGCCCATATGTAAAACCACCACTGCCTTTGGGTACTACCCTTGGAGTACAGACACCGTCGGCTCCTCTCAACCTGTCACTAGGGCCAGGCAAGGGTAGGTACAAGACGCATTGGTGTTAGGGTTTTTCCTTTTACAACCCAGAAGGAAGAAGGACTCACCCAACAACCGCCAATTACCACCAGACAGGAAAACAAATTAACATCCCCCTTTATGAGGATAAAGGCAGATACTGCACTTGATCTTAGCTAAAAAGCTGAAATAGCATCAAAGGCCTCATACTATCCTGCCAAACGTTGGCTAAATCCAATAGAGGTTTCCCCTGTGTCACACTAAAGGTTTTATAAGGCCTAGAGAGAAGGGGCTTAGGTTTTTTTTTCTTGTATGAAAGTACGTTGGAGTAAACTGTGTCTGTTTGTGTAGGCGGTATGTTCCAACCGGAGACATGTTAGCATTGGAAAATCGCCTACCTTGCTTATAGTAGGGTGGATGGACAGCAAACAGCGCTACAACTGACTAGGAATATTTAAAGTAGTGATAAGCTGCATATGTAGTATTCGTATTTGTAAAATCTTGCAAATTTTGGGGAAAATATTCGCAATAGATGTGTAAAACGTTTCTTGATATTCATGATCTCCGGTCATTATTACCTTCATTGTGCATATTGGCTCTTGTAAATGCACATATTGGAACACGCATTTTGTAATGCACGATAGTTCTTGGTGCTGATGTAAAAAACTTTGAATATGCACAATTAGATCTTCAAGATCTTAGCACATCTCAAAGTGACGATATTTGTATAACAAATTTGTGATTACAAAATTTGTGATCAACGCCATCCCTAAGATTGCAACCTGCCAACTGGGCTCTGTAGTTGCAGGTGGCTTACAAGTAAACTTCCCCAGTTCTTGTATACAAAATAGTGTGGGCACTGGAATTACTCTCTAAGGCCTGTGTATAGCCATGAGAAAAGATCTCTGAGTTATAAGACCAGAGAGTGTGGCAGGGAACACTGAAAGGGAGAACCATGGCTGGATTTGAGAACAGAGGGATCCTTACTAGTGATCCAGATGGGAGAGAAGGATCTCATACTCTAGTGTGTCTCTGGCAGGGGTGACAAGCTATAGAAGTACTAGGAACTATAGCCCCCACCTCAGGAGCTTTCTGGCACTACTTTGTTACAGATTGAAGTGGACCTGCCACCTCACTGGCTACTTTATTACAGCAGGAGATGTGATTATCCCATTTATTACATATCCCATTTATCTCACATGGGATCACCTTACACCAAAAGTCACAGTGTTGGGATGTGAGCAATGACCTGAGAAGGATGAAAGACTGTGTTGTCACAGCTGCTCCAAGCTTAGCTGCTCCCTAGGATGGAAGGGGAGTGTATGCAGTAAAGGAAGGCCCAGCGGAAGTTGCCAGACAGGTGCTCCCAGATTCACATCGGTACGCGCAATGCACTCAGTGCACAATGGGGCAGTGCGCTTTCCAACAGGCGTATTATTAGGCCTCTCGGACTGACAGTGGTATGACCAACAGGGTCATACGTCTTTGCTAATTGGTGGATTTTCTTTTATAATGATGGTTTATTTTTAAAGCTTCATAAATAAGTGATGCACATGCAGTAAACCCTAAAAATATATTCCTTTCATTTAGGAATATAATTGGACCATAAAAGATTTTGTGCTCTTTATCTACCATTCAGCTCTCTACTGTTTAAGTTGTCTTGATTATTAACACATCAGTGCTGAAATTTACCAAAGTGACAGCTTACCCTCCCATCACAGGCATTCCTCCTGTCAATAATTCTGTTGAAATTCTGTGAAATATTAATGGCTCTTTTTAAGTTGCTTAATTTTTTATGCATTTACATTTAATTTTTTTATCTAATTAATGAGAAGAGTGTGCTTAGCCTATGAATATTGTTGGATAAACAGTATCTTAAATAAACATTTTTTAATTTTTATTTTTACGGCAGTTAATTAAGCTCAGCTCTTCGGGGGTCCTTATGTACAACAGATGGTGAGTGTATTTTTTTTCTCTAAATAAAATGCAAATTCACATAAAAAAGCAAAAAGATACTTTTTTGAGTAGTTTTGAATTTGATCTCTTGTGTTAAAGCTGAATTGGTTTTTACGCATCCAATAGTTATTCAATGCAAGTCTTGACAAAGTTGACGTGTCTATGTGTACCTATACATTGCATAGCATTGGACATTTTGATCAACAGTGATGGCCGAACTGCCCGCAAGGAGGACATTTCGGTGGCGAACATGGATGTTTGCCCTCTTTCTCGCCGGCGAGCAGTATGGGTGTTCAACCCGCCCCGTTCGCCGGCGAGAAGAAGATCTTTATTCTTCCTCTGGCAGGATCAGAACCTGCGAGATCGTGCTGGAGAAAGAATCTTTTCACTAGAAGACCAGGCATGAAATAACCAGCTCGGAGCAGGAAGTGACGTCAGTGACGTCACATCCGACTCCCACAACCAGGAACTATGCGTTCCAGGATGCGTTCCAGGGACCGGATGTGACGTCACTGACGGGGCGGGGAATTTGAATGTGTCCGCGAACAGGCGGACGGTGGACTTCTTTAAAAGTCCGACCCGCCCGTTGGCGGACAGTCCAGGCCGATGTTCGGCCATCACTATTGATCAATGTCCAAAAAATTAAAAAATTTGACCATCTCTAATGTTCCCACAACCCTTCTCTGCATTTCCAGTGATTTTGATGATAATAACTTGCACAATGGTTTTGGAATAAACTCACTCTTCAGCTTTTTGAAATTTCACAAACATTTTCCCACCATCTCAACATGTTAATAATAATAACAAAACAAAACATTAGCATTTTCATACTTCATTAGCAATAGAAGAGTGTTGTACCATTTTAACCATCGATGAATACAGCAAGACTGTGATACTGTTTATTGGATAACTGAAGTCATTAGAGAAGCAAGCTTTTGGGATGTCGCAGATCCCTTCTTCAGGCTTAATAAAAATCAGTTTTTTGAAACTTACATTCATACACAAAATAACAAGTTCATAAATATTTTAACAAAAGCAACCATTTTTATCTTGACACACATGACTGATGAAGGTGAGAGTGAAGGGTTAGTTAGTGGAGATAGTAATAAACGTTATCACTTGAACTTCATACTTTCTGTATACTTAATATTAGAAATAATGATCTTATCCCTGTGTCTGTGCTTTAGGGAGATCAATGATGATTGGAGGGACCATCAAGTTGCTGTACATATCTTCATGAATACAGAATATCATGTGACACCCATATGTGATAGAGGTCTATCACCTAGGAAAGTGGTTGCTCTATCTGTTGTCACAGATCCCAGCAAGAC
This sequence comes from Ptychadena robeensis, assembly GCA_036250615.1. NCBI lineage: Eukaryota > Metazoa > Chordata > Amphibia > Anura > Ptychadenidae > Ptychadena > Ptychadena robeensis. The sequence continues at coordinate 25,230,951 of CM070034.1, read as the reverse complement.
TGGTGGATCTGTGTCTGCGGGAGTTGCTTCCAGCTCTAGAAACCATCGATAACACCAAGGGTTAACTTTCCAGCTCTGGAGCTCCCTCTGCTGGATACTGTGGTCCTGCACTACTCTTCGGTTGCTCCTCCCTCCTGGTCTTTATCTAGCTAGATCAGGTGACAGGAAATCACCTGAGCTTGGTCTCATATGTGTTTACCTTCTGATCCTTGTATATCCTGCTTGACTTCCCGCCTCCTGACCTCCTGCTTGTTCCTCGGACTTCGCTCACGTCTTAATCCCCGGCACTGCATCTCTCCTGACTCCACGGCTTCTGACCCCAGGCATTTTATTGAACTTCCCTCACTATTGAATGTACTGTACCGCGTACTGATTCAGCAAGCCATCTTGCACGAGTGCTTTCTAGGGATTGCAACCTGGGGATTACCTGCACCCAAACCCAACTCCCTTCACGGGGACCTTTGGTGAACACCAGGTAGTCCCTTAGACCCCGGATTGCACCCCTGCCAACCGTGCAAGTTGGTTCAGTGGGTCCACACCCTTCATTCACCGGTGTCACCGCAGCTCTGGTGTCACTCGCTGTGACATCTGTCTTGCTTCAGCTTCTAACTCATATGACAATCATTTTATTTTGAAAGCCCAAATGTTATGTTGCCTTCTTTAAATATGAGTAAGGAAACAAGCAGGGAAGTGAGTCACTTCAACTCAACCATAAGATTTAAGATATTTTCTTTACTTTGGTTTATTTATTTATTTATTTATTTTTTCTTGTAAAGGTGTTCATTTTGCGGTGCATCTTACTCCCTAAAGCTTTTGGAAGTGTCTCACAACAAGAATTGAGACACAAAAGATGTTTTATTATTACGCTACCAGCTTGATTACACGGGACAATTACAGAGACTTGCAAAGGCTGAGAGGCAGACAGTCAAATTACTCCCCAGTCCGTTAATCAAATTGCCACAGAATACAGGAGCTCACAGATCACACAGATTGTCAGGAAGCGGGTGACCAGATTTCAATCTCTGCTTTAGGATAAACTACAAAAAGATTCGCTGAACCGGTTTATTCCCTACATGGTACCAAATTCTGTATGAACAGATAGAAATAGCTGTACCTAAATACATTTTACCCTAAATTGACTTTATTACCCCTGCTTGTTCAATCATTTCTATTTACTTTTTAGTTCAAAGAGTATTTTTCATACGTCTTAGTGAAAGGCAATTTTCTTTTCTTTAGACCCCATAAATAAGCCGGCCATATGGGTTTGTTTTAAAATAGCAATGGGCTTGCTAACTCATCAGTCCTTTATCTAAAATCATGCCAGCCCATATGCCTGCTGTACCAAATTGAAGGGATCTTAATGTTCTTAAGGAATAAAAGAAACTGTTACAAAAAGAAAAGAATTGCAGTTTCAGTTCTTTACACAACACAGGATCAGCACTGGACAGTTCCTAAACTCCCGGCTTAAAGTAAATTGTCTAAATGCAATAGTAAGTGATGGGAGAACTTCTCAAATGTCCGTCCGTGAACAGTTGGATGGGACATTTAAAATAGTCCGCCATCCGCCTGTTGGCGGGCAGAAACGGGAAGTGACGTCGGTGATGTCACATCTGGTCCCTGGAACGCATAGTTCCTGGTTGCTGCTGTCGGATGTGATGTCACCAACCTCCCTTCTGGCTTACAGAGCCGGCTTTTCACTGCAAGACCGGGTTCTCTACCCGGTCTTCAGTGAAAAGATTCTTCCTCAGGTGGGATGTTACTGCAACTGATCCTGCCGGAGGAAGAATAGTGAGCTCCTTCCGGCGAATGGGGTGGTTCGAACACACATACTGCTCGCCGGCTAGAAGGAGGGTGAACATACATGCCCTGCGGACAGTTCGCCCATCACTAGCAACAGTCATGAGCAGTCCTGATGTTCTGAAAAACTGTTGAACTTGTTAAGCCATACAGTGGACAGTGTTTTTAGTAGCTTGTGGATGATACCATAAATGGAAATACTTACTACTCTATGCCTGAAGAAGCTCCGAGATAGATGACCCTCAGGTGCCCGCTGATTTGACATAAAGGCACACCACTTAAGGTGACTGGTTTCCCTCCAAATGAATGACATTTGATCAGGATTTATGAACATGTCCATTACCTGTTCGACAGTCCTGTCTTCGAGTGGTATCGGTTGATTCAGCACACATCTATGTGTGTATGGGTACCTTTAGGCCATGTGTCCACTGTTCTTTCCCTTGTTGGGCACGACTTGCACAGAGTTTGCCCGCGGCATAGGCAGGAGTGGATCTATTAATTAGCATAACAAAGATGTGGAAAAAATGCGCCCAAGGCAAGAGTGGCACTGCTTCTCTGCGTCTTGAAGACATGTCCATGGTTCTTCAATGGACATGTCTACAGTGACACCACACCGCAATGAAGACGTGGCACTCTGGGTTCTAAACAAAGCGGCGCCACTTTGAGAACCTGGAGTGGACAAGGGCGATGTCCATAATTATATCTCGGCTAAATACGGGTCTCCGGTTCTGATGTCCGCCTCCCACAGGAACCAACAGTGCACCTCTCTCTGCACTCTCCTCCAAACTAAGCTCCACCCATAACTGGAACTTGTAATTACTATATTCAGCTGGGCACTCCCACATGGCTTGGTCACAGTTATATCATCACTTTTGTCAGAGGCAACCCTTGGGACACAGGCAACTTTCCTACATTACACAGGCCACTTTCTGGAGACGTGGAAGAATAACAAACTTCTTTGTGCTGGCTAACAGGGTGGGTCGAACACCCATTCTCATACTGTTCGCCAGCTAGAAGGAAAGCGAAGGAAAACTGTGTGCCTTGCAGACAGCTTGGCCATAACTACTGATTACATCTAAACATACACGCAAGCTATGTTACACAATGTTTAAGGGGGGAGCATCTTCCTTTTGAATGGTGGCCAAACATAGTGGGCAATGAAAAACAAACCTGAGATTTTTTTGAGAATGCAGCGCACCACATCACACATACATATACATACTGACATAAAAGTATGAATACAGTCTTTGTGTTACTAACCACCGTTACCAACCAGCATCAGTGTGAGTAGCTAACAATAACTAGCTTGTTTCCTTGCTAAGTGTGGCTGTCTCCCTTTATTATCCAAAATATAGCAGGTAAATATGCAAGGCAAGCAACATTACACAATTACCAGTTCCCAAACAGTAGAAAGCTCAGCTTCAGGGCTTTGTGTTCATCTAATTAATTTGTAGGCAGTATTCACTTTTTTTGTAGTGCGGAAGCTCATAATGTTAGTAAGTGTTTTCCGGATGTGTTTTATGATGTTTCATTCGCTCCCTCTAAGGTAAATAGTTGCTCTATATGAAAGTGTCAGTTTCAATTCTGAGAAGTTCCTGTTTGCCTGTACAATATAACAGTCTCCCAGGGAAAAGCATTAGCGCCTATTCAGAAGCAAGTGCTGTAGGGTAATATTTATCTGAAAACTCATTAACATATTCCTGGCAAGAGAATGAAGCTCCCTTAACTGTTTCTTCACTCTGTAATGAAATTCAGCTACATAATACTTCAACTCACAGAGTGATGTACAGGTCTGCTCAGTAATATATGGATATTGTTAGCGGGATTGCTATTATGCATATTCTGCATCAAAATAAATTAAACAATCTATCAATTCAGTGGTAACCATTTCTCTATAAGGTTTTCCCTTTCCTGTCCAATTAGTCCTTTCATTGATTTGTCAATTATATAGTAGCTTTACACCACCCATGACGCCCACTGACCCTTATTTTCTGAAGCTAGGATGATACATTAAGTCGCCTTTAAGCAGATATATGATGAAAAAACATATATATATATATATATATATGGTCTTCAATAATGCAAAAACCCTGACAGCTGAATGCCCAGGATTCCACAGTGATGTCTCCTCAAGGGACAGACCCAACTGAAGTCCCAAAGCCTTCTAGATTAAATATTGAGAACCTATAATGGTGGAAATTAATTATGGTGTAGGAGAATGCCAGAGATGATGGTCATTACAGCCAGAGCTGGGATCCTTTATCTTTATAATGGATGCTCATTATATGTAATAAAAATGTTTTACTAAGTTGAACTTTCTTAGGTAGGTGACCGTTTAAAACTTAAATTCACCCTGAATAATGGTCAGATGTCCAAGTTATTTATTAGAAAATTTAAAAAAAAATCGCCGGGAGTGATGTCACTACACTCCCACCATTGGGTAAGCCCTGTGGGTTTCATCATCGGGACCAAAACCTCTCCATTCTAATACTCAGAATTGACACAGCACACCCACCCCATACATCCTCCTGACAAGCAAGAGGTTGTTATTGCTCCGCACTCATTATGGTAGCGGTTAGGGCGTGGCTAAAAAAAAGAGCTGCATCAGCTCCCAAACTGCATAAGTGGAGCCTTAGCCTTACTGAAGTGATTGATTCCACAAAATCATAAAACATTTTGTGTACATTGTAACTGTATTAACAAAAATGCCTGTCCTAGAAAGTGAACCCCTCCTTTTTAAAAATAATACCTTGAGCCTGATTCCTTGTAATATTTCTAGCATTTTTATATCTATCTATCTATCTATCTATCTATCTATCTATCTATCTATCTATCTATCTATCTATCTATCTATCTATCTATCTATCTATCTATCTATCTATCTATCTATCTATCTATCTATCTATCTATCTATCTATCTATCTATCTATCTATCTATCTGTCTATCTATTGTATTTTCCGGTGTATCAGATGACTGGGAGTATAAAGGTAGCCATAGACGGGTTGATTTGTGGTCAATCGATTCCCCATCATTCCAGGTGATTGTGGAATCACCGATTGATCGTGGATCGATCTCATTAACAGGCACAGTGATCGATTAGTCAAAAATCTAGTTGAAAATGGACCAGTGTATGGGAGCTTTAAGACAACCCCCAACTTTTCCAGTTAAAATATAGAGTTTGGGATATACTTGCCATATAAGACTTTCGCTCTTCCAAATCACACCAAATAAAAAAAAAAAACAATATGGTCATTTTAATTCAAATGCTTATGACATGGGCAAACTGCCTGCAAGTCATGGGAAATCCACCGGCAAATGTGCCAGCACGACACTGGAAACAGTGGAAACATGGCCTTGCATATGCCTACTCTGACTTTCATACCCCCCTAGATTAACAGCAACCTTAAACGTTTTTAGTAATTTACATTCCCAATTTCACTCCCCTAACTGCAACTTTTCATGGTTATTAATGTTTCCCTGCGGTTATCCAAGTGACATAAATTTAACAATAAATACTAAAAGAATTATGGCAATCTAAAAATGTAACTTTTTATACATGATAAGTGAAGGTGTTAAAATGTGTTTGAGCTGCAATACCAGTTTCAGCCACTGGGGCCACAACCTCTAGTGAGCACATCGGCTTCCTCTCAAAGCATCGAGGAAGGAGAGGAGGGGGGATGAGGGGCAGTGTGACAGGCAGACTTCTACGGCTCGGTGTGAGTTTAAAAGTCATCTTATACGCCGGAATATACGGTATCTTTCTTTTCATTAATAACAATTTATACAGTTCATATTCCCTTAAAATATAAAAAAAACTCCGGCTGGAAGGAAATAAAATAAAACAGTTTGAAATAAAACCACAAGATATCACATTACTAGATCATTTTGCATGTTTCTAATCAACATGCATTAATAATTCAACTTCTAACACCAACACAACAGGTCATTTCTCTCAGAAGTAAATGAAGACCCTGGTGACCCCTGACCTCTGGTCACCAATCATTCATTCCACAGCCTCAACACGAAATTAGTTTACTGCCAGGCAACTGATCCGTCCTTACGTTTCAGCAAACAAACTCATTAGACGCGATGAGAAGAAAAAAAAACGCGACCCCACATGCAAATTGGCAAGTTGTTTCTGAATCAACAGAAATTCGGACCATCCGACAATTAGCAATAAATTTTTAATTGCATGTGAATTCACCTACACAATTATCAGAGTCAATTATTCAAAATTTCATAAAACTGACAGAGTACATAATGTTATTATTTCAGTCATCTGGCGGATGTTTGAATGAGCCAAAATTCTCTGTGCAAATTTGCATTGCGCTCTTATCATTATTAGCGGACAGTGTACTAAGAATTGTTTTATAAACATTTAATAGATTGTTGCTTTTCGGCTCTGTCAACATTGACATGAATCTTTCTGACTAATTAGCGTCATTATCTAGAAACACGGCAAAAGTTCATCATAAATAATATGTTTATTGTTTCTTTCGGATGGAAAACTTTTTTTGTACAGTTAAGCTAGGCATACGCTACTCGATATTGTTATAGATTTGAGCACTATTGAGTGCCTGATTTTGCTCTATTACAAAATTTGAACCATCCAGACTTTTTTCGAGCAGGATCGGTTGAACTTGGCTGAACAGGTTTCCAACATGTGGTAAAACCTTTTTGGACTTTGTTCTTTGCTGCACCTCGATGCATATTGATGTAGCTCGAGCACAGCGTGATGACGTTATCGTGCTGCTCTCAGCTGGGCATTGGTCACATGGGGATCTACCCATGTATGCCCAGCATAACAGTGCTTTGACCTCATAAGAGCCCCTGGATATAAGCCACAAGTGTAGGTAGACAATACCAAGAGTGTGACTGGCGTCAATGTCAGTTCTAGTAAAGGTAGCAATACACAGGTTGATTTCTGCACAACCGAATGGCACTGAACTGTGCAGAAATCTGGGAAAAATCTACCCGTGCATGCCATTTTTTGAGTGAGATCAATAGATCTGGCTTGGCCGAACAGGTTACCAACATGTTGGTAAACCTTGTTCAATATCCTATACTTTGAATGGGGATCCGCAGTTCCCCATTCAAAGTATAGGACAGGCTGACAGCTGGCTCCTGATATCGGGGAAATCGGGCAGTGGCAAGATCTCTCTATCGGCTCAAATTTTGAGCCGTGTATTCCAGCCTTAAGTCTCTCACATGGTGCTTCGCTGCCCAATCTACAGGTCTGGCCCCGTTGCTGCAACCCAGTGGGGGGTTTTGGACAAGGCAGTCTCTACCTAAACTGAGACTGGTGATACCCCAAAACCAAACAGTATATTCTACCTAAACTGATTGATACCCTAAACCAAGCAGTATATTTTAACTAAAACTGAGACTGGTGTACCCCTAAACCAAACAGTATATTTACCTATAGACTGGTGATACCCCAACCAAACAGTATATTCTACCTAACGAGACTGGTGATACCCCAAAAAACCAAGCGTAATCACCCTAAACTGACTGGTGATACCCCAAACCAAGCAGGATATTTACCAACTGAGATGGGTGATCCCCTAAAAACAGGCAGTATATTTACTCACGAGACTGTGAACCCTAAACCAACATTATTTTACCTAAACTGAGACTGTGATACCCCTAAACCAACAGTATTTCTACCTAAACTGAACTGGTGATCCCAAACCAGCGATATTTTACCTAAACTGGACTGGTGTACCCCTAAACCAACAGTATATTACCTAACTGGACTGGTGATACCCCCAACCAAAGTAATTTACCTAACTGAGACTGGTGATACCCTAAACCAAGCGTATATTTTACCTAAAAACTGAGACTGTGATACCCTAAACCACAGTATATTTTACCTAAACTGAGACGGGTGATACCCTAACCAAACAGTATATTTTAACCTAACTGAGACTGGGACATACCCCTAAACCAAACAGTATATTCTACCTAAACTGAGACTGGTGATACCCCTAAGACCCGTACAACAGTAATTTGCATAATTTATTTTCTGATTCTCTAGAACATACATTCTTAAAAAATGTTTATGTTATACTGTATAACCAAGGCTTCAATTGGCCCCTAGGCAGTGGCATAGGGACCACTTGCAGCCATATCGATCTTTGGGGCTCGTAGCTACAAAGGTTTTTTTTTCCTCTTCCTGAGAGTTTACCTCCCGGACGGTACTCCGGAGTCTAACTTGGAGTGATAATATATACTGGACTCAGCTGGTGAACTGTAAACATGTGCCACCTTTTTCCACATCTGACTTTGAGTGTTAATCACAAAGTTAATCACAAAACCTCTACACAAGGTGCCATCCCCCAAATTGCTGGAGATATAGAGAAGGGCTGGAGGAATATTACAAAAAAGTATTGCTTTAGCACTTGTATTTCACCTAAATGTGAATTTAAATTATGCAAAATATAACATTTGTACAACCTTGATATTTATTGAAATAAAATATCTATAATTGTGGAAGTTTTTCCTTTTCATCAGATATAACGATGAACACAGCAACTCGATAGAGGTCAGTGAGAAGTGGTCCTGGTCCATCAACAAACTGCTCGCCAGGATTTATTCATTCTTGTTTACGCAGATTTTTGTGTTTATTTATTTTAAGTAGCAAGTCATTTTTACATAATTGTGTGTTTCAAACTTTATTTTAGCAAGGTGGCCTTTGTACCTTTGTACCCTAGACCATTGTTTGGACATATTTCAGTAAGTTACAGGCCTACAACATAAAATAGAATTCATGCAAACCTATGTACCCCTTTTAAAATTTGTATCTCAGTGGACTGCCAGGGTGGTAAAATGTTTGTTACTACTTTTGGCACATAAAGTTGGACTGAGTCAGACCAACAGGGAGGATACCGCAAATTCTTTGTTTCGGACATTCAGGAACAGAACAGTGTTGGGTTGTGAAGACAAGGAGGGTTTCTGGGGAGGGAGGGAGGGAGGTCTGGATGGAAGGGGTTTGATTGGAGTGGCAGGTCCGGGAGGGGAAGCCCTATAAAAAATTGCTATAGAGCACAGTCATTACTATTTATACTCCTGCCCCTAGGGTTCCTATAAAGGATGCAGGCTGTTCCCTAAACTGACCTCTTCTTTATTGTGCCTGAATAGTTCAGAAGTAAGCACCAGTTAGTATTGAGTCAGCTGATTCTTAAGGCCCCCATACACATGTCGGATTCCCACCGGATTCCGGCACGATCGATTCCGTGCGCGTTGCCATTTGTGAGGTGGACAATCGGACACGGAATCGTCCCGGAATCCGTTGGACAAGGTGGTATGCAGCGATGGATACTCTTAATTGGCCGATTGATCACACCTGCGATTCCCGGCAGAATCGCCAGAATCGATCGGATGGGTCGACCAGGAATCCGACACGTGTATGGCTAGCTTTAGAGTTCTGTAGCATTGCCAAGGGTAAGCTGCCAGCTGCGCAGGGATGAAGCTGATTGGTTTTTTTTTACCCAGTGTATTCAGAAAGGCAGTCCATGCAAGAGGTTACACGCTGTATTGGAAGCTTCCTCACCCAGACCCTTGGCTGGAAAATCTCTTCAGGCTGAATGAAAAGGTAGAACTTCTTAGAGATGGGAGCACAGAGCTCCAGTTCTGCAGTGGGCAGAGCCCAGGAAAAAAGACCCAGGAAAACAGTAACAAGGTAGCTAAATAACCTTTGCCTGGAGGAGGGCTTTAGCCAGTATCCAGGCAGAGAGCGTTGTCAAAATAGCGGTAAGAGGAGTCATGGTAGCTGCTGTACAGCAAATGATACAATCCTTAAAGGTATATACAGAATTCCTTACCATCTACACTGGTGTCATGGCCAGCTATATGCAATATACAGATTAAGTGTATTTCACTAGACTGCAGTTCCTACTGGTTGAGTGCAGGTCACATGACCAGAGGACACCCCAGACAGTTATGTTTGGATGTTCTTTTACATCAGCATAAGATTACTACTTAGCAGCTATTCAAAGTACTACTTAGCAGCAATTCAAAGTGTAGAAGTGCTAAACCTTTTCAGAGAATGTTGTCATGTCAAATAAATGTTTCCACCAGCAAACGTACGGGTATCATTGGAATCCAGAATAGTGAAGGATCTCCCTTGTTTCCGTTCCTTGTTAGTAATGCTTAATGAAGTGTGGCTTGTGCGAGCATCAATCTATGGGCTGGCAGTCATTTTCTCAACATGTAACACAAATCATCTGTGACTGGGATTAATAATTGGGATGCTCCATCGTATTTGTAAGACAATCATTCTGTTATTGTCATGTAATGTGATTTTCCTTGGATCCTTGAATCTAAACTTTCTACATGTAAAAGATCTCAGGAGAATTCAGGACATAGATTGGGCTTCCATTCCACCACCATCAATTTCATGTTAGCAATGTCTAATATTCTACACCTCTGCACACCTCTGCTTACATGTTAACATCAGATTTCACACAAACATCAATAATTGGAAAGTTCCATCATATATTTGGTGACAGTAATTCTTTTAATGTCATATGATTTTCATGATCTATTTTTAAAAATTACTTTTTATTCACAACTGCAAGGTAGGTGTTAATATTATCAACCTCGTTCTAAAAATAAATATTCATTTTAAGTTCTGAGCTTCACACCATTGTTTCTATTTTTGCTCTTGTTCCACATACTTAGTGCAGGGAAATGTGTAATAACTGTAAATTATGTTGTACAATGGAAACACCTTCTGTATACCCATTTTTTTCCTTCTTGTTTGGTTTAGTTTCTGTCAGGATCCAGAATGAAGGGGCGACCAGACAGACAACACTGACTGACAACACAGGGATATGGTGGTAAAAAAACAGGTTAAATGTGGACTTACAAGACAGGAACAAAACAGGTGAAAATAATCCAGAGTTCAGGAGAAGAATAGAGAAAAAATGCTCAGCAAGCATGTCTGAATAAAGCACACCTATATAGCCCTAAGGCTAATGAGGCAGGTGTGCTACACCCAGCCCAAGCCCAAGGGAGCCACCTGCAACTGGTACAGCCAGGGTCCTCACAGTCTCCTTTTGGCCCCATAACATTCTTTAGAAGAGGTGCTCGCAAATTTACAACTAGTTGATTTGTGACCAAAATCAGGACTAGTTCTAAGTGTACATAAAGCCCTCAAGAAGGGTGAAATGCGTTAAAACAATCCTGGATTGTTGTGTTGACCCGTAAAGGGTCAAAGTGCAACTTTCTTCCATTTGTATTCATATGACCATGATCACTGTAGACATCTACTTATGATCCCCTTCTCTTTTTTGTATAAAGCTTTTATCAACTATGTAATAAAGTGCATGATTTTAGTAGAACTGTACAATTTTTTCTTTGGAGTAGTGCCTCAGAGTCCCAGGGGCTGGCCACCCCAGTATGTTGATCAGCTAGCTACTGATCAGCCTCTAGTTCTTCGTAGTTGATATGTGAGTTGCAAAGCTCTTGAACATGGTATTGTCACGGAGCAGCAGGTGTGGACCCACAAGTCCTACTTACTCTGAGGGCGTTGTCTAAGTGAACCTACTTATTCTACACAATACCCCTAAAGGTGGGGATAGACTTTTCCGAAATGAACACCAGATCGCTACCTCTTGACACAAGGCAGCTGGTTCAGGGGCCAGCAGGGAAGGCACCAGAGACACAGGTGTCGTCAACCAGACAGTGGAAAAGGGCAGTCTGCACAGGTACAAGTCAGGTAACAGGAGAATCCAGCAGATAGCAAAGGGTTAACAGGTAGCAGAGTCTCAGAATACAGGCAGGCATCTATAGCACAGGAACACCAATGGAAGCATAATGGAGAGACCTTAATCCTTAGGCAACACAGGAAGGAAAATGTCCTTTATATAGGTGCAGGAGGTCCACTATTGGTCAGCCAGGTCACATGAGAAATACCTTAAATCCAATAAAAAGGCACACGCTGGTGTTCAAGGAAGTGTTGCAGAAACAACAGCATGCTGTGACTATAGCTGGTAGGAAACTAAGGAGCAGGTCCCAGCACAATAGCAATCACCGCTGAACAGGGCGCCCAGAACTGCAGCTCCCTACTAGCTCCCATCGAATGCGGCCACCCCTGTCTTCGAGCATGATCAACCGATCCCATTTCCGTATATCCTGTTCAAATGTCATTCCTTTGGATGGGGACCAGGATGGCTGGGAATCAGACATCTACAATGGTGTGCCTTGATTCCCAAATCAACAGGCACCAGAGTGCAGTTTGGTGACATCATCATGACCCCACCACGTTGCGCTCCAACAGGTCCTCTGTCGAGCGCCCGACACCGTGTATGGGCACCTTTATTTAAAAAAAAAAAAAAAGTTATCCATTATCATCCAGCATTAGAATCATAATAGGATATAAACATTATAACAAAAAAGTTATCCAAAACTTTAAATAACATAAAAATACAGCAACACCAAACTCTTAATCACTCTTACACTTGTAATTTGGATAATCAAATCCTGCTACTGCCCAAATACTATATTAATCAAGCTAGACAATAGACGTACAAACAATATTCTCCAACCAAAACACCTCAGCAATACGAAAAACTCTGAAATTAAATTTCCTGTAAGTATGTTATGAAATCTCAAGTATAAGAATGTTTACAAATTCAATGTTCCAAGGCAAGTATAAACTTAATTAAAAGTTACATAATCTCTACTGGAAAGTCTAATTACTATCCCCTGTCACAAAAGACACCAGTAATAAGGTTTATGTTCATTGTATGCCCGCAAAATTAATTAGAAATAACATTAATGACAGAAATAATGGGTTACTTCCAAATTAATAGATTTCAAAAAGCACCAGACATCAATCGGCGAGGAGCTGTTTTGGAACCAACCACCTGTCAATGTTCTTTATACAATGCATGCACATATTTGTCCTAACAATGATAAAGAGATGGAAAATAAATGTCTACACTATTAAGTGAATTTAACATCGTTTTTAGCTGATTTCATTTAAATAGGGGTTTCATGTAAATAGGGGTATTGAGGTATTCTCCTGAGTGACCATCCATGGTTTCCTAGCTTCCCTGTAGTTCTGACATTTCTTGTCCCCATGAGCTCGCTCCGGTGTCAGCTGCACGTCATTGCTCTAGACCAGTGGATAATGGACGCGAGGCGAGGATAAAATGTGGGCGTGGTCAGGGCGACCATGTAGCGGTACAGATTGGAGACGGGGACACCGCTTTTCAGTGTTGGGGTCTTCTTGACAAAGTCCCAGTGGGACAAAACGCGCCGAAGGTTATCCCGGCATACAGCTTGACACTATCCCTATTGTAGGGGTATACGCATATGTGTACATATTGGTTCTTAGCGAGAGAGGTGGAACAGGGGCCACATTCTTTGTGTGTGGCCTTTCTTCCCCCTTGTGCCTTTTTAAATGTGACAGTTTATTTGAATGATCTTATCTAATATTGAATTATGTTTTTTTGTATATTTTGTTTGAGATCGAAACAATAAAATTGATATTTTGTAATGATTTTTGATCAATGATCAAAATCAATGATAATGATTTGGTCTATCAATTGAGGAAGCACCTTTGAAACCCCCATCATATGTGGTAACATATGGTTTTATGCTCTTTTCTCCTAGAGTGTTTTTAGCTGATTTCAGTTTAAAGTTTCATGTAAATAGGGGTATTGGGGGCATGATATGATTGGTTGGCATAGACTCCAACTAAAGGCCCCATACACCTTATGTGCCTGGGCCGATAGAAGAATGATGGAGTGCAACGTGATGAAGTCATCATGCTGCACTCCATCACTCAGAGTATCAGCAGGCACTCTGCTGTTCACTACTTTGTGTGGGGATGCCGGTCTCCATCCAAAATAATGGCATTGGCCAGAGATTTACGGACATGCCTTCAATATGAACATCTAACTTTGCAATAAAGGTGGCTACCCACATGTAGAAATGGTTGAATTTTTCGACTTGCTAACTTTGTGAGCTGATTGCAGAGCCCCTGAACAGGGTTGTAGGAACATTAAAAAAAAAATGTTTGCTCTAGCACAGTTTTTGCATAAATTTGGTTACAAAATAAAGTCGAAATTCCAATTTTCGAACTTTTGACTTGACTTTGAACTTCATTTGTGCAAAAACTATTTGTGTTAGAGACAAACATTCTTTTTTGGAGTATACCCCCAACCCTTCTGTATATCTAATTTGGTATTGATACGATTTTCAGGGGCTTTGCAATTAAGTCGAAATCGTCGAAATGGTCGAATTTTTGAAAAAAAAAATGGTGGTGGATGGGTGAAAATTTGGGCTAATTTTGCAGCCAGAGAGAAATTTGGACTTTCAACTTAATGTATGCAAAAACTACATTTGCTAGAGCAATATATTTTTGCAATGCTCTCACAATCCTTCTCTACATCTCCAACAGTGTTGGTGATAGTAATTTGTTCAGGGGCATTGAACTCCCAAATAAATAAATTTCGTGACCCTCTCTTGTGTCTGCATAACAAGCCCTTTACCACCCTTCTACCACCATACTTGGCACTTTCATCTTATAGGACCGTGTTTTGTTGTTTGTTTACATGTATCATGTTTCAGAGAAAAGAGTAATTTTAATGCCTGTAGAGCCTGTGATTTGTAGAATTCTCTAAACATTGGATGAATTTACTGGAATACTCATTTTGGCAACTGTCCCCTATTAAAGAATCTACTGGAAAATATATCACAACTCTAGCTGGGAGCTGCTGATAGGCAGCGATGCGTCACAGGATCACTTCAAATGAAGGAGTGAGGCTCCACCCCCTTTTCCCTGCCGGGAGCCGATCACAGGCTGTGGGCTGTGTAAGAGGTGGGGTTCCTTCCTCCTGCTCTCTGCGATGCTTGCCAGATTGACTGGAATTTACAGACATGTCCATTCCCGGTTCGACTGACCTTTTTCGAACAGGATCAATTCATTCCGCTCAAAGAAAGGCTTTTCTAAGAGATTCAAGCACAATCGAGCGCCATGAACGCACATGCTGCTCGATTTTGCTCAAATCTATTACAAAATTGAGACGTGTATGGACACCCTAAGTCTTGCTGTAGACCAGTGGTTCCCAAACTGGAAGGCGTTAAGGTTTTCCGGGGGGGTGCAGCTAGGGGACGGAAGGAGGGAAAAGCAAGAAGCCAACCATGGAGGAACTAGCTACAGACAGTATGTAGAATGCATGTTATATGTGTGTGTGTGTGTGTGTGTGTGTGTATGTGTGCCTATGTGTGTTTGTCTCTATGAGTGAATTATAAATGTTTCTGTATGATTGGTGTGAAAACCAAATAAAATTGTATGACTATGAGGGCCATTTCACACTAGTACTTATACACAATACTGCAACACTACACAGCTAGTGTGAATTGGCCCTCCATCTGAAACTGTGTAGTTTGAATGGGGGGCTTGATTATGCTCCTATCTAGAAAAAAGGGGCCCTGGGAACCACTGCTGTAGACCAAATGCTCTAAAAACATAACGCATAAGAATTGGATTTCCTGTTTTTGATAACATGTGTATTTACTTATAGAAACTTTAAATACAGAAATATATAAAAAAAAGGATTTGATGTGCTAATTCTTTACAGCAGCACACTCAGCTCAGACGACAGAGAGAACAGTAATTATCCTCTGAAAACCATTGAAACTGGTAAATAAAAGGTCTGTGTCATATTGTTTCGTCTATGGGGATCGGGTATAGGTATTGTATTTAAGTGTTCCTGAGTTCAGGTACACTTTAACTCTTTTAGGAACAATACAAAAATAATACCCCCATATAAAACTGTTTTCCATGTAGTACAGCAACACCTTCACCCTCATTTCTCATCAGTAGAAATAAAACAATTCTCCATTCATTGACAGAAGAAAACACACATACATGTGACGTCCTGCTTTGCATTTGTTCGGAAACCTGGTGAAAACAAACCATCAAGGTCGAGCATTATGAGCGTGTTTCTGAGGCTGTACTGAGCCTTTTCATTGTTGAAGCCTCATAGCAGATAAAGGACACAAGGAATGTTGAACAAAAGTGCAAATGTATATAAAAGATTCTTTGTGGAGTGTAGTGCGCATAGGCTTGACAAAGTTAATTATGGAAGAGCTGAATGGATTTTCCACAAGAATATGCTTTGCAGAGGATTCATACTGTATTATTAACATGCTAATCCTGTATTTTTCCCTTTAGATCTGAAAAAAATTCCTATTCTTGCAGCCTAAAACTGTGCAGTAAATTTATTGAAGATGAAGAAAATATGGTTTGTGCAATAGGGTTTACTTCCTATGGGTAGAAAGTAATGATGGGCGAAATGTCCACAAGGTGGACAGTTCTGCCGTGTACATGGAATGTTTGTTTTCCTTCTACATGGCGAACTGTACGGGTGTTCAGTCAGATGGCTAGTGCCGCCACTAGATTCAATTTCCCCATGAACAGGCAGACATCTGACTTTTCTAAAAGTCAGATCTGCCTGTTCGCCAACGGATGTGGCCAATGTTCGGCCATCACTTGTAGGGAGGGGTGACACCGAACTTTCCAACCAGCCGTTTTTTTTAAACAAGGGCTTAAGGACTTGCAGGTCACCAAGTCTCAAGAACCACAGCTGCAATGGCAGTGTTACAGCTGTAGCACAGTCTTTGGTTGCCCTCCTGCACCTTGTGAATGGTACAGTGCAGAGGCTTCTGCTAGTTCCTGCACATCCCATTGATCCCTGGGTTGTGCATCCATCGTAGAGGGACATTAATGTTTGAAGTGTGTTCAGGGCTGAGCAAAGGTAAATTAAACACACCACACCAAAAAGGAAGCAGTGAGCACAAACCTCAAACACATTTTCTAAAACCCTGCAAGAATAATAATTGGCAATTGTAACCAGCATGAATTTTTTGTTACCACAACAGTCCCGCATCTGCACTTCCCTGTTGTCATCAATGACACAACAGATGCAAGGACTTTGGGACATCTATGTTTGTCGGGTAATACAGACAAAGACCGTTGGCAACCCCCACGTCCCTTGTATCAGTGATAATATGTCCAGAAAGAAAAAGCCAGTTGAACTTTGCTGGAAGACGCAGCTGGCTCGTCTGGACAAGTTAAGCAATCATGAGTGTGGCCCGTGGAGATATCCATGACAAAAAAAGGTTCACTTAGAGCCACACTAAAGTATACTAACAGATAAAATCAATGGACCAGACAGTTCATATGATAAAAGAAATAGAAAATCTCATGGCTCGACAGTTCTTCCTATGGCGAGGCCACTCCCAACCTCCCCGGTGTCACCCCTGACGTCAAAGAGGTGGGTCCAGTGACGAGCTAGAAGGATGTCCACACTACACAACTGGAAAAGATAAGTAGCTGTAGCTCAAGGTTAACAATATTGGAAATGGAATCTACCCCGAGCTACAATACTGCCAGGAATACCGCCAGGGGGTTAAAGTATCAGTAGAGATGGGATGCAAAATCCAAGAATTGGGCTTTAAGTCAAATTGTTTGTCTGAGATTGCTTTTTTGTTTGTTTTTACTGCAAAAGATGAGTATATTCTGTATTTACTTTGCATACAGAGGTCTATGTAAAAGTGCAGGTCTTAGTGTTTAACTGTTCGTTATCCCTTTAAGTCCACCCTCGTTGGCTCTGCCCAACTTTTACCACATCATTGGTGGCATATTGCATTATTGATCTATGTCAGGTGGCCAGTAACACCAGATGTGAAAAATAAAATGACCATTTTATCCATATTATATAGGCATGATCCATAGAAACTGGCAGGAATCTCTCCTCAGAAATGCCACGTGGCTGTTGTAAATGTAGATCACAGGTGGCTTTCAAAGTGTGCAAATCATTTTACAAAATGTCATTGTTAGGGTTCACATTTACTTTATTGACATGTTTTCCAAATGTCACACTTAAGTAACCAGTATTGATATTGATAACAGAAGCTCCAATCCTTCTAAAAGGTCAACAAAATTATTTTGTTATATATAGTGTAGTGTAATGCTCCCGCAAGCAGCCAGGGGTACTATCCCCTTTAAGGAACCAGACCATATTCCCCTTGAGGACATGGAATATATAAGGGAGGGTTCTGCCCCAAGGAAGTTGTTTTGCAAGGTCAGTTGTGATAAAGTAGGAGTCAACTGTTGAGTCAGGAGTATGGGCAGCCAGGGAGCATAATAGCACACACTGCTACGGGGAACTGCTGACTAGTGATGGCCGAACTGCCCGCAAGGCGGACAGTTCGGCCGCGAATAAGCATGTTCGC
>CM070034.1:25181619-25208179 GCA_036250615.1 Ptychadena robeensis | reverse complement strand
ACGCGAACATGCGATGTTCACCGCGGATAGTTCGCCGGCGAACAGTTCGGTCCATCACTAATCAAAGCATCCACAGCTTTCCTTTAGTGGAGGTCTGGTTTAGGGTATCAGTGCTTCTCACCTCCATGTGATAGACATATTAGTGGCAGTCCTGCCTTGGGTCACCCAGACAATTACTATAACACTCTTCTCTCCCTTGATCTTGTACTTTCTGCTTGTTGCTGCAGCACCTACCCTGAATCCCTGTTAACATATATCCAAACATCCTTGGCATCCCTTGAGTTATGGAGGGAAGTTTGCAGTGCCAAGCAAACTAAGTTAAAAACTTCAGCCTTATAGTATTGCCCTCTTTCCTTGTTGTGTAGCGTTGCCCTGAGTAACACACTGGGGCAACCAGTAAATAAAGAATTGTGCACGCAGATGGTTAGGGGAATAAAGATTTACTAGAGGAGTAATATTTAGACTTTAGGCATGGGAATCTTCAGTTCAAAACTTCCTAACCAGCTGCACAGGAGGGTTGGTAGATGACTCTCTTGCCCAGAAAGGAGATGCAGAAGTAGTTTTGGCAGCAGCAGCGGTCCAGTGTAGGCGAAGGGGGGGGGGGGGGGGGGGGGGGGGGGGGGGGGGGATCCTGCGTCTCATCCTGACTCTAGGCACCTCTTTTTTTCCAATGTTCCCACAGCCTTTCTCTACATCTACATCACTTTTGGTGATGATTAATAATGAGCGGCATAGGCAACATTCGTTTTCGCGGCATGCCACGAATTTTTCAGAAAACATTCGGAAAACATTTGGAAAATATTTGAATTCGGCAATATTCGGGTTTCTTCTTATTGTTAATATCGGCAGTTTTTTTGCGAATATATGTTTAACTTGCGTTGAGGGGCATGTTGAAAAAAAAAATCAAATATTGTAAATTGCAAATTTTGGACGCCATCTTTTCAAAAGTGCCGATTTTCGCAATATTCCGAATATTCACATCACCCCAATATTGGATTTAAAAACTGTTGATGGTCACAGGGAGTGTTGCTAAGCTCTTGTTGCAGCCTTCCCATTCGTCCACTTGCATTGAGAGGCATGTGTAATGGAAAACAAATACCGAATATCCGGAATGGCGAATATTCGGCAATATATTCACCATCTTCACGAATTTTCGGAATCCGAATATTCGCGATCATCACTAGTGATGATACAATTTTCAGAGGCTGTACAATCAACTCAAAGTCAGCTAGTCCAAAAATTCTACCATCTCTAGTGACAATAAGCCTAGGACCGCCACTGAGGTCTGCGTATCCCGCGGAGTGTGCAATATAGAATTGTGTTTGGAAAGAAGGAAGAGATGTTGATGAAAAGGGGACCTGCAGTAATTATTAGAGGTGAAGATGAGATGAATTGGTTTTTGAGTATTACCGTATTTCTCCGACCATAACACGCACTTCTTCACCCCCAAAGTCTGGGGGAAATAGTGCCTGCGTCTCAAGGTCCGAATGCCAAGCGTCCACGGGTGGTCGCACCTTGGCTTTCGACCAGCTCTACCGAGATGTCAGATGAGATACGGCCACAGCCACATCCCTCATCTGTACTGTACTGTTTCTACCAGCAGAGCGCTGCTGATAGAAGCAGTACATCTGAGAGACCCACAAGGAAGCGGCCAGCCAACAGCTTCCATCCATGACTATCAGCTACGATCACCGTGCAGCTCACAGCTGACAAGAAAGGGAGAGAAGACGGCAGAATCCACTGCGCCCCAGTGTGCTCTCTAGTGACACCATTGTTGTGGCTGAAATCAGGTACTGCAGGAAATTTTTTCCAACTGAGAACATTTCACATCTTTTTTTTTTTGGTGTTTCCTACTCTAAAAACATGGTCTTATGGGCCGGTGCGTCTTATAGTCCGAAAAATATGGATTTTTTTATTATAAACTTCCAGTCGAAGACAATGTATAAGGTTTGGTAATCTTCTTGCTTCTGGACTTGTTCTGGACTTAGTGCTTGTTTCCACATACGTCGGGAACCTCTCCGCTAAGCTTATACGCTTAGTGGGGACCCCAACGTAGCAGATACACTTACCTGCTCAGCGGAGGATCTGTCTTCGTCGGTCGCTCCGCTGCTGCAAGGCTCAATGCCGTTGAGTCTCTGCACCGGCGGATGTGTAGACAGACCATCCGCCGTGCAG
Source organism: Ptychadena robeensis (assembly GCA_036250615.1). Taxonomy (NCBI): domain Eukaryota; kingdom Metazoa; phylum Chordata; class Amphibia; order Anura; family Ptychadenidae; genus Ptychadena; species Ptychadena robeensis. The sequence goes on along the minus strand of CM070034.1, from coordinate 25,206,004 downwards.
GCAATGTCTATCTGCTACGCCAGAAGCATATACGCTTAGTGGAGAGGGTCCCGACGTATGTGGAAACTTACCCTTAACTGTACAGCAAATAAAAAAGTACTGGCACTATCTCCACCATTCAATGAATGAAAACAGTAATTAATATATTCACCAACATGTAAGGACTTGTACGATGTGGCATTTACAATTTTTGTTCTTGAATTCAGATGTTCTTTTATTTTAAAACATTGCACCGGTATAATAGCTGCTGTGTTTTACCTTCTTTAAGTATCATAGGAAATGTGCTTCAGTACCGCAGCCTATATATAAGTTCATGCAGACTACATTAATACCCATTTAGAGATGGTTTTCTCTATTAAAAGGTTCATTTGCAAGTGATTGACCAAATTAACACAGCGATACTGATGAAACTACTTCCGTAGTGGGATCTTGCAACTTGAAATTGATTTTTTTTTATATGTAGTTAAAGAATATTTAAATATTTCTCCACTAACAGATTGTAACGCCGAGCTCTCTTATGCTTCCTTTTTTTTTTTTAAACGTCCTCTCAGCGCTCCCCGTCTCTCTCACAGGCCTGCGTATTCCCAAAGGGGCCCGCACTCACTCACTGCAGTTATTGACTTCTATGGATATAATCTTGGGCTTTTCAATTCACAGCAGACAGCGATTCACACTGTTCAGAAGGAAATGGAGCCTCGGAAATGCACAAAATAATTAAAAGTTGTAAACTGTGAAACAGAAGGAGGAGATAAGGAGGAGAAGCTTTAGGTGACAGCTCAACCAGAAAACTGAGAATTAGTTACTCTATCCCCCTTTATACTCCTCCTCTCAATAATATCCTCCCTCGTTTTCTAAGCAGCCGTCAGTAAATGATGAACTGCGGAATAAGCTCATGCAAAGCTCTTTGCATAGTATTCCTATCACGCCTGGCTTCAGCCAATGCACTATAAACATAATTGTTCTTAACCTCTTTGTGACGCGAGAGAGCTGCTATTGGAATTCTTCAACCGTATTGAGAATCAATATGGTCGAACCATCAACCACCACCATCAGGAAGATCATTGTAAACCTCTGGATGCTAAATCATTCTGCAATAAGTGGCCCCCAACTATGGGCTTGCCAAGAGAACCGGTGTTCTGAGTTATTTTTCTACACTTACAACTGTGCATGTGCAGATAGCCCTAGTTTTTGGGCATTTTAGGGTTAGGGCTTGTTTCCACAATGTTTTTCAATCCGTCAAGGTCCCTCCGTCAACGGAAGGGGCATCCGTCAGTGATACATCAGGCTCGTCAGTGCATCGTCAGGACTACAGGAAATGTTTTTACTTCAGTGAATCTGGCAGTAACAGCATTACAACCCCCCCCCAGTTGCCCGCCCAAAATAGACGAGTGATGCGGTACGTCAATTTTAACGCAATGGAGACCACTGACGGCAAGGTTGGGACATGGCTATTGATATAATGGGATAAGTCCAAAATCCTGCTAGGGATTTTTACACAGTGGAAAGTAAACACTTAATATTCGCAATTTTGGCGGGTGGTTTGTAAAGGTGGTGAGGGTTGGGGGGGGGTTTTATTAAAGTTGGGGGTGAATGAAGTGGTTAAGGTTTTAGGGATAGGGGAAATGGGAGGTTTAGATAATGGTAAACCACAAAAAAATAAGGGAAAAAAAAAAGAAAAAAAGAATAGAAAGAAAAAAAAGAAGGAAAAAGGGAAAAAGGATGAAAAGAAAAGATGAAAAGAAAGAGGGCGAAAGGAGTCCCCCCCCTTTTTTTTTTTTTTTTTTTTTTTTCTCCTTACCCTCTCCCTCCATTCCTCTCCCCCCTCCCCCTTCCAATCCCCTCTCTCCCCCCTTTCCCACCCCTTCCCCCTTTACCCACCCCCTCCTTCCCTGCCGGCGCTCTACTTCCATTTCCCCCTTATTTTCTTCTCCTCCTCGTTTTTTTTTTTTTTTTTTTTCTTTTCTTCCTCCTTTTTTCCCTCCTCCCCCTCTCCATTTCCTTCTTTTTTTCCCCTCCTTCTTTCTCTCTTCCCCTTTTCTCTCCCCAAAACTAGGGATATCTGCACATGCATAGTTGTAAGGGTAGGAAAATATCTCAGAACACCTTCATGACTAGTCAACTAAAGCTGACTGCTACACTCACTGAGCTTCTGTACTCCCACTATGGGAGTAGAAAAGTCCTGGCTGCACATCACACAACTAATTCATCCACCCAGAGCATGATTATGATGGAGATTCTCTACGCCTGAAATGGGAGGATAGAAGATCAGTGAGTGCAGCAGAAAGGGAGTCTGTGGAGAGGCAGATCTATCTGCACATATACAAAGGAGGAAAGAGGTTGAAAAGCATGGCCAAAGTATATTTTGGCTCAGTGGTACTTGAGTTGACACCGCTGCTTAGCCATCAATACTCCCAAGTGTGGAACCACATGTTTAACCAAGATCACTAGATTTTAGAGACCAGGTGGAGGGGTGGAGCTTGTAGTAATTCATTTAAGGATCACCCCCGCCCCCCCACCCAGTTAAAAGGCCCCCTACACGGGTCGATTATACGGCCATATTCCGGGCAGATCGATTCCGGGCGCGTTGCACCGTGAATCGATCGTCCGGATCGTGTGCAGCCCACCTTGTACGTCTTTCGATAACGTTCTTCGATTGTTCGGGGGGGACCAGCCAGAATCGGATCCGTCAGAGAACCAAACATGTTGGTCTTTTTGATCCGATTCTGCACAGACAGGGGGAGTTGCCATTTGTGAGGTGGAAGCTGGAGTGGAATCGGACACGGAATCGTTCCGGAAATCGTGCCGGAATCCGTTGGACAAGTGGTATGCTAGCGATGGCTACTCTTAATTGCACCGATTGATCACACCTGCCGATTCCCGGCAGAATCGCGGAATCGATCGGATGATGAATCGATTGTACATGGAATCCGACACGGTATGATAGCTTAAGATTACGCATTGAATAGTTGACCCTTTAGGCTACCTCAGTTAGCCCCATTTGTACAAACAAACCTTTTTTTAACAATCTGATATTTATATTTTTATTTTTTTATATTTTTTTTATTTTCGTACATTTTTATTACGTTTTGAGCCGTTTACTCACTATTTATTAACCACTATGTTTTATATATGAGTGATCCTTTTCTACTACCGTCCAATCACTATGTATTCTACACTAGGGAGGACCAGCAGTAATTTTTTTTAGAGTTTTGCAGTGATATATACCTTCCAATCATATGTATTATGATCAGGGAGGACCCGGCAATACATAGCAGTGAGTATATACCTTCCAATCACTATGTATTCTATCAGGGAGGACCTGGCACTACAAACCAGTGGATATATACCGTCCAATCACTATGATTCTATAAGGGATGTGATCCAGCACTACATAGCAGTGATATATACCTGCCAATCACTATGTATTCTAGTCAGGGAGGGCCCAGCACTACATAGCAGTGATATATACCTTCACAATACTATGTATTCTATAAGGGATGATCCAGCACTAAATAGCAGTGATATATACCTTCAATCACTCTGATTCATTCAGGGAGGGCCCAGCATACATGAGCAGTGATATATACCTTCCAATCACTATGTATTATTATCAGGGAGGACCCCGACACGACATAGCCAGTGATTATACTTCCAATCAAAGGTTATTCTATCAGCTTTGCGAGTTTGGCCCCTTGGCACTATATATTTTGTTATTTGTGATATATACCTTCCTATTATCACTATGTATTCGTAGTTCAGGGAGGACCCCGGCCACACATAGCAGTGATATATACCTTCCAATCACTAGTATTCTATCAGGGAGACCCCGGCCTACATAGAGTGAATATACATTCCAATCACTATTTATTCTATCAGGGAGCACCGACCTACATAGCAGTGATATATACTTCCACATTGTTTTATCAGGGGGCCGGCACAAAAGCGTGATAAACCTTCCAACACATGTATTCAATAGGGAGGACCCGGCCTAATACAGGATATATACCTCCAATCCACTATATTTATCGGGAGGACCCGGGTAATACTAGCAGTGAATATACCTCCATCACTATTATTCTATCAGGAGGACCCGGTACACATAGCAGTGATTATACCTCAATCACTATTTATCTCAGGGAGGACCGACACATAAACGCAGTGATATATACTACCAATCAATTGTTTCTATCAGGAGGCCCTGCACTACATAGCAGTGATATATACCTTACAATCATTCTATCAGGGAGGACCCGGCACTACATAGTTGTTGGTAGATCTAATGGAAATCGTATGAAATGATCTAAAGGTGTATGGGGAGCTTTACTCAGGTCTTCTTCTTCTTCTTTGTTAAACTGGATATAGACAACGCATGATGACGGCATAAACACGGCCAGCCAGGCGAGAATCAGCCGCACCCGATCAATCTACAAATTAGGGACATGTCTGTAATTTTGTCTGGGACAATTTATGGCACAATTTAAGGTTGACACGTTTTCTGGCAATTTCGCAACAGATCGATCCCCAGCAAGCGCTCACGGCGGTTGATCTGTGGCAAAATTGGTCGCAAATCTAACCATCTATGGCCAGCTGAAGTCCTAAGCTACAAAATGCTGACAATACTGACAATAGAAACCAGAAACATTAATAACACACACAGTTTTATGACCGGCGTTCTGTTGAGACTTGACTACCATTAATTAATGTGTAATACCTACAAATGTATGACTTATCTATAAAAGTCAAAACACATGATTAATCTTTGTTATTCTAGTGAATCATCAAAAACGTACAAAAATAGAAGTCACTGTGAATCATACCCTTTAAAGTACATTTCATCGTGTTACTATCTTTTTTCTTTCTGTGAATGATGCTTGCGGATGTGTGGGGAACATGTCGCTATCGTGATTAACCCTTCAGCAAATCTGCGATCAATCTCATAGAAGAAAGAAAATGAAAAGGATTATAGAGGTTTGTGAATGGTGACACTATATATGGTATAAAATACAAAACTTGTCTCTGGGCAATTCATTGTGAAACACAGAAAGAAAATAGAATTCAAAACATTTTCTTCACCTGAGTTTTACAATTTTATAATTATTGTCATACCTTTAATATTATTAGGGATTTGCAATCATAGGTAAATGTTATATACATAAATGTGAGAGCAAAGCTAGGCATACACAGGTCGATACCCGTGCCAATCACCAGCAATCGATCGCAGTGTGGTGACATCACCACGCTGTGATCAATCGCTGGTCAATTGAACGGGAGTTATGTTGATCCATGGACACGCTCAATGGATATACGTTTTTTTAACTTAGACTATGCTAATTTCTCTACCTGTAAGAAACCACAACCTCCAAATATGTATTGATTTTTATTCACAGTGCATCATAATGAGACTATGAACATGCAAACATTCCTGAGGAAGGGACACGCGACAAATATCCTTTTTGCCTGTTTCCAATTCATACGTGCACTTTTATATAGCTGATTATAAGTTTTGTCCGGGCCCCATGGAAGCACTTGTTGAGTGGGGGGGGGGGGGGGATGCAGGTGCTAGCAGGAGTGAAATATCAAACCAACCCCCACCCCCCGGTGCTGCCTGATCGGTGCTGCAGCAGCCTATCAGCCAGGACTGACCGGAAGCACAATCGTACCGTGGCAGGTCCGGCTGCTGTGCTGACGTCGGGCCCCCCTAGAACCGGGCTCGGGACGGGAGTCCCCCCTGCGGATGGGACTTTTCTGCAGAATTCCTAGGTTTGTGCGTCCTAAAATCAGGGCCGCCCGTCAGGGCCCCGGCGGCCCTGATGTTAGGACCACAACCTAGGAACTGTCTGCAGAAAAGTCCATCACTCCTTACCGGGTGCCCTAGTGAACACCAGGCAGTTCCTTAGACTCTGCACCGCAGATTACACCTTTTCCAAATGTGCAGTTAGCCCAGTGGGTCCACATCCTTGTATCATTGGTGACACCCGCTGTGCCACCCCTTAGTGTCACCGGCCATGACAACAGCATTTTAAATGGTGGTCTGCTTTAATAAATTGTAACAGCATCTACAACCAAGAAACATCAAACCTTCCCCTTAAATTTCAGGCCTGCTTATAGCCCCCATATCCCTGGCTCATTTGTATAAATCCTTACACATCATTGAAGCTATGGAAAGGGATTTTGATAAAATACTTGTGCAGAAAGATCTTGTGTTAAGGTTTACTGGCTTTGTCACAGAGTCTTGATCATCATGCTGCATTTGTTGTTAAAGCATAAAATAAAAATTGAAAGAAATAAAGAGAAGACTACAAAAAGTGGTATACAGTGCAGTTCCAGTGTAAAGATTGTACGCACATAGCCGGCGACAGATAGGCGGAGGAGATCCTGACCGGGTGGGCTGTCAATCAAGAGAGGCACGTAGTGTAGAGGGGCGGGTCTTCCGGGAGGAGGGACCCGAGGCTAGAAGAAGGGGCGTAGGCAGGAAGGAGGCAGCCATTTTGGTCCAGCTTCCCACCCACCCTATTTTGTGTATCTGTTGTTGTATTTTCTTGTGATATGTATGTTGCAGCAGGCGGGTCCTCGCCAGTGCCTTTACATTAGAAATTGCATATTTGGTGATGAGCTAGTATGGATGGCTGTCATCAAAGTCAATGTTATACAGGGCAAAAGCCCTAGGGGTGAGAAAATTTCCTGTATTAACAGATTTTGTTCATGGATGTACCCACTGAGCTAGAGGATAATAAAGGGCTAGTGGCTGGTACAGTCGGTCTTGGTATATTTAAGTTATGTTAAGTTATTATGGTTAATTATACTGTTTATGAATATGCTAATTAGGGATGGCACTGTTTGAGGGACCTATTTATGATAAGCTGTGGCCTTTTTAATATGTATGACATTTTACTACATAAAGATTTTCAAACGAGAATTTGGTGTCGCATTATTATTTGGTAAAAGGGGGTTGGCATGGGATTGTTTAATTGGCTATCGTTACACAGGTCAGCCCTACCTTGGTCATGTATCTCATAAGAAGGAATACTGGTTTGTAACCCAACACAGTAACAGAACAAAACTCATATTTTATAACACTTTTGGCAGTTACAGCTTACAGGACATTTGTATTGGCCAAATTTATGAACACAGCAGACATTCTTCACATCATGTGTCAGCCTGACCCTTCGGGACAGTATTTCTTTAAGAGACCAATGGCGGAAGGTCATTGATCATGAAACAAACTTGTAATTATTTCAGAGCTGTGTTCCTGGACACCCAATGATGTTTTGTTCTGAGGCACGAAAACACGTTATGCCTTTAGAAAAGATGGACGGCATCAGAGATCAGTCTGGATCAATTGGAAAACAGCTTGAGGTCAGTTTAGGACTCATTTGAGATGCATTTACATTGACTTGGATAGAAGAATAAAAACAAAGAAACAGGTTGCCTAAGATCCTATTCAGAGTTTGTTGCCTGCAAACCGCATTCTTTACAAACTTGTTTCTAAGGTTGTATTTTTCAAACAAAACAAGTTCCAAGATATGTCATTTATATTCTTATATTTGACTTTGGAATTGCTTCTAGATGGTTAAAAAAAAGGGGAATTGCATGAGCTGTCATCCACAAGTGCTCCGAACTGGATTAAAGAAACAGAACAGACCAGGCAATACCATGTTTTTCGTACTATAAGATACACTTTTCCCACCAGTAACCGGGGGGGGGGGGGGGGGGGGGGGGGGGGCGCATGCGTCCTATGGCTCCCCGCCAGCCTCTTGGCTCTCCCAGCAAGAAGATAATCTGGGTAGGTGGAGGCACTGTCAGATATGAGATCCTGACTAATCAGCAGAGCCCTGTACTGAGATAGATGGAGAGAGCATGCGATTTCTTCCATCTATCTCTGCCTGTGAGTGAAAGCTTCCGCTTTCCCACACAGAGGGGAGACATTTGCACAGCTTCCTATCAGTGGCACCCCTCTCCCCAATGTGTGAGGAAGTGTTTTATCTTCCTTTTCTTTAATTTTGTGGACATTTTGTCATAGCAGATGTGGCTGTAAATGGGATCTTTGGAGGTCTATTGAAAGCACATTTATGGTTACAATATTGGCGGTCCATCTGGTAGTATGGTGCTCCCCCAATGTGCTGTCAGTGTTCTAACATGGGATTGGTCCCTTTGGATATGGGAATGTAGTCCTTACCCGGCTAGAGTGCAAGAGTCACTAAATAATGGTTCTGTTTAGTGAATCCTTTTGGCTACTGGACAACAAATACCCCATTTCTTTGGTATGACGTTTAAATAAATGTTAATGGTTTCATGTGCGTATAAGTTTTTTAATAAAGGGCTGCTATGGCCAGTTAAAATCCATGGGATTATGAGAACCTAGTATAGGAGGGACACAATTGAGGAATCTATCAGTAAGGATCTTGGAGCATATACTTGGCTTTGAACTTTTCGATTTTGTTTTATGATGTATTTTGATGGCTTTTGTCGTAGCATTGTCATGTTCTTCAGAGAAGACAATTGGCCGTACCATTCCAAAACCATTTGCCATTGTAGATATGAAGCAATAAAATGAGTTTATTTTTGAATATCTGGCTTTGGAGAATGTTTTCAAAAATATCCTTTTTTGTTTCTCATTTTGTGCTTTTGTGCTATATTTAAATTTTTGTTGCCCTTTGTTGTTTATTTTCTACTTGCTTGCTCTAATATCTGGATTTTAACCTTTCTAAATCCCAGACTCCACTTTGCGCTGGCATCCACTGATGCGCATGCCAGCCTCTGTCATGTTACTGTGGGAGCAGATGATTGGCGTCGACATTAACCTGATGGAGGCTGGGACCAGCTGTAGAGACAGCCCTGTCATGGCCCCATTGCCCCATAGAGCTAAAAGAAAACTAGATTGTAATTTTCAATAATAATTTAACAGGTAGATATCCTAGAGTCAACCCTTTACTGCTCCGTCTTCGGCTCAGCAGGCCTTTCAATATTGAGAAGGTCCATATCCAGACAAGGCCTGACCTCCTTTCTCTTCTGACTCCCACCACTTTAACACCCACCCACCCCTCCTTCCGAGATTGTGATTTGCTTCTTGCTCCTTCTTCCCGTTCCACAAAGAAGTTTCATGTTAATGAGTCTATGTGTTTATTGTAAATCCCCAATTACAAAAGGAGCAACCACACAGAGCCGTCCCTTTGGTTGAAATCCTAGAGTAATCCCCTTTTCCAGAGAAGCCTTCTTCCCTTTGACACGCTTTTAATCCTTTGTTTCTTTCTCTTGGATCACATCTAAATGATTGCCGCGACTAATTAACTTTTTCTTTCTGTAGGCCTCTGTTGTCTTAATTAATTTCTCAAATACTTCATTCCATGCAGCCAGCCATAAGTCTCTGTGGCGTAAAAAAAAAAAAAGTTACAAAATGAAATAAATAAAAGTAAATAAGCTGGTAGGGAATGGAAGCGATGTGTATTTTTTATGTGGCTGTCATGAAAGCAGCCAGTTCCTCTTATCAGCATCGCTCAGATATTTCATTATTCTGATAGGGGAATCTGGGACAAACCATAAACACACGGCAAGCCCATAATGTATAATTAGGTTATTTTTTTACTTTAATAGGAGATCCTTGAAGAAAACAGAAAACATGAAGATGGATTAATGCCACCTGTGTCTATGTGTCTAAAAATAAGGCAATTGCTGTTTTATTCTGAAGCTTTTAGCTAGCCATACATGGCACGGATTCCCTGGCTGATCGATTCAGCACAGATGGATTCCGGCGATTCCGCCGGCATCCACAGGTGAGAACGATCAGCCAATTAGGGAATCCGATCGTGGCAGCCCACCTTGCACGGCCGGATCCGTGTCCGATGGATCGGCTCCCTGACCGCAACGCCCCCTGATCAGAGCAGAATCGGACCCGAAAAGACCAACAGGTTGGTTCTTCCTCGGATCCGATTCTGTGCCCCCGATCCATCGGATGCGGTAGGACGGGCAAGGTGGGCTGCAGAGGATTCCGGCACGATGGATCCGCGTGCACGCGCCCGGAATCCATCGCGCCGGAATCCGGCACGAATCCGTGCTGTGTATGGCAGCCTTTTGATCTAAAGTGCACATGGCACGTGCCATCAGTGATCAATCAATATGTTTGTTTGCTGCACATGACAAAGGTACCCAAGGATGAGCCCTAGTTCTACAACATGTCAATATGCCCCTTTATTACATTCCATAGTTTCATCTTGTACAAGCTTAGAGTTAGATTGGTATCTCTGACTACCCCTGACCCACCAACATGTGAAGTGAAATATATTCAGTTGATTTTAATGTATTAATATATAACATAAGGGGAGGGAGGCAAGGGTGATGTGTTTGTGACCCTTCTAAAACCTTTCTTTAAGGGTGGTCCACTTGCTGGGAAATTCCGTGACAAGTGTGACAGACACTTGATAAACTACTCACCCTCCTGTATTCTGAACACTATTTCACCCAGCAACAGCTTTAACTTTGAACTTAATTTATGCAAAAACTACATGTGTTAGAGCAAAGCTGTTTTTTTTCTAATGTTCCCACAGACCTTCTACAGCAACATCTACAGCAATTGGTGATGATACCATTTTCAGAGGCTTTGCAATCAGCCCACAAAGTCAGCTAGTTGAAACATTCAACCATCTCTAATGGCTATGGGCCCAGAATGTCTCTTTTCCCACACTAGGGAAGAACTATATCCTATCCAGGACCTCTCGTTCTAGCCACGTTCCCCCATTCCAGCTTGTCCTACACACACCTTGGCTGGCCTATGCAGAGTTCGTTAATGCATTACACAGTTCTCAATAACATGAAGTCCAATGTCCACTTAGGCTTCATAACTAAAAATAACTCAGGTTTATTTGCAATCCAGGAATGTATACAGTTCTTACTCTGCTTCTAAGCCCAGAAGCATGGATGTGTCTCATTCACTGTTCAATATTTCTGTTCAATCAACCAAAAATTGTTGTTTTAAGTCATCAGGAGGTTTAAAACCACAGACAAGCCTGTCTGCCCCCCACAGGACTCTTCTCAGTACAGGTCAGCACTCCCAGTTTTCAGATGTCGGTCCCCAGGAATTCCCCAGCTAAACCTAATGTAAATTTTGATTTTGAACTTAATTTATGCAAAAGCTAGAGCTAAAACTTTTGTTTCTAAATGTTCCCACAACACTTTTCTACATCTGCAATTTTGGTGATGAAATCATTTTCAGAGGCTTTGCAATCCGCTCAAAAAGTCACCTAGTTGAAATATTCGACCATCTCTACTCAGTTATACACAGGTGCAGATATAACAGGGTATCCATCTGCCTTGTTACACTTCTATTGCATAGGTTGGGTTTTCTCTGCCTTCTGTCACTTTAGGTTTCCATATATAAGCACTGGTACCTGTCAGGAACTGCAGCGGTGCACCAAGACAGTGGCGTAGGAGAGTGGCATGTGCTATTGTGCTCTCCAGCTGCACGCACGCCAGGGAAAGCTGTGAAGAAGTATAGGCCTCAGGTGGGACAGCGTGTCTGTTAACCCTCTCTCCTTCCTCACCGTCCTGACTGAGCACTGTCCTGACGGCAGCCCAAGCAGCTAGGGGGACCCGACTCACAGTGCTGGCACACAAAAGGTACCCGATGTGACCCGATGTTTCGGCCGATTGACTTGATGACGTCATCACGCACGGACGATCGGCACAATTATTGCGTCACAATCTAATGTGTATAAAGGGCTCAAGTAATTGCAAATATTCAAGATTTTTAGTGATTAGTATTGATCTTGAATATTCGATTTTCGAATATTGAGCCTGAATATCGTAATTTTGGCATTTTGTGAATATTCGCGAATATATAATCGGATATCCGATGCAATTTATCACGATCCCATTCATTGCAATGGATCGCGATTATATAATCGCGATGCAATTTTTTTAAATGGAAGTGATGGATATTCTCCCAGAGCACCATTGACTTGCATGCATTGCGCATTTTTGATCGCAATTGCGATTTTTTGATCGCAATTCATGTCCACAAGTGCAGATATTCGAGATTACGAATATGAAATCGAATAATATGGCGGATATTCGCGAAATTACGCGAATTCGAATATTGCCAGTTGCTCATCACTAATATTGATCGGGAAAATATGCAAATATCGGCACTTTTTATTGCAAAAATCTTTTTTGGAATGAAGGTAATTATGACTGGAGATCACAAATTCTCAAAATGACGAAATTTGCTGTGTATATTAGGCGAACAATTTGCGACATGTTGTTTTAAATACGAATATTGCCTATGCTGCTCTTCCCTAGTTCTAACCCTTCTTAGCACACATTTGTTAGATAAAATTAAATGAAACTTCTTTTAAACAGTACTAGGAAATGTCTACCGGAGATTTCAAACAGAGTTTGCCATTTCAGCTCAGTCACAGACATAAAATCTGACAGGTCCATCTCAGGAAATGAGACGGCGTACTGAAGGCCAGCCAGCAATAGAGACCAGTCGCTCCTCAAGTCATGTAATCTTTAGTAATCAATCACTGTTACAGAAGGGGTGGAATGGATAGAAAATTAGAGATAGAACAAAGCTGCTTGGATATTATTTATTCTTTGACTTATTTTTTGCAAGTCTTTTTTTAATAGCAGATTTGACAGAGCACTATTCCCTGATGATGACTGAAACTAAAAACGAATTTTCCACAATTTAGAAAACAATTTAGAAAACAAAGCGTCAATAGGTGTATAACAAGGAAGAGAAATTTTCTACACCATGCACCCATGCACTAAACAACATAAGATGAGGTTAGAGATTCTTTAAAGCGGACATATACTGACATTAAAAATATATTTATATATAAAAAAAAGAATTTTTACGTATATCGGGTTTTCTCCTTCTCTGTGGCGCAACATCATCAGATAACCGGCGCGAAGTGTATCATTCTTCCTCCGGCAGAACAAGCCTGGTTTGGCCAGAGGAAGATGTCTTTTCACTAGCGATCGCGTAGAGACATCTGATGTCCAATGTTGTACCGGGCATGGGCTGGATGTGACGTCCGACTGACCTCACTTCCGGCTTTGGAACCGGGAACTATGCATTCCATATACCGGAACTGATGTCGTGGCGGCATTTCCGGTATAGTTCCCATTCAAATTCCCTGCCAACAGGTGGGGAATTTAACGTTCTCCACGAACAGGCGGACTTTTTTAAAAGGCCCATCCGCCTGTTTGCGGATGGACACGGCCGTTGTTCAGTCATCACTACAGACGACAGGCGGCTGTTGATGCTTTAATTCGAACTTTAACACTAAGACATGAGGGAAGGGGGGCTCACAGCAAACAAGCAACTGTACTGAAAACATTTCCTCAGTATTATAGTCCAGAATCAGAACTTGAAAGAGTAGGCCCCCATGCAAATGAGTAGTGCTCACAGATGAAGTCCTCCACTTCAGTGTAGCCAGTGGCAGCAGCAGACTGCACACCAGGTGGCAGGTTTGGGCAGAGAGCTGGATGCACATTGTACTGGGCACAGCTTCAGATGCTCCTTGGGCGCCCAGACGGGGCCCAGTTGACGGAGGTGGGGTTCCACCCCGCCGGAACGGCAGTACTGACTTGCGACAGTACTATACCATGGCGCAGTATGTAGTCGCATGCTATTCCGCTCACCGGCGTGCAGTCTCAGAGAGTGGGGCAGTGACTGATCTCCTGCCTGGGTCCTGGAACTGAGCTCCGCCTCCTATGTGAGCTCCCCTTTTTGGTCCTCTACCCACCCCATGGCATCATGGTCTTGCTTTTTAAAGGGGCTGCTGTCCCTATCTGGGTACCCCTCACTACAATTCTACAGACACAGTTGCCTATGTCCTAAATAGAGCACACGCTCATTTACTGGACATTTTTTGTAATGTTTAACATATTTACTATTTAGTCTAAAGCTGGGCATACACGGCTCGATTTTGTAATAGATTTGAGCAAAATTGAGCGCTGTGCAGGTTTGCTAGAATATTTGAGTCATCCAGACTTCCTATGTTTGGCCGTACAGGTTTCCAACATGTTGGAAAACCTTGTTTGATTTCCTTCCAGAGTATTGGCCTGGATGATGCAGCAGTGCTGCACCTCGATATAAATGAAGCTCGAGTGGACAAGTTACCTGTAGTTGTAAAACATCTTACACAGAGGTGGGCAACATTTTCCAGCAAAAGAGCCATTGGATGGCCAGGGAGGGCAAGAGTAAGGAGCGACAGTTGAGATCTCAGCTGCTCTCTCTGCCTTCCAGGGTGTGGACAAGGAAAAAGGAGAGCAAGCAGGTGCTTCTGCAGCCATTACCTTAGGTGCTCTTTTAGCATAACTGAGGAGGGATGACGCTTGCCAGGGAGCCACAAGAAGGAAGCTGAAGAGCTGCATGTAGCTGTGGAGCTCTAGGTTCCCAACCCCCCAATCTAATATTACAATGAAAGGTTACTACTGTTGGAGTTCAGCTTCAAAGGGGTGCTCTGAAAACATCAATCTACATGATTGGTATCTATTTAGGGCTCCTGCCCATATTTATTTGCACCACACACCACACAGGGGTTTATAGCAATAACAAACAAAAGTCAACGAAAAATGCCAAACCTCCTGGCTTGCACACATCCAGCAAAGGCTCTTCCTTTTTGCTTCCAAAAAGGCCTGCTGCTTAATAGTTACAGGCCTGAGCCACACACTCCTTGTGTGCCCTTGCTATCTGCTGCTCCAGCAGACAGCACCAGGTCTCCAACATCATCAGGGGCCCTGACACAATGGTATTAACTTATTTTAAAGAGAGACACCCAACTCACACTCACACCCTTGCTGACTTCCAGCAGTTGGTTAACCAAACAATTTCAGCAACCTACTGTTGCTGTCTAACAACCCAAACTCCTTTCCAGTACACACACCATGGGACTCTTTCCTTGCCAGCCATGGTCCACTCACACAATGACAGATGAACAGTGTGTCACACTAGCTACTTCTAAACGTTATCAACTACTAAACAATAATGAATAACAACATTTGTCAACATATAAGTCCAATCTAGAAAGGTTCTCGTCTTAGCCCTAAAAAACTCAGGAGCCTTCTTCAAAACAAAGGTAGTGCTAATTTCCAGTCTTGTTCATTTATTTACTCGCACTTTTTAAATCCTAAATTCAAATCCCATTTCAGGGGACCGTACGTCCTCAAAGCATAAGATGTGGTTTTCAATTTCTCCCATTCTGTGCTCAGTGTGTTGCAGTTCAAGACTGATGTCTTCTCAGACAAGTGTATCAGTAGTTTTGGATCAATTGTTTTGCTGCTTCATTTGCCGAACTTGTCATCACTGAACTTTTTCTTTTTCCTCAGTGCCATGCTAAAACTGCCGTGTACTCATCAAAATCGTTTTCTCTGAGGAAATGTAAGGACAGGATCAAAAAAAGCAATTCAGGCAATCATTCAGCGGCAATTGTTTTGTTTGATTTTGTTAACGGTTTCTAAATCATGCTTTACTGTTCAGCCTATCCACTTGGTGCGTCAGAAAGTTCAGTGATGCAACAAGTCTCTGCTTAGAACAAAACATCCAAACTTTGCTGGTTTGATAACCTTCAGTGATTTATAAACCGCTCGATATGCTTGGATTTGTTACTGTAACAAAGGGAAATTGAAGGCTTTCATGAGTTGTGAGGTCTACTACCTTGCTTCTTACCAAGGTTGAAACATCTTCATGAGTTATAAAGTCCACTGCCAATTTTCTTCCCAAGGTTCAAACACCTTCATGAGTTATGAGGTTAACTATCAAGGTTCTTTTCAAGATTGAACATTCAAGAAATTCCCCATTCAAGTTTTTCTATCGCTGTCTGTGTCACATACTTTGATACTAGGGCATTGACTGACTAGTCAACTAGTTGCTTCTATGTGTTCGCACTGTTCGGTGTGTAAGACGGGTGCACCGCCCCTGATGAGTAACACATGTAGCACATAACACATGTTTACGTAATGGAGTATGCCCAGGGTCACCCACTGGCTGGACATCTACAGACCATCACTCCCGGCTGCAGATTGTTACCTCATCTACACAAGGCGGTGTCCCCGTGCAGTCTCTTGCACACATCCCAAATATAGCCTCTGCACACACTGCCAGTTGGTGTAAGAACTGGTACATTTATTGATATGTTCCAGGACAGCAATCTCTGGCCTAGCCCTCACTCCTCTGGATGCCATCTCCTAGGGGCCAGGGCACCTTTTCCCTTAGATGGGGTCAAGGGGACTGTCTGTATCGGCTATTATGGGGTCTCTGGTACCGCAGGCCTGGAATGCCTGCCTCCCACAGGAACCAACAGCAACTCAATCTCTCTGCGCTCTCCTCCTGGAGAAGACCACACTTACCTAAGGGCTTAAACTTTTATATAAGCTTTCAGACTGGCACCTCACATCATCTCAGTAGAGCACACTTAACTCTTTATGCACAGGTTTAACACATTATATGCAGGTCACGAGAGAGAGAGAGAGAGAGAGAGAGAGAGAGAGAAAAAGAAAGAGAGAGAGAGATGCACAATATATTCTTTCTGTATGTGCGTGCCGACTGGCTGCATGCAGTCTCCTTTGCCTCTGATAAGAGTGAAGGGAGGGCACAGGAGATGATGTTTTCATCTCCCCTTTCCTCCCCTTCCCACCAATACTGCCAATGTTTTCCTATCTAAATTTTTTTTATAAATGTTTGTTCCTATTTTTTGGGGAAAATACCCTCCTGAGCAAAAATAATTGTCTTTTCGTCCCTCCCCTCCCAGACAGAATTGGAAATGAGAGGCAGAGACAGCATGTATATTAGTCAACGTGCACACATAGAGAAGCACAAAACCTTCTGTGTGTGTGTGTGCGCTGACCTGGGTGCATGCTGTCTCTGCCTTTGATTGTCAGTATTGGCCCTATTTGGTACACATTTTTGGACATGTTTTATGTATTCTCTTACAGGAAAAAATCTTTGTTCCTAATCCTGTCTTCCTCCATGTTCCTTTGCAAATGCAAACAATGTCTCCATCCATGTACATTACAAACAGCTTTGGGCTTTGTTTCCATTATACGTTGGGACCCCTTCGCTAAGCGTATTGCTTGGCGGGAGGTCCCAACGTTGCACATAGACTTACCTGCTCGGCGGATGCTTGGTCGGATGCCAAGCCACTCCGTCTAATTTGTAAATAGAGGGTCCGCCGTCAGGCAATGACTATGTGCTACTTCCCACCAAGCAATATGCTTAACAGAGGGGTCACGACATAAATGGAAACAAGCCCTTACTGTATCTACGTCCCCTAAAGGTAGTAGTCTAATGTGTAAATGGACATGCTTGTGATCAATCACATTTGTTTGTATTCTCTAAAGTGTGCAGGACGGATACACTACTTGCTGTGGTATAAAGGTTTGAGATGAACCTTGTATATGCCAGGATAAAATCATTGAGGTGGTAAGTTCTAGTGCAGGGGTGTCAAAGTCCAACCCGGAGGCTATATCTGGCCCGCCATGTAATTATATTTGGCCCCAAAAAATATTTTAGAAATCAGTTTCACAAATATGTATTTTATTTGACATTTGATGTCACACATGATAAACCTGTTCCAGATTCAATGTTTAAGGAAAACCTATGTTTGTTTCCATATGAAAAGATTCATTTTTATATCTGTCAGAGAGGAAAAACCTCCTCAATTGTACACTTTTTTTTCAAATATCAAGGTGATTTTGATTTTGAAGTTTTTAAATTTTGGCTCCACACTGTGCTTTGGCTTGGCACCCCTGTGTTTGCATGTTTTATGGCCTGTGATCAGCTCCCAGCAGGGGAAAGGGGGTGGAGCCTAGGGATGGTCGAATTTTTCGACTTGCTAACTTTGTGAGCTGATTGCAAACCCCTTAACATGGTATCATCACCAAAATTTCTGGAGATGTAAGAAGGGTTGAGGAAACATTTTGAAAAAAAAAAGTTGTTTTGCTCTAGCACATGTCGTTTTTGCATAAATTAAGTTCAAAGTTAAAGTCGAAATTTCCGATTTTCGAAATTTAACTTGACTTTGAACTTAATTTGTGAAAAACTATTTGTGTTAGAGAACATACTTTCTTTTTTGGAGTATCCCCCCCAACCCTCTCCTACATCTCCAGCAGGTGATGATACCATGTTCAGGGGCTTTGCAATTAAGTCGAAACCGGTCGAAATGGTCGAATTTTTTGAAAAAAATGTGACCATCTCTAAGTGGAGCCTAGCACAGCTGTGTACAGTCCTCTGCATCCTGTGTGTGTCCAGCTCTCCCCGCTGCCTGTCAGCAACTCCCAGCCAAATCTCCATCAAACTAGGGCAGTGGTGGCCAACTGGTTTGATATGGAGGGACACAAATGCGGCAGCATCTCTAAAGGGCCACACGTAAAATTTTTAACCTATACTGACTTGTATAAGCATTTTATAATGAAGATATGGCAGCATGCATTATTCATTTTAAAATAACAAAACATATTCAGGTTATGATCCCCTATTCTCATGTTATGTGCCGCAATATATATTATACAATCACCCACCGTTTATTGTTGGAATAGTGGGAGCATAGGCACTCACCGGTTGGCTGTCCCCCGCCAACACTAGAGGAGGAGAGGAACTTTCTCAGGCTTTTACATACACCTATCACGTACGTTTATCGCCTCTCCTCCTCTTCCCACTCTAAGATTCCAGACGAGGACCTATCTGTGGGGGCCGCAGGTTGGGCATCTGGAAACTAGGGTCTCCACTGAATGCAAATCAATGTGCAAGCAGTGCATATTGATTTCTGTTCGATTGACCAGTGATCACCACGCTTCGATCGATTGCGGGTTGATTGCACGGGTATCAAACCATGTATGCCTAGCTTTACAGATGCGATTTTTCTGTGTTTTTTTCTATGTCAATGTGACTGTAATACGCCCTAATTTGCAGGCAAACAGCCCACAAGCCACAGCCAAACATCAAGCAATCCGCAGGTTGAGTGGTATGGATGGGTCAAGCTATTGTGTCCATGAGACCAAACACAGCTCAGAACTGGAGTGATCTGACTCCATATCTTTAATATATCTGCCGTGTGTTGGGGAAGATTTGCTGTTTGGTTACCTTTGTTACATGGAAGTGTTTCGAACACACAATAGTTCTTCAAATGCTCAACCCATTCATTAGGAGTTTCCTGACAATAACATTTGTCTTTTCAAAAAAATGAAAAGAACTCTTCTGCCCATTGACATCAGTAGTCTTGACAATCCCAGGTGTGGTATTCGGCTCAATGATACTTAACTAACAGTCAGCACAGAAAAGTGTCAACTTCCTCGCAGCAAGACACTGACATATTAACTGACAAAGACAGACTGACCTTGACATCCTCACTTCCAGTGCCAATGACACAGACAGATGACATTGTGCCAAAATGACAAAGGAAATGTTGTAAATACTGACACTGACTGTGACACCACACCAATGTCAGTGATGTTCCCATACAACACACACGTCAGTTTTATTTGTATTTGGTGGCCTTTCTTTGAAAGATCTTGTCAGATTATTTTTTATGTGCACATCTACTACCAACTGGATGATACCTCTCACCGAATAAAGTTTTCTACACACACTAGATAATTGTCAAGGTATGAGAGATATCCGGGTTCTGTACAGCTGTCAAGATTGGTCGTTCAGCAATATAGCAGAAGGGAATGCTCAACGACTGACCTGCCCGACGCCTGCTGTTTCCTAAGGGAGAGGATGAAACAAAGTGCTGCTAGATTGTCCAAACCTCACCCCAACCATTTGTACAGGACTTGTTCCTTCTCTAGTTGCTGGAAACAATTGCTCACAGCTACTAACATTTCATTCTGTATCAAGCTTTAGATTTGCTTTTTGCTTCTAGAAAATTCTCCCAGGAATAATTATCCTGCAGGATAACTCATGGAGAATCACATGATCAATTTGATCAGCTGATCAGGTTGCACTTCCCTGATTTGCTGAACAAAATCATTTGATCATCTTTATTATCATTTCTGCTCTCTGTGTAAGCTAAAAAAGTCAATCAAAGCAGTTCTCTTAACTTTGACATGCATTTTCATATGCAGTCAGCAAAGATGGTCATGAAAATTTAGATGGCTGCAGTGTTCAAGCGGCGGACAGTCTACCGCAAACACTGCATGTTTTGTTTTCTTCTCGCCGGTGAACAGTACGGATGTTCTACCTGTCCCTCTGTTTGAGTATTTTTTCGCTGGCCAGATCAGGCACACAGGGATCTGAAAAAGATCAGACAGGCCCAGAGCCAAAAGACAGAGACCTAGGCGGAGGGACTACATGACTGGGTTAGAAGGAGCTGGCACACTAAGGGTTAGCAATTCTTCTAAACATGCTTAGCTATGTTGTTTATGGTGTCCATGTTATGTTATTATGTTATCTTGTTCCAGCTCTACCAGATAGGTTGGCTTAGTTGCTAGGCAGAGTTCTCCTGTAGTTTAGTGTGTGAGGAGAATTCACCACAATTCAGTCGTAGACAAGTCTATGTAGGATGAATTTCCCGCCCTCCCTCAATTTTCTTTGGTTATAAAACTTTGATTCATTCCTTTGTTTTCAGGTTTCAAAACATGTCACGACAGCCACAGGGTTGTAAGTCCCTTGAAGGGGGTTTGGAAAAGGTAATTGGAAGGGACCATCGTAGGTACGGAGTCCCCACTTTGTTAAGGATGTCGGAGTGACTGGAAACTAGTTCTGTAAGGTGGTATCTGCATTTTATTGTAATTGTCTCCGAGGCGGTGTAGTGCCGCTGGAGGCCTATTTATTGGATGATGCAGATACAGGGGGCTGGATAACTGCCTTCAAGGGACCTTCATTGTTATCTATAATGGTCTGTATATCTATAATGGTAATGATTGTTATATATTATATTTTCTTAGTTATGTTGGTAATAAAAGGCTGCCGGGCCATTTGAAATCCAATCTGTCTCAATTATTCCAGTTGAGTGAATGTTGTTGATCAATGTAGACAAAAGGGTTAGCTATCTGGTATACTCTAGTCATGGCCAGCGCAAGAATTTTTTAGATTCCTGCACGGCTCCCCCACTCACTGTGGGACTTCCCCACATACTCCACTGTGATGCGGAAATTAGGAGATGTAAACAAGGGCCCTTTCACACTGTAAGGCGCAATTTTTTCCCCAAAATCGGGACTGATAACATGTGCATCTTACAGTGCAAATGTGCAACTACCTGTATCCAAAAGACTATTTAGACGTATGTGGTCACACATTTGCTATCCACCCATTTGCCTAGCAAGGCGGACTTTACTTGCTTTATCCATGCCGGGTTTTTGTGTCCACCTTCTGCAGGCATTGGGAGAGCTAGAGTGCATACATAGGTGGCACTGCACCTGTTAATAGGCCTCTGGCATTTCCTCCCCTACATAAACCTGGATGGTGCATGGCTGCCCTGCCTGTGATATCGCCAGTTCGCTGAACTACTGGGTTCCTCGTAACAATCAGTTTGTGAGCTCTAGAGATAACATTGTGTATTAACCTGGCTTGCTTACTCTTTGGATTAACCCCTAGATATCGTGTTTTGTTGGACTGATCTGCGTATGACTCCTGCTTGCCTCTGGACTACTCCTCCGATTAACCCTTGGATACTGTGTTTGGTTGGACTGATCTGTGTATGACTCCTTATTGCCTCTGGACTACTCCTCTGAATAACCCTTGGATACTGTGTTTGGTTGGACTGATCCTCTGTGTATGACCCCTGCTGTGAGCCTGGACTTTTTCATCTACCCTTGTTCCTGTACTCACTCCCTAGGGTGTCCTTGAAGGGTTTCACCGGTCTTCAGCTCTCAGGTGGGATACCTTGTCCTGAGGGCAATCGAAGTCGGGTAGGCGTATTGTTGTAAGTGGGGGCTTGTGTATAGGTGAAGATCACAGCGGAGATTGGGGTATCTGACCTGACCTGTAGATTGGTGATCCCTTGGAGACCCTCACAGTGTGTTACTTTTTTTGTAATGTTCCCTCAACCTTTCTCTACATTTCCAGCAACATTGGTGATGATACCATCAGGGGCTGAAATTAAATGAAATCACCAGTAAAAATTTCAGGAATATTATTTAACCAGCCAGTAGGTTAGAGAGAGGATATCAAAAACTTTTGACTGGTTTATTTGCAACACCTAGGAACATCATCATTGCGAATATTCAAATCGTGAATTTTATTGCGTATATAGGCACTTTGAGAATTTGCGAAGACCTTGAATATAGTGCTAAATCTTCATAATCGCAAATGTTCGATATTTTTTTACATCAGTAACTGGAACTACTGCACGTTGCATTCCCAATATGTAGATGCACAAGTGCCGATTTGTGCAATGAACATATCGGCACTTTGATTGCAAAAATCTTATGCGCAATGAAGGTAATAATTTTTTTTTTTTAAGATTATTAGGTGAAAACTTTCATCATTGACTAGAGAATGTTTAAAGTTTAAGTGATACCCTTTGGCTAATGGCTTTGGCTAATAATTACTTCAATTAGCCAATAAAAAGTATCACTTGAACTCCAATTTTTTCAAACATTTTGTTCAAAGGCATGATGAAATTTTGAGTTGAAAATTGTTCATGTTATGGGGAGTTTCTCAATTAACTCACAAAGTCAGCAAGTCTCTAGTAATATTTTTATTTAGGACCAGTATCATGATCAGGGCTGGTACAGAAAACCAGAAATGCTGCAGTGATTTAGAGAAGTGCGGCAGCTTTCTGGGGGTACATCGGATTCTCCCGACCCCCTACCTCTAGCATTTGGGACAATGCAAAACAGCGAACGAACTGGGTTTGTCTCCAACACTAGGGATGTTGATTGAAAATACTCATATTTATAAAAATAGGCTAAAATCGGTGTTTAGATGTGCAAAAGAGGCAACAAATGATTGTGTCCTCCTGTGATGTGTTTGGTTATAGAGATGGTTGATTTTTTTTTTTTAAAAGTCAACCATTTCAATGATTTCAAATTAATTGCAAAGCCCCTGAACATGGTATCACCAAACTTGCTGCAGATGAAGAGAAGGGTTGGGGGTATAATACAAAGAAAAAAGTATGTCTCTAACACAAATATTATTTTCACAAATTAAGCTCAAAGTCAAGTAAAAATTTCGGAAATCTGAATTTCAACTTCTATTTTAAAGTTAATTTATGCAAAAACTACATGTGCTAGAGCAAAACTTTTTTTCATATGTTTCCACAACCCTTCTCTAGCAATTTTAGTGATTATATTATTTTCAGAGGCTTTGCAATTTTCACAAAGTTAGCAAGTCAAAAAATTTGACCGTCTCTATTTATCCACAGCTTCATACTAATGATTCATGATTTAATGCTGCATCTAGAAATATATCTCCCTGAAGAAGCCTGTAGTGGGCGAAACGTGTCAGAGAGATTGTGTGCAATACCCATGAACATTCATACTTTTATTGGAGAAAGATTTCAATATTTTTGAACACCTGTACTGCGATTTGAACTATGATATGTACTGTTCTTTGATGTTGGTGACTTGATGTTTTGTGGTAACTTGGTCTCTCTAATGTTCCCACAACCCTTTGCTACATCTCCAGTAGTGATGGCCAAACTGCCCACAAGGCGGACAGTTTGGCCGCGAACAAGCATGTTCGCCCTACTTCTCACCAGCGAGCAGTACAGGTGTTTGACCCGCCCTGTTCGCCGGCGAGAAGGAGCTCTCTATTCTTCCTCCGGTGGGATCAGGGACAGCGAGATCCCGCCGCAGGAAAAATCTTTTCACTGAAGACCGGGTAGAGAACCCGGTCTTTCAGTGAAAAGCCGGCTCGTATACCCAGATGTGACGTTAGTGACATCCGGTTAGCACAACCAGGAACTATGCGTTCCAGGTGCCAGATGTGACGTCACTGTCGTCACTAACGTCACATCCGGTTTTTCAGATTCAAATTCCCCGCCTAAGGTCTGTCTGCGAACAGGTGGATGGCGGACTTTCTTTAAAGTCTGATCCGCCCGTTCGCGGACGGAAATGGCCGAAGTTCGGCTATCACTAATCTCCAGAAATTTTGGTTGTGATACCATTTTCAGAGGCTTTGCAATCAGCTCACAAAGTCAGCTAGTTGAAAAACTTGACAGTCTATCAATGTTTTTTATACTCTTTTGATATACTCGGAGTTTTTTATAACCTTTTCAGTCCTATGTATTAATAAAAACATCCATTAGATTTAGGGGGAAGTATACCTCCATTATAGGGATATTGGTTTTGGTACTAGATCATTATGGGCATCTTTGACTCGTGACATCCCCACTCCCTTAGCTTATTATCTTCATTGTATCTTTATTTAGCAATTTGAGTTGTAATCATAATTTTTGTCTAATAATCAATAGTACTAACAACGGATCTGAACGATCTGAAC
>CM070034.1:25132478-25162970 GCA_036250615.1 Ptychadena robeensis | reverse complement strand
GACTGTGACTCACAGGGGTCAAAGTTTCTGTAATGTTAAAAGATAGGGGGCGAACCGAACACGCCATATGTTTGCGAACATGGGGCGAACGCGAACATGCGATGTTCGCCGCGAATAGTTCTCCGGCGAACAGTTCGGGCCATCACTACTCCCCACCTCTAAGGGCCCCCATAGACCTTTAGATTTTTCTGTCAGATTTCCTTTAGATCTCCTTTTGTTTTACCAAAACCATGTAATATGAGGGACTTTCTAAACCATCAAGTCTACCTGTGTTTAATCACAGAGGACCTGGCACTACATAGGCCAGCTTTAGAAGTGCTCCTGTCTGCAGCCTTGAGAAGAGTGTTCCCGAGACAGGGCCTGGGTTAGAGGACATCTCCACTCACAAGTGTAACCTCTATGCAAGGACTGCCCTTCTGTGCCCTGGGTTTGAGCCTCAGCCTTATCTATACCTTCCAGCAGCGGGTAGCTATCGTTGGTAACTTAGTCCCTAAGTTTGGACACCATCCCTGCTTTGGGTGATGGTGATTGCATTGTAAATACTCCTTTTAGTAAAGTTATCCCTTTAACCAGTCTGCGTGGACATTACTATATTGCTCAAACAGACGCTTGAATGTCAGTATGCCTTGGCATAGGCACCCGAAAAGGACTTGCTCCTGTAGTTACCCCGGGCAACACTACCCTAAAACTGGTTTGCAGACCCTCATGAGAATGAAGTAATGTCAAGGAGAATTGTACAGTACATATTCGTTTGTAAGAATGAGATAGAATTTGGATTGTGTAAACATCATCCATAGAGAGGAGAAAAGAAGAAAAAATAACAGTAACAGTAATAACAACAACTTGTCACATGGTAAAATAGGGATGGTAGGAGTAATTCCATCCGAGAAACGTACATAACCATAACTTCATATGTGCAACATGAGTTCCAGTTAGCGCATGGCCAATGCTGTGTGCAGGGAGAGAAAGGGGGCCATTTCTTTAGAAAGTTGTTCTCTGTACATCGCCTCTCATAGTTGTGCGTGGACTTGTGCTATCGAGGGAGCGTCCGTTGAGAGCCATTGAGTCAGAATGGTTCTTCTAGCAATTAGGAGGCATGTATCTACCCAAATTGAATGTTTCAGGAGTAGACGTTGGGCTTGTACAGGAACATGAATGAACTGAATAGTAGGAGTAGAGGGTCTTTGCGTTGGTTAGTGCTTATTGTATCATAAATATTTTTATTTTTTAAACCTTTAAACATGTATAGCATCCATAAAAAAACATCTCCACTCTTTGGAAACAGCCAATGTCTTTACTCTTTAAGAATGTTTGACTTCCTGGAAAAGGATTTCCAGAAGTTGTCTCAACACTATTCACAAAAACAAATTTTCCTTATTCAGGAGATCACCAAAAACATATAATGAACATTTGGTAATTCCATTTATCTACAGTATATCTCAATAACATATGTCAACTAAAATTCCGGGATCAGCAGACCTTTAACACCCCACCCCACAGATATCCACTCACATCCGCTTTTCAGTGGTTTATTATTACTATAAAGATAGAAAAAAAAAATGTATTTTGTTATATCTCCTAATATAGGATATTGATGACTGACCATTACATGATGTGCCAGAAGCAGCACATGTACGTTTCACATACACTGTTAACATATTTGGCTATAAATACTCAATTTATACCAAGTGTTGCAATTGCACCATGACACTCCTGACACGCTTTTACATTATATCTCAAGATTTCACGATGAGCAAGGTGTTTCTCTAAACTCCTATCACATCTCACAAGTTCAGGACACCATACAGAAGAATAAAATCTCATCTGCAGCTAAGTGTTAATGGAAATCTCTCATGAATTAGGGATGAAAGTGGAGCAGAGGCTTGTATTGGGGATCTCCTCTATACCTTTTACATGCAGGTCAAGTTGAAATGTTGCCTTGTACCTGTTGTGTTCACCGTCTTTTTTTCTTAAGTCTGATTGTTTATGTGCTTTGAATTTACATGCATATAAGAGAATACATTTTCTTCATAGAAATTTATGTGAGAGGCGCTAAGAGGTGGATTGTAAATTATCAGAAAATGATTGAGAGTGAGGCTTCAATGTCATGACATGGGAGTGCATGGGATTTATCATTGAACCCCTGCTTTTACTTAGTGGTAGGATGGTGGGTACGCTTACAGATTTGCACTATAACCCATGAAAGACTTACCTTTTATCCACTTTTTAGGTTTTTCTATTTATAGGATGATTTTGGAGTAATATTTTCATCCTACAACCTAGGCAGCCAAGTTGCCATCTGTTTGTGGTCACCACTGGCCATGAGACCACATAAACTTTGATTTACAACCATTGACTAGCCAAAATGTGTTAAATGATCAACTTGTCCTTCTTCTAAACCAATTACTTAAATTTGCATATTGCTTTAAAAGCCCCATGTATTAGAGAGGAAAAGGTATGGCTCGATCTATTGTAATTTTAAGTAGGTAATACAGTATGTAATGACTGGTTGTTCAGTGCTGCAATCTGTGGCAATTCTAACTAGTGATGGCCAAACTTCAGCCAGGTCTGTTCGCGAACAGGCGGATCAGACTTTTAAAAAATCCAACATACACCTGTTTGCTGTTTGAATCTGGAAAACCGGAAGTGCATCACTTCCTGGAGCGCATAGTCCCTGGTTCTGATTCCTGGACATGACATCACTGACGTCACTTCCGGTTTTCGGGGCCGATTTTTCACTACCCAGTCTCAAAGCAACAATTTTAACGGATGTGCAGAGGATGTAGTTCAACTTAAAATCCAAATATTAAATTTTGACAATAGTATTCGATTATAAGAACTGTAATTTTATTGAAATATGGGCTGGAAAGATTAGATTAGTTGCCATTGCTGCATATTTGTTCTTATGATAAATAGGGAATACTGTTGATTTACATAAACTGGTAATTACAAACCTGGAGCAACTGTAGAAATCATTCCATTTTCCATGAAAAACAAGTAAAATATCAAATCTTAATGGATGATATAGTGGTAGCTTTAATTATCAGCCACAAAAGGTAATTGCAAAAGAAGTTGGATGTTTCCAAAGTGCTGTTTCAAAGCTCATTAATTGAAAGGAAAAAGTGTGGAAGAAAAAGGTGCCCAAGTAGCAGGTATAACCGCAGCCTGGAGAGGATTGTGAGGAAAAGGCCATTCAAAAGTGTTGTGGACTTTCACAAGGAGTGGACTGAGGCTGGAGTTAATGCATCAAGAGCCACCACACACAGCAAACAACGTCAGAAATGTCTTACCTAAACAAAAAAAGAACTGGTCTGTTGCCCAGTGATCCAAAGTCCTCTGTTCTAAAGAGAACAAATTTTACATCTCATTTGAAATGTATAATATTATGCTCTAGAACCTCTGAAAATCACTGTCGTTGCTTTTCAAGTTTCCCTTGTGCTGCAGTCTCCTACAGCCCCCTCCCCTAACCGGTAAATTCTCCGTGGGGTAAACAAGCAGAAAAATCGTAAATGAAAAAAGGTTGCTTTTTAAAGGGCATCTCATTTGAAAACCATGGACCCAGAATCTGGAGGAGGAATGGAGAAGTCCAGTGTGAAGTTTCCACGGTCTGTGTTGATTTGGGGATCATCTGCTGGTGTTGGTCCACTGGGTTTCATTAAGTCCAGAGTCAACACAGCCTTCTGTAATTAGTAATAGTAAAACATATTTAAGTTGACTGGCTTTTAAAGTCCCTAATTGGATTTATAGGTTTATTCCTCAAATGCAATTGTTATATTTCATCGATTAGTTTTACCTTTTAAGTGGAATTATTGAAATGCAGGAATGTTTGGATGATATTCTAATTTTTTTTGTTTCAACTTTAATACTGGACTTCAAAAAGTTTAGGAGCGGCCTTAAAACTCTTCTTAGATTGACAGACAGTGGCGATTTCTTGTCTACCAGTGTGTTGAATTGTGTGAACATGCATCTGAGAGCTCCGGAGTTTGATTGTCAATTAATTACATCTATTGTTCATCTGAAGTAATAATTAATGTCCTGATATGCAGAAGCTTTCAATTGAAATCAGATATGCATTCTACTTTACAAATATACCGCGTATATACATTTGTATAATTTATATTCGGTTCTGTTAATCTTGCTTTCATGCTTAGAATGCATATTCACTGAAGATATATTGCTTCAAGCATCCGTCAGTATTGGTGGTGCCTCTCAACAGACATCATATAACCAATTTTTTTTTCCAAAAGTCCAAAGCACTAAGCACTTCCGTTTTTTTAAATGCATTCTATTTAGTGACTAGCACTAGGAAATTTTGTAATATATTAATATCATAAGCTCTGCATGGTAATACAGGCATCACCTATACATGGTACCCTGGAAATCACATTGCAATGGCTTGATGATAATAATGAAAAGTGCTTCCTTGTGTCAAAATTCAATAAATAAAAAACATTAAAAAAAATCATAACCTGGACAATAAATGTATCTGATACCTGAGGCCTAAACAATTATATAATACATTATTACATTAAAGAATTCAATAAAACATTGTTTTCCAATATATCTTATAAATTCTCCATAAAATTCAAGTGCCTTGTATAAGAGAAGCAGTTTTCTCAGTGCCAAGAATATGGAAAAAATAGAAAGCTATTTAAACTAACAATTTAGACCATTTTAGGGGTGTCCTATCATGCTGCCTATGGCTCTTAAATCACAATAAGGGTGCCATTTCATGTATCATTGTAGATGAAAGTGTACTAGGGCTACAAAACACACCCTGTTTCCCTCATCTACATGCTATGATTTTGCCTAGGGGACCTTTAGTTCACAAATTTGTACTGGTGTAATAACAATATTTAAGATACCTAGAGTTGCGTTTACAATCAGAAGCCATTGTTGACCACTTGTCAACTATCCACCTGTTTACGATTCTGTAGCGTCGAGCGGTTGTAGCTAACCAGCTCGACCAGGCACTTTTCAGATGCCCTATGTTCCAATAGCATCACACGGGTCACACATGCAGTAAATCAATGTCCACACAGCTGGTAGGGGGATAACTTTTTTGTTTACTAGAGGAATATTTACAGTACTTCACCATCACCCAGTGGCAGGGATGGGGTTAACAGCTTAGGGACGAAAGATGGGAATACACGGGTCGATTTTTTTCTTCAATAGATTCAAGGAGATTTTAATAGTTCGAACTGAAATCTAAAACCAAAGAAAGTTTTTGTTCGACCAACATCAAACAAAAGGAAGGAACAGAAAAGGAACAGGAAGTGATGTCAGTGACGTCACATCCGGCTACCGTAACCATGAACTATGCGTTCCAGGGACCGGGTGTGACGCCACTGACATCACTTCCGGCTTTTCCGATTCAAATTTTAATCTGTGCGCGATGGCGGACTTCATTAAGAGTCCGATCCGCCCGTTCGTGGACGGACCTGGCCGATGTTCGGCCAGCACTACTGATCTGACATGGTAAATTTTCATCTATCTTGTAAAAAAACAATGTTAATCACATGTACCATCGTGTTCAATCTAATACATTCAATCTAATAAATTTTGTTCAATTTAATACATTTGAATGAAGCAATTTCTTGTTAAAAATCAAACAAAATTTCATTCGGTCAAACAAAAATACGGTGTATACAAACGATATTCGATCAAAAATATTGAACATCCTGATCAAATGTATCATTGATTGTGCAAAAATCTATACGTGTATTCCTACCTTAAGTTCCCAACAACACCAGCTGCTGGGATGTAGAGGGAGGAGGCTGATGGCTCTTACCCAGAGTTGTAGTCCAAAGAGGTAGTATTTACAGGCAGTCCATTTGGTGTACAGGCGGATGCAGTTTGTCACTCACCCATCACTGTTAGCACCTACATCGAGAATCAGAATGGCAATCCTTGTAAGAGGTTACACTGGTAGTGGAGGTATGCTCACCAAGACCCTATCTGGGAACACTTTTCAGGCAGGCTGCAGGAAAAGTAGAGCTTCCTTAAGGTTGGGAGCCTTGAGCTCCAAGCTCTGAAGTGGGCAGCAGCCCAAGCAAAAAGACCCAAGAAAACATTAAATTAGTTAACTATATAACCTCTACCAGGGGCAGAGCAGATGACTTAGTCAGAATGGTGGGAAAAGCCATCAACTCATCCCCAGAAGTGTCACAGCAGCTGCTTGGGCAAAAGAAACATTTTCTTAAAGGTATATACACACATTTACAACAATAACCAAAGTGTCAAATATACATATACAACCTAATCTATACACAGAAGTGTAAATCCACTTCCCTACACTTCAAGTAGGCCAATGTTTACATTTACTATGACGATTGTGAGGGCTGCAATTAGGCCGCAGTAGAGAGATAATCTTTCATAATGTATAGGATGGCCCCAATTTTTTACCAGGATCTTATCAAATAGATATAGTAAACACTTTCCCTTTTACCAGGCTAAAGGAGGTAAATAGGGTTTACACATACTTAAACAAGTTCTACTGTTTAAAGAAGGGAGGCTGGTAATTGAAAGCTTGTATGTTGTAAAAACAACCATATTGACCTATTGTTAAGAATCTATACTAGTCCTTATAGTAGCCATAAAATAGTGATATTTAAGGCCCCCATAAACCTTACAATCTTTCCATACAATTTTTGTACAATTAACTTTTGTTCTACCAAAACCATGTAATACAAGGATCTTTCTAAACCTTCCAATCACTATGTATTCTAACAGGGAGAACCCGGCACTACATAGCAGTGATATATACCTTCCAATGACAGCTCCTTTCTAGCAAACCAACATGTTTTTTCTATATCTGTAGTTTTTAAAAGAATGAAACATGGGGAAATATGCAAATTTGCCATAGATTGCTTTTTTTCCATACTTTTGCCTTGACATGCACTTCCATTTTTATCATTGAAAAATTTATTCATTTAGGGGGCACACAGCATTGTTCCTCCTTGCATCTTTGCCTCCAGGACAAGCATCCTCATTCCTTATTTCTCATCTCTATTCTCATGATCTGGTCCTGCCAGATGGGGCTCTTGGGAGCAGCGGGCGGCTAATCTGCAGAAAACGAGGATAAAACGATGAGCTGATGAGCCCACATGCTACATATTAACACCCTGCTGACTTTAAGAGCCCCTGGGACATTAAGCTATGAATCAACAGATTCCAAACATATTGTTGCCATTGAAAGAAATAACTGCATGACATGTAAGCAAAGTTGCCTTAATAATTAGCTCATCATTATAGGCTAACATCTACTGACTTCTTAATTAAAATGTTTGGCAGAAAATAGAAAGGTATTGTACCTATTGCTAACAATAAGAATCATACTGAAATGTGACATAAACCATTAATGGTAATCTCTCTAAAGTCCGAATAGCAGAGTACTTTCACCTACTGATCCAGATTTCTTTGTTACCCGTTAGGTAGGTTGACACAGCTGCTCTCCGAGGGTGGCTTCAATTCTCCTCTATAGATAAAGTGGATGTAGTATACCCACCCCAAGGCAGAATGTGTGTGACTGGCAGTGAATTATTAGATGAATTAGATACATGTTGGGGATAATTGTCTCATCCTTAAAGCCCCCCATACACCTTTAGATTCCTCCATACAATTTTCATCAGATCTACGAACAACTATGTAGCATAGTGGCCTCCCTGATAGAATACATAGTGATTGGAAGGTGTAGAAAGGTCCTCATATTACATGGTTTTGGTAGAAGAAAAGTACAGAAATTGCATGGTAATTGTATGTGGTGTATGGGGGGCTTTAGGCCCCCAGGTCACACCAATCCATTTTAACAATTGTTGACATCCATTTAAATGGGAATTTACCAATTGGATATACCAATGGGTGTGTACATTAGGTGCACTGGGCATACATTAGGCAACAGGGCCTTATACAGGTCTGAATGGATGCTAAAACTAATGGATTGTCATTAATGCCCAACATTCTCAGTGAGAGTAAACATACTGTTATCACCAAGTTTTGTTGTAAAACCTCTTTATAGTCAATTAAGCCAAGAATTTTAAATGTTCGTGAAAAGATTTTAATATACCAACCTATTTAAAGTGTATACCACACCATTCGCAATTCAAATACTCAAAAAAGATTTGCTCTGTTGAAATTTCCAAACTTGTTTGCAATCTTTTTATTTCTGCCCTGGTCATCATGCCATGAAGACCATTATGTAGGCATTTGGTGTTATGCTAGGCATACACGGCTCTATGTTATAATACATTCTAGCACAATCAAGGAACGCATGCGTTAACAGCAATCGAATCTTTAAGAAAATCGAGCCGTGTATGCCTTCCTGCTTGAAAAAAGTCATGTCCATGAATCCCGGTCGATCTAACAAGCAGTGGAAAGAGACAGACTTTGGGGTATAGGTCTTGTTATAGCCATATACCTTTTCATAATTATAGAGTACTGCTTTACAAGAATGATTTTTTTGAAAAACAAGTATAAGCAGAAAACCAAACCTACTAGCTAATTGTGAATATTACACAATTTTGTTACTTTAAGAATAATATTGATTAGTATATGGGCAGCGTTAAAATTTATAATATTACACACAATATAAGTTCCCGACATCTTTCCAGGCACCCATGTTAATGTGCATATAAAACCTCTTTGTAGGTGAGCCAACAGTCATTTCTGACTTAGTGGATTTGTCAGTGAAATTGATATATAGCCCTGTGTCTGTTGATAAGTCTGGGAAGCAGATCGTACTGCTTTGGATTCTGTCATAATTTTATTAGCTGTAAAAGCCAATAACGGCTGGAACCAGCCCCACTGCTGATTAATTTGGTAACAAATATGACATCTGGTAGCTTATTAATTGCCAGTCAGAACAGTTGAGTACATTCCCCTCTGGGCTTAAACAAGTGGGCACCAGTTTAAAAAGCAGTGTATAGCAATATTCCAGCAGCATAAGCTCTCCCCATCACTAAGAAATACAAGACATGTGTGCATGTCAATGTTAACCCTCCACAACTCATCCTTGTATAATGGGAAGTGTTCTATATACCTGTGCACTGCTGTAGCAGCAGGGAAAAAATATACTATATATATATATATATATATATATATTCAGTTTCTTTTTATATATATTTATATATTTAGCATAACGCTTTCTGGTCTTTATAATGGATAGGCGGAGTGCCACCATTATTAAGATTATGGGTACAGTTGCAAGAAAAAGTATATGAACCCTTTTGGATTACATGGATTTTTGTTTAAATAATACTACACAAACATTATATGTTTCATGTTTTTATTGAACATAACAGTGCAGGGTTGAAAAAATGTGTAAACCCCTAGCCTAATGACTTATCCAAGAGTTATTGAAGCCAACCTTGAATAAACAGTGATGATATTGGATGTGTTGCTGAAAGCGTACTGCCCTTAAGCTGGCCATACACCTCAGATTTCTCCTGTAGATTTCCTTCAGACTAGATCAATCTCCCAACAACAATTAGTATAGTGTCCTCCCTGTAGAATACATAGTGATTGGAAGGTGTAAAAGGTCCTCATTAAGCGCCATACATCGGTCATTGACCATAAACGACATCAATTCGATCGAAATTTTCGATATAAATCGTATGTCGATGTAAATTGAATCGAAGTAAACACCAACATTAGTATGACAATCAAAGCCAACTTCGATTGAATTTAATAGTTAAATGTAGAGTAATCAAAAGCGCTGTCACAGAGTGATCCAAAAGGGACCATTGCTGTCACAGAGTGATCAAAAAGGGACCAATATGGTCACAGAGTGATCAAAAACACCTAGGTAATATCTTTCTTTTAATCCAGCAACATTATAAATCGTGCAAAAGGACATGGGGGACAAAATTACATTAGAGATGTATTCCAGACGATCGCCATTTGCATGCTTGTGGTCAGTGAACAGACACACAACGCCATACAATGCATGCTGCGATGGTTTAATGACTGTATGCATTTCCCTCCTCCCAGAAGTTCAGTCTGCTAATTGATTGAATCGAATCTCAATTGGAAGGTCAAACAACAGTACAAAAATGAGACACAATGTGGGACAATCAATCAAAATTTCCAACTGGTCCGATCAATTTCGATCGAGCAAAATGACAATTAAAATCGAATTTCAACGATCGTACTATGTGGACATGCTTAAATTTCAATCGACCGACTAAAAAAAATGACGATATTACATGATGTAAGTCAATTGAACCATGTGGCTAGCTTAACATGGTTTTGTTAAAACAAAAATCTGAAGGAAATCTGACAGGAAATCTGAAGGAAATCTGAAGGTGTATGACCAGCTTTACAGACATATCACTGTTGTACAACTCTTATGATGATACTTAAGAAAGGAGCTGTTCCTTCCATCTTTATCAATGGGCTGCTGATAACTCAGGGTCTATAGTCACCAGAGCTGCAGCTACAGCTGTTGAGTCAAACATCTGTCCAAAGTGCATTTATTAAAACAATGTACCTGTTCCGACTTAAATATAAATTTAGCTTGAGAACAAATCTACAGTCCCTATCTCATACATAACCTGGGGACTGAAGGATGTCAACTAACACATGTGACCAAAGAGTACAGTTTGGCCTAAGTATGCAGTTGAGGATTTTATATAAATTCACTGCAATTGATCACATGACTTTATTTGAAATGGACACCAACTACATCAATTAAAAAACAAAAAAAACATAGACAACAGTTTAACCTCCCTGGCGGATGCCCGAGTGCAGTTCGTCACGTCCAGTAATCGGAATCAGGAACTATGCGTTCCAGGTACCTGGTTTTCCCGATTCAAATTCCCCGCAAACAGATGAACGTCAGACTTTTTAAAATGTCGGATCCGTCTGTATGCGAACGGACCTGGCCTAAGTTCGGCCATAACTATCCAGTGTACACCCACTTGGTACTTGAGATTGATCTTTAGTGTTGATGCCCATTTTTGTAGGGAATAACAAGTCAAGATAATTGCCTCCACATCCAGTTTATGATGATTATTACAGTTTACTTATTCTGGTGCCATTCATTTTCCACCTGCTTGTCTAATATCTGAAAACGTATGTGGAAAACCAAGGAATGAGGTATATACACACTGCCCATATCACCTGTATCAGCTATATAAATCAGTAATTGTGTGATGTGACCTGTTCATGTCCTCTATTTATTTCTCTCATCTGTTAATAGAGACATTTGTTTTTCCAGAACCATTGATTGTCCTTGTTTTCCGCTGCCATTGGTGAAATACTGAGCAATACAATGTTTCATCATGAGAAAATCCCCTATAAATAATACCAAGATTTATAGTGATGATGTATCAAAAAGAAAGTGTACATTTTCCCATGACCTCGTGTTGGCCTTTCCATCACATTACTGGTGTCTCGATGCATTTCCTTTTTATTACATTAGTGTTGACTGGTCATTAAAGTGGCCACCTAATAGAAAATAGCTATATGTCCACAAATTCAAAGGGTGCCCTTTACAAGACTGCTATCGTATTTGTCTTCAGAATTGTTTCAGACTATGTATTTTACTTGTGAAGATAAGTGACATTTAATTAGTGAACCTATTGAACTTTTCTTTTATTAATTTAATTGTTACTATAGTGATTTATTCATCAAAAGGCTATGACTAAAATGTCAATTGTTAGATGGATTCTCTGACTTTTCTTCAAAGCACTGTTTAAATTTGGGCACTTTGGGCACAATGAATTATAATTCTTTTTAGATGTTATGATATTTTTATATAATTTTTTCATAGAACATTGAACTCCAATACAATGACCTGATTGAAACTGACAAAAAAAGTTTGTTACATGAAATCACCTTCAAAAACAAAATTTTGGGACTTTAATCAATACTAACATGGGAAAGTATCCCAAGTGAAAACAATTGTCTTCATTCCACATTATTGTCACAAAACTGATAGAGTAAAGCCCCCCATAGACAGGCAGACTCCTCCATGCAACTTCTGTACAACCAACTTTTCTTCTACCAAAACCATGTAATAGGAGGACCTTTCTACACCTTCCAATCACTATGTATTCTATCAGGGAGGTCACTATACTACATAGTTGTTGGTAGGTCTCATGAAAGTTGTATGGAGGAGTCTGCCTGTCTATGGGGGGCTTTATGCGTTTATTATAATCTTGTATTTATATAGCCCCAACATATTATGCAGCGCTGTTCAGAGCATATTTAGTCATATTGCTGTCTCTCAGAGGAGCTCACAATCTAATGTCCCTACCGACATCATGTATAAGTAGCTAACACAGTCATGGGTCACTAACATAGGAAAATCTTTTATTTGGGGAAGCCAAATAGCCTACTTCATATCTTTGGAGTGTGGAAGGAAACCACGTAGACATGGGAAGAACATACAAACTCCTTGCAGATAGTGCCCAGGCCAGGATTTGAACCTAGGACTCTAGCACTGCACTCTAAACACCTGAGCCACTGTTCTTGACCACCACAATCCTTTCAAATCCTGATCGATTGCCATGCGCCTTAACATCATTGATCATTCATCAAATTGAAAGCTGCCCACCTAGAACGATCGATCCTGCAGCAAGAAAATGTCAATCGAACAAGTATCCAACATTTTGTTAAATCCCTGTTGGATGGATGGGGACCAATGGTCAAAGTATCAGCCAGGGATCGATTGCCAAAGGTGGTGCGCATCTATTCGCTTAACGATTCTTTGTGGTCATAATGCTGGTCTATATGCAGGCCTTCTCTTTAAGCAATTACCTTTTTTTGAGTATGAAAGATGTACAGTGTACATAAATTGAAAATTTATATACAAATGTAGAAATTGTAACTGTGATACATCGATAGATACCACTGCGGGTGACTCCAAGAGGTGTTATAGATACAATAACAAGCATAGAAACAGAATGCATTCTTCCATCAAGGCATACTAAGAGAGAGGAGCAGAGTCTGCCACCAAACAAAATATATATTACGATATACGAATACGTACGTATAATGGAATCAGAGAGAGCAAGATCAAAATATCCCTTATGTATAACGGAAATACACGAACATAAAAATAGAGGAATATATCACAATAAGGACCAACACCAAGCAGAGACAGAATGAAAGGGAAAGGAAGGGGAAAGAAGTTAGAAACTAGAGGGAAAAAAGAACTCATTGACCACATGTTCATTGGTGTAATGGTTCTAAAGAAGTTTGGCCCTTGAACCAGTAGACCGGACAGTTTTAGGTGTATAGCGAGTAGATTCAAGGAAGAGGAGCCAGGGGGCCCATTTGTCACAAAAAAGAGCTTTGAGTATGCTGCAAATGCGCTATTAGGTCTTCCATAAGCATGAGATGATGCAACTGCGCAATCCACTGCTGAATCATAGGAGGGTCAGGTGAATTCCAGTTCCTCGACAGCACTGCTTGAGCTACAACCATAAAGAACAGTTCCTCGACAGCACTGCTTGAGCTACAACCATAAAGAACCGCAGGAGGCCCTTCTTGGAGCGGGAGCTCGGAAAGAAAGATCTTAGTCCTGGTCCTGGAGTCCTCTCAACAGATGCGCCCATGACCGTGTTATAGAAAGCAAATACCCCCACCCCATAAGCCAGAAAGAGCAGCACAATCCCACCATATTGAGGCCTGTTCCCCACCTCCGGTGGTATCGCTATCTGTTAGCAGAACAGATAGCAATACCGCCTTGGCAAAATTTTTAACTTTTTTCCTGACAGGAAGCAGCGACATTGACAGTTTGCGTATTAGTAAAGATTTGGTTCATGTGGCCCAAATCTCTTTCCCAGCCTGACATGAAATCAGGCCTTCTCTTTTCGAGTATAATACCGTATATACTCGAGAATAAGCCGACCCGAGTATAAGCCGAGGTACCTAATTTTATCTACAAAACCTAGAAAAACTTATTGACTCGGGTATAAGCCGAAGGTGGGAAATGCAGTCAGATAGTGGAGTTTTCTAAATGAGAAAATATAGAGAAAGCACCATTGCCCCTAGGAATGAATCAAACAGGATTATTCTTAGTGCCACATCATCAATAAATTTAAGAGAACATATTATTATTACAGGATGAGTTTTGCAAGGCAATTTTTATTTTTTTAATCATAGGCTATGGAGTGTTGTATCTGTACTAGTAACCAGGACACCAGGTGGCAGTGTGAAGTTTGTTGATATCGATCAGCTGTTAGTCGGAAGCTAGAGCTGACAGGAACTCAGAGAAAAGATCTACAGAGGAGGAAAGCTGCCTGTCTGAAACATTCAGCATGGAAATTCAGGTGAGGTGAGTGAACCCCCATCAGCTGAGTCGAGTATAAGCCGAGGGGAGCACTTTCTGCCCATTTTTTTGGGGCTAAAAACTCGGCTTATACATATATATGGTACTTAATTTTGATGTATTTAATAAAATTGTCTATACATATTTAACTTCCCTAGATCCTGAATATATCCTGAATATAATAACATGTTCAGATGCTTTGTGAATAAATCACAATATCAGATAATGAAGATTTCAATACTTCACTTTATCAGGTAAATTAGCACTGCAACCACTAGATGACAGTGCTGATGTGCCAGGTTACATGTGGGGGTGATCTGTTCTCCTGCAGCTGCCTCATTAGATCGGAGACACCCAAAGCAGTGAGTTTGCGCTCCTGTGGCTACGATCTCTGCCTGACGAACCCAGCTCGTCCACTGCTGTTCTGACAGGTCAGAACTGGAAGAGCTGGGACTGTCAGGAATGGCAGGAGGGTTAAACTCCAAACTCCAAAATCGAGACTGCTAGGGTGGTCTAAAAATCTCTCTGTATGGTATTTCAGAAATTCTTATTTTTTCAGTAAGGTTATCCGTATCACCAAGCCCTGATGCAGATCAGGGATTTAATGTTTCAACTTGCATTAAATACACAGCGTTCTGAGGAAGCTCAAATGTGGGCGAAACATGTAGATCATTTTTGAATGTTCCTTGTTTTGAGGGCATTACAAATTAAATATTACAGTATAATGTTTTTAAGATAAGGCATATGGCCACAAACAGACCTTTAATTAATTTCATAACTTTTATGATAGTAACGTATATAGAATTAAGAAATGTATGTTGGTACCAATAAAAGCCACAAAGAATTGTTTTTGAAGGTGATGTTTTTAAGTAGGAATGGGTACCATCATGACTAATTAAGTTCACTAAACACCAGCCTGAAGGTACTAAAAACTTTAATTCTTTAACTGACTTTCTATATTAACATATCTCTTCATTGGGATACTAGTTTGAGGTATATATTAAGAAAATACATTTATTTTATCATTATATAGACAATCCATTGACGTTATTTTAGGATACATAAATATGCAACCAATGGCTTTCACAAAGCTCAGTTATTCTTAACTCCAATCTATTAACCCAAATGAGCTCTTTTATGAATGATCCCATGGGATGTCAGTGCGGATAGAGAATGGCATTCAAGACCTGTCCCGGCCAGCAAATACAAACTCTTTATTGATCAGATAAGCGACAAGCTGGCCTGTATTCTTCTTTACCCTTTTACTTATAAAAATAACATTTAAGTGAAATAACAGGAGGTCAATGGAAGCTCAGACCCTTTCAGTTTGCATAATGCCAAGGCAATTTATTCCTGTACCATTGAACCTATATAATTAGAGCATTTTACTGTACGTGCATGGCGTGTAATGTGTGCCTGCAATGTAACCAATATCATAGCCATCATGTCAGTACAGCATGCAGACAAATAATGCAATATTGTATTTGTATTGTAATGTAGGGGAATAAAACCCTCAATTGTTTACTGTGAATTATGACTAGAGATGGTCGAATTTTTCGACTTGCTAAATTTGTGAGCTAATTGCAAAGCCCCTGCACATGTTACCATCACTAAAATTGCTGTAGATGTAGAGAAGAGTTGTGGGAACATTTGAAGAAAAAAAAGTTGTGCTCTAGCACGTGTAGTTTTTGCATAAATTAAGTTCAAATTCTAAGTCAAAATTCAGATTTTTGAAATTTTTAGTTGACTTTGAACTTCATTTGTGCAAAAATTATTTGTGTTAGAGACATACTTTTTTCTTTGTATTATACCCCCAACCCTTCTCTGTCTCCAGCAAGTGATGGTGATGATACCATGTTCAGGGACTTTGCAATTAACTCGAAATCGGTGACATCGGCGAATTTAATCTCTAATTATGACCAATACAGGCTGAGGTAGTATGTTTCTACACAAATAAAAAAAAGTTATTAAAAAATTTTTCTCTCTTTCTTAAATCATTGAGGTTATAGTGGTGGACACATGTGAGGGCCTACACGTTGGGTCATGTAATCTTTGGTGAAGGATTCAGATTAGAATTCAATTTTACAGATCCTTCAGCCAAGCCCTAGGCCAGGGGTAGGCAAAGTGTGGCTTGGAATGTGGCCCTTCAGCCTGGCTCAGTGGCGTAGGGGCCTGTTCTTCTTCTTCATTGTTCACATTAGTGGTTGTAGGTCATTGTCACAATAATTTGTAATCTTTGTAATAAATAATAATGAAGGACGATATCAAGTTTTATACGCTTCAAGTTTAACTCAGACTTATTAAGCTTATTAAGTAAATTTTAGGGAATGTTTTAGAGAAAAAGGATGTCATTTAAATTTCCAAGAGCCCCCCTTCCTGAGAGACATTGGCTGTAAGCAGGCGCTGCGTGTCTCTCTACTCTAATCACTCCCCGCTCTTGCTCCTCCTGGGTGCCGTCTATTGACAGGAGGGAGGAAAGAGAGCAGGGAGTGATCAGAGCAGAGAGGTAACAGATCTCCGGCTCTCAACATATATTACAATGTTGCGATTTGACTCTTTGGTCTAATAAAATTGCCTACCACTGCCCTAGGCTGTCTGTGAGAAGTTTGTATCTGGGGGAGGGATGGAGCCCTATAAAAATGCTATGTGGCCCAGTCATTACTAGCTACACCCCTGCACCTACTAGATTTATACCATACCTTATCTTTTAAACAACTTAAGTTGCCTTTACCCTCTCTGAGGTTGATAGATAAGCAGTACACCATTTGTTCATTCCCTTTACATACTAATAGAGTCTGGCTCTGTGCGACTATATAGTGCCTGGTGATCACTTAACATTTTATCTTTTTATAATGAAAAGTAAACTTGGCTCTCCGAAGATCAGTTCAAGAGCATCATTATGTGTTTACTGCTAAACAGCCCAGGAAAGCAGGTAGCATCTGGAATATTACGCAATTCATTTATTTGGTCACAAGTCACTGGCTGGGATCTTCATGATCCTTCAAATACACAGAAAGGGATTTCTTATACAGTATAATGGGATGCAGAGCACACCTGTACTTAAAATAAATCTGTAAATTCAAACTAAGCATATGATGACAAACAAATGCATAAATAGAGATTTAGTGAAGCCCATATGTCAAAACAATCTGGATATTCAGAGATATAAGCAGGTGAAGTGTCTAAATCTGGATATTTATATTTAGAGGATTTTTTTTTACTTACCTGCTGCCCTTATTGGCTTATCTTTCACTAGACCACTCCATTGTAGCCAAATTTAAAAATCTATTTCATGTTTGGCTTTTGATATCATCCCTTACTATGCAAGATCTATAGCTCTGCATTGTAGGTGAGGATTCTGAACATCTGTCTACTGATCAGAAAATGTGAAGGATGTAGAAGAGTAAAGGCCCCCATACACCTAGCGAGCTGTGGCCGATACCTGTCAGATACCTGTCGCCGCAAAGCTCGGTTGGCCAGAGAACTGAGATGTCCGTAAATCTCTGGCCAATGCCATTAGTTTGAATGGGGACCGACATCCCGATCCAAAATAACGGCCTGCCGATGTCATCACTTTGCACTCGCTCGTCTATCGAACCCAGCTTGTCCGGTGGGTGGGAGCATTAAGTTATTAAAGTTTAAGGTCAGTAAAAGTAAGGATTAAGGTAAGTAATTCTATTTTTAACACCCTGTTATGTAAAAACTAGTAAAGATCACCTAAAGTTAATTTTCATTAAAAATTATTAATATGGCTGTAATTTTTACTGCCCTTAGAGCTTTATGGGTGTAGATGGCAGCACATGAATCTGAATTCTCCTGAAAGCTTAAATTTTCCTGTTAAATATCTAAATAAAAAGAAAAGTAAGAAACTTCAGGCAGGCATAGTAGACAATGCAAAGTTGTTAACAAGAAAGGCTGACAATGTGGAGGGGGCCGATGGGCAGACATAAAGACAATAAAACATGAGCAATCAAGTGAGTTTGGAAGGAAAAAAGAAACCTTGTGAACTTCTATATATTAGACACACAAGTTGACAGGTAACCTAATCATTAGGAAATACAGTGAGTACTAAGGATGAGAATGTGGATGACAAATTCTAAACACTATAATGGGGGGAAGGTTAGCACAATAGGCTTGAGGTTATAGACATGTACAGGTTGAAAAGAGAAGTAGAAGTTATATCCAATACCAGACTAGATGTATGTGACAATTGCACCATTATAATTAGTACAATACTTTATGTAGTGAGTCTGGCAGCCATTATATGATAATGTGCAAAAATTTCAATCATGATTAGTGATGGACCGAACCTGTTCGCCGGCAAACTAATTCGCGGCGAACATCGCATGTTTGCAGTTCGCCTCATTTCGCAGAACATATGCGAGTTCTACCCTCAGCCCCATCTTTTTACATGCACAACTTTGAGCCCTGGAGTCACAGTCGCAACATAATCCAGGCCCAATCAGCCGCAGCCCCCACGCCTCACAGACCATCCCACCCGCTATAACATAGACAAGGTACAGACCCATTTCACATCTGCTGGAAGAGTGGAGGGATTAGAACTAGAGCTGCTGCTGCATCGCACCCATTGCTAAGCTGTTTTTGCTACAGTGTACCTTCTTCATTGCTTTAGTCTGGGCTGTCAGGGACACGAGTGCCTGAAAAGACCCCCAAAGCCCTTTTTAGGGCTATTTTTTTGCTACCCCCGGCGTGTGCCTGCGAAGGCTGGGCGCCAGGCTGCTCCAGTGATCCTGCAAGCCACAAAAATGCACAGGGGGTGCCTACTGCCAGGCTCATGATCTAGTGGCACTTTGTTACCCCAGGGGATTTTTTTTTGTGCCCCTTTGTAGGGTATTAATAAATATTGCACAGCTTTCTGTCCATTACGAAACGGCTTGTGCCAACTTCCATCTCCACCAGTTCTGCCTCGACCATACCGACCCACCGTGTCCTCCAAACT
Source organism: Ptychadena robeensis (assembly GCA_036250615.1). NCBI lineage: Eukaryota > Metazoa > Chordata > Amphibia > Anura > Ptychadenidae > Ptychadena > Ptychadena robeensis. The sequence continues at coordinate 25,143,735 of CM070034.1, read as the reverse complement.
GAGCCTCACCACCGACGGCCCTCCATAGCCATCCACCCGTAGGCTCGCACCAACTGGGTCCCCCTGTCCTCCATACTGACCATCCCCAGTGTCCTCCCCAAACCTGACCATCTCCCCCAGTGTACTCCACACGACCCATCTCCCCCATGTCCTCCACACTGTCCACTGAAGCCCAGTGCCTCCCCGACCATCTCGCCCCAGGGTGTCCCCCACGGGGGGGGGGCACTGACCAGGTGCTCCCCCGGTGTCTGCCACGCCTGACCACTGGCTCCGGCCCCCCGAGTGTCCTCCACACTGACCATCGTCCCCCAGTGTCCTCCAAACGACCATCGTGCCCCCAGTGTCTGGGGGCCACACTGACCATGGCTCCCCCAGTGTCTCCACACTGACCATCTCCTCTCCCCCAGTGTCCCGTCCACACTGACCATCTCCCCCAGTGTCCGCCACACTGACCATCTCCCCCAGTGTCTTCCACACTGACCATCTCCCCGTTCTGCCACACTGACCCTCTCCCCCATGTCTTGCCACAACTGACCACCTCCCCCAGTGTCTGGCCACACTGAACCATCTCCCTGATCCACCCCCCAGTGTCTGCCACACTGACCACGTCCCCCAGTGTCCTCCACTGACCATCTCCCCCTAGTGTCCCGCCACACTGACCATCTCCCCCCAGTGTCTGCCACACTGCCATCTCCCCCGAGTGCCTGCCACACTGACCATCTCCCCCAGTGTCCTCCACACTGACCATCTCCCCCATGTCCTCCACATGACATCTTCCCCCAGTATCCTCCCCCACACTGACAATCTCCCCCATTGTCTGCCACACTGACCATCTCCCCAGTGTCCGCCACACTGGACCATCTCCCCAGTGGCCTCCACACTGACATCTCCCCCAGTGTCCCCACATGACCCATCTCCCCCAGTTCTGCCACACTACCTCTCCCCCAGTGTCCTCCACACTGACCATCACCACCAGTGTCCCTGCCAGACTGACCATCTTCCCAGGGTCCCTCCATACGTACCAGCACCACCAGTGTCCTCAAACTGACGCATACCAACCAGTGTCCGCCAAACTGAACCATCACCACCAGTGTCCCCACACTGGCCATCATCCACCAGTGTCCTCACAAACTGCAACCATCACCACCAAGTGTCCTACCAACTGTCCATCTTCCACCATGTCCATCCACACTGTCCAGTCTCCACGCAGTTTCCCTCTACAACTGTCCATCGCCACCAGTGCCCCTCCATAAATTAAAATTCACCTTTTAATAAGAGCTGTAGGCCACGTGGAAAGCGATCTTCACAGGTTGTTTTCCGGTGGAAACACATTTACCAACCATGTTGTTAGTGCTCTCCACTCCCCTCTTATGTTCAAATCCATTGACTATCATTGAAAATCCTTCGTGCGGATTTTATTGCGTGAATTTTTTGTCTTGGGAGTTTTTGCCATGGATTCCCCTCTGTCATGTCCTTGACCAGGTGTTTCGACCCCTTGAAACAACTTTCCCCCAACACTATTGTGGCCATAAAGGGTCCCCTTTGTTTCTTTTCTTAAATAGGCCTCCCCATTGAAGTCAATGGCGGTTCACCGGTTTCGCCGTGTTCGCTAACCTTGCGAGTTCCGCGTTCGCCGTTCGCGAACGTCAAATTATGGGTTCGCGCCATCACTAATCAGGATACATATTTCCAAAGTGAACAGGTCTTACCCAATAAATCACTGCTGAGCTAAGGAGTAAAGGAGTAGATAGCTGTCCCTTTTCTCACCAAAACCTAACTGGAATAATTGAGAATCAGACAGATTGTGTTTTAAATGGCCCGGCCGCATTTTATTACCAACAAAACAAACAAAATATAATATATAACAATCATTAAACAGACCATTTTAGATTAAAATGAATGTCCCTTGTAGGCAGTTATCCAGCACCCTGTATCTGCATCACCCAATACATCGGCCTCCAGCCGCACCAACCGACTCAGAGACAATTACAATACAATGCAGATACCACCTTACAGAACTTCAAGGGCCTTACAACCCCGCAGCTGCCGTGACAAGTTTTGAGACTTGAAAACAAAGGAATTAATCAAAATTTAATAAACCAAAGAAATATTGAGGGAGGGAGGGCGGGAATTTCATCTGACGTACTCTATCCTCTGACTGAAGTGTGGTGAATTCTCCTCCTCACACTAACCTACAGGAGGACCTCTAATAACATAATAACATAACAAAACATGTTTATAAGATTGACTAACCCTTGGTATGCCAGCTCCTTCTATCCCAGTCATATAGCTCCTCTGCCTAGGTATCTGTATTTTGGTTACAGGCCTGTCTGTAGAGAAGGATGTTGAGAGACGCCTTTGTTCATGGGTCCCAATCTGCCTACATGGTAAAGAGAAGCAGAGAAACTCAAAATCCTAAGTCATGGCAATGGAAATGTTTAATGTAAAAAAAAAAAATATATCATAGGAAAGGAATGAGGGAAGACAAAATATAAATATATTGAGCATGAGTTAAGATTTCGGCTTGACTTTGAACTCAACTTATGCAAAAACTACAGGTTAGAGTATTTCTTTTTTTTTTTTTTTAGAACAACTCTTCTCTAAATCTCCAGCAAGTTTTGTGATGATACCAAGTTCAGGGGGTTGATTTTTAATAAACTGCATTTCACAATGATCTCTAATGGGCACATTTGTAGCAAAGGCATGTTGTCTTGGATGATGATATGTGTTCTATAACTATACATACACAATGGCTTTCTTGGTTCCTCTCCTCGTTAGTAGAAGTGGACAGTAATTACGTTATACATTTCTGTCTAAATCGGTCAATATTATGGAATGTCAAGAATTTCTTGGAGATTATGTCATCTGTCTACAAACAGAAGCCATTAGCCCAATGTAAACAATATGGAGGTGATCCCTGTACCAATTCAGTCATCTCAATGTTTAGATAATGTGCTAATTTTCAGCTGTTAATTACCAATTCCTTCATCCTTTGTGTATGCGACATTCTTTATTTCACATTATTTCCTACGCTATTCTTTTCCTCCATTTCCTCCGTCTCCCCTCCCTCCATCAGCCTCCAAAGTGTAATCCGTAAGCATTTCTTCTTTCATCTCCTCTTCATAGTATTTGTTGTAGAGAAAATGAATGTTGTCTTGGTTTTGTGTTTCATCGCCCGAGCAGTGAAAGATCCTTCTCATTTCTCTGTTAGCGCTCCTAGCCCTGGCAGCTGTACAAGCTTTCCCCTTCCCTCTCCCGCGCTCCGTGAGAAGTGTGATTACTCTGGGCCCTCGGTGAGAGATAGACATATGTGCTGAGATGACATTTCGGTTATACATGATGCCATTAAAATATGATAAGAATGCTATTAACATTAATAATCCTTTTCATTGTTGTATCATTTAGGGAGCAAAACAAGCCATTAAATATTACAGAATCATTCCACTTTGATAGCTGCAGGGAGGGGAACATTTGGTCGACATTTGTATACATGTTTTGTTCTGGAACTCTCTGTGCCCCACCCTGCTAAAAACGAATTTTAAATAAATGGTAGAAGGTTCTTGCCTTGAAATGGCTTTTGCGCGGTGTAATAACAAATGATGCTAATGAACAGAGGCAGGAGATGATGAATTTTCAATGTATAATCTTTTCCTGCCGCTTACAGTATGTTGACTGTGGAGAGCTGCAGGCCTTGGCAGAAAAAAAATGTATCGTGGTGCCGGCTAAGCTCAAATGAGCTGAAATTGGCATCTGTACAGTTTCCCGGAGTGGCCTCATTTATAAAAACTGAGGAAAGGGAGAGTGGGTGTTTGACCAGAACCACCAACTAGATGCCAGCTAGCGTTCTTTTACTGCAAGATAAAAATTTAAACTAACACTTGACAGGCTGCTGTGGACAACACATACTTAATGTCCCCTGCAGTAGTTCTTAATGAGATCTAAGGCTTAAAGGAAAGCTTCAGGCATTGTTTTTAACAAACAAAACTTTGATGGAAACTCAAAAGTACCATGAGCTCATGGTCCCTTCTCCTTTTCATCATTGTCATCATATCATTGCAGATAACTATAGTGCCATCACTGCAGCAACCAATTCCATATTGGTTAATGGGGGATAATAGCAGAATGTGCATGAACCAGAAGTAGGGATCTATAGCATACCGTGCTTTAGACAACTGATGGACAGCACAGAGGTAAGGTCCACAGAAATTTGAAAGAATAATTGTAAGTACACATAAAAGTACAGTTATGTTTGTCCCCAAATACTAAATTGTATGTCCTCCTCAAAGATATGCTAGCAGTAGTGACACAAATGCACAAAAATATTCAGTAGTATTTAACGAATACGTCACATACGAAAAAGTCACATCATTGACTGACATCAAAGGAAAACTGAGGATCGCAAAACAAATGCATCAGCATTGAAAACACATACATTTTGTGCATAGCATGGAAGTTATGGGCATGGCCAAAATTTGTCCAACAATGGGAGTGGCAAACTGGTGAATTATTTGGCATAATGGCACATTAGAACCTAGTTGTTTTACTAAATGCATATGTTTGCTTCTGTCCTCTACCCTAAAAATATGCCTTAAGCTGGCCCTCGATGCCGGGCTGATTTCTCTGCAGATCAACCATGCATTATGACGTCATCCTGCACGGCTGGTCGTGCCGAGAATACTACTGGTTTCAACCCTTGCCACATATCCTGCAAGCACTTGGGACACCTAATCCATGCAGCCATTACTGGTAATGACTGTGGGCAGTCGTCCATTTTTGGTATCACTGATGCCAGGGATAGGCATTCAGGAAGAAGCCCAATGGGCATAGTTGGAAAATACCATGTTTTCCTGCATCAGGTAAGCAAACCTTAATATGGCTTGGTGTTACTGCTTTAGGCTATGATAGTATACCCAGAGCAACACTCAGGATTACCACCAGGAAAGTTAGAGAAGAACTTTATTAAAATAGCTGTGGACCTTTATTCTTTATAATATGATAATGTGCTACTTGGTGTATAAAGTGCGGTGTTCAGAACGATGTACAACATAATATATAAAGTTACAATGTAACATAAAAGATAAGCCACAATAGTGGTAAGAGTTTAAGGGTGCCATACACGTCTAGATTTTTCATCCAATCAACTTAATTCAATCAATTCTTTTGGTTGATTGATTGAAAATCTATGGCAGCCCACATGGTTAGATCAACCTAAACCAATTAAAATTGGGAAAAAAATTGATTGAAAAAGGATTGGACATGCTGGTAAATTTTAATTGGTTGTATTGAAAAGCATAACACTTTCAGTCGATTCCCCAAAAAGTTGATCAAATATCTGTTACTACAATTGGCAAACATACAATCAATCACCAATTAACCCGACCCCAAAAAATTGATCTTTTTAAGTTGATTGAACAGAAAATCTAGACGTGTATGGGGGGCTTTAGCTTGCTACAATCAGTATTATGTTATGCACAACATACAAAGTACACAGATCATAACTAGGAAGTATAGAAAATAATGCCCAGGGTTCATTGGTGACACTCTGGATCCCTGTATAAAAATCTGAGCACCTCTCCGATTACCTAAACAGCCCAAATTTGAAACTGACATTTAGCCAGGCAATTTACAGTGTCAGAATCAATTCACATTGAGGGAATGATATATTTACAGTTCAGTAGAACTAACAGCACTCTAGTACTTGTCAGTGAACTAGGTTGACAGGATATCCTCATGGCTTGAAGAGTCAGCCTGAAGCTTTTTATTGCATTATAAAAACTTGGGTGAAATGGTAGCCAGATAGTGTTTTCCCTACTTTTCAGTCTATGCCAAGGTCTCTTTGCATCAATGTTTAATGTGCCAGGTGTATTGTAAAAAAAGATCACCTCTACAAAATTAAATTGTATTGAGGATATAATTACGTACCCAATTCAGAGCATATAGACAAGAATAATGGCGCATGGACCTCAGAGCTTTAGAAAAAAAAATATACACCCTAATATGTGAGATATTTACCTAGTGTTTATAATGTTATTCCTGAGGCTCCATCTCAAAAAACATACTATGCTACTGCCTGTTATCCAAAGAGAATGTCCATCATGGTAATGTCTCATTATCCACAGGCAGTGTCAACTTGTCAAGGAGATGTAGAAGTAAAATACAGTATAATAGATTTTGGTACTTTAAAATTACACACATTATATTGTATTTGTATTATTTCCAGAGGCTATTACTTTCAAAAGACTCATAGCAATCTGTAAGCACCCTAAGCAAGGGAGTTACAGTAACTATTGAGCAGTGGTGGTCAACATGGTAAGAATGATGGCTCTATGGAATGGCTCAAGAGCCCCACATGATTAGAGATGGTCACATTTTTCGACTAGCTGACTTTTCGAGCTGATTGCATGGTATCAGAAGGGTTGTGGGAACATTGTAAAAAAAGATTTTTGCTCTAGCACATGTAGCTTTTGCATAAATTAAGTTCAAATTCGAAGTCAAAATTCCCACTTTTGAAATTCCGACCTGATTTAATGCAAAAACCATTTGTGTTAGAGCAATACTTTTTTATAGTATACCCCCAAACCTTCTCTACATCTCCAGCAAGTTTGGTGATGATACCATGTTCAGTGGCTTAGCAATTAATTCGAAGTCATCAAAATGATACGAAAGTCATTAGTATTGTCCATGGCCTTCTTTCCTTTTACTGACTTAAGCCCCCCATACACCTTAAGATCGATCCATACAATCTCCATTAGATCTGTGTAGTATAATGGCCTCCCTGATAGAATACATATTGGAAGGATTAGAAAGGTCCTCATATTACATGGTTTTGGTAGAACAAAATGTGATTGTACAGAAGTTGTATGAAAAGATTGTAAGGTGTATGCGGGCCTTTACCATGGCGTGTTACACACAATGTCTACTTAATGTGAGAGTCCTTGTTGATAAAAGCAGGGTTTTGCTTTTTATGTCAAAGCTATTGTAGTGAGGGGGGAGTTGTGTTATTGCTTGCATACCTGACTGTCCAGACTTTTCTTGAGGTGGTTCCTCTGGGTTTGATCCATGGTTTTCACATCTCCTTTAGCAGGGGCACACTGGTACTGATAACAATTTAGCAAAGTGGCATTCAAGAAGTACAAGGGAGAGATATGTAAGCAGGGCTCTCTGTGTGTAACTGGACTTTGCTTGGTCTTTGCCACACTTGTATCCTAGTTAGGAAGGTGCAATGTGGCCAGAATGTTACACTTCTTGGCTCCTGAACTGACAGATTGCAATCTTCTTCATGTGTATAGGATTATACAGTGTTGTTCCACCTACCTTTAAAACAGTTTCTTTCTCCTCACTCCTTGTGGTCATTGTGACCATTGGTGTCTTTACTTAGTAGGGGCTCCCATACACCTTTATATTTCTCAGATTTCCTTTAGAACTACTTATGTTTTACCAAAGCCATATAATATGAGGGACTTTCTAAATCATCAAGTCTATCTGTGTTCAATCACAGAGGACCTGGCGCTACATAGTTGTTGGTAGATCTAAAGGATATATGACAGAGAGATCTAAAGGTGTATGGCCAGCTGAGAAAATAAGAGAATATTTACAGTTTAATTACTGCCCTTGAGCCCAGGTGGCAAGGTACATTGCTTGAGTATATAGTTATAAATATAGTTATAAATAAAAATTCTATTACAGGATAGTGCGGTGCTGGCTATTAAGTATCCAGGTCTATCCCAGTACTGTATAACAGGGGGAGTCCCTCCAGCTCTACCCCTGGCCTGATGGAAAAAGGGAGGTAACTACATGTTATAGATGGTCCTGGCAGTACCCCTGTCCAAGCTCTTCAGCTAACGAAGAGCCCAGAAAGCTGCAAGCACAAAAACAGGCACAGAACCATCCCTGTACTAGGCTGAACTAAGTACAGTACAGGAAAATTGCCATTTACATTCCATAACACTAAACTAATGAAATAACAATAATGACATAACAACATTTCCATCCAAATTTTAACAGTAGCAGTGCTTACATTCTTACTGCAGACACACAGCCATAAGATGTAAGTCACAGAAGAGCATCACATACCAAAGGTACACTGCTATTTATCATTGTACTGCTCACACAATAATTTTTTCTATATGTAACCTGTAATATAGAAACATTTAACTTTTTGAGTTTGCAAAGTTTCCTGATTCCTTCACAAAGGGGTTTGGGTACATGAATGCCTCAATGATTTCTAAACTCCTTAGCATTCATGGTAAGGGGTAAATTACCATTATTTTTAATTACTTTGCTTAGACCTTCCTTACCAAGATCAAGCATTGTGTTTGATTGCAAATCCTGCTTTATGCAGCACATTATTTAAAAAGTGTTTTTATAAAGAGACGTTCGCCCTGTTTATTCAACATCATGCAAGTGTTATTACAGCGATTATTCATTTTAACTAATTTTAATCTTTTTCCATCTCCTTACAATTAACCGGCTGCTTTTGCTGAGTCTTGGAATAAGCTATAATATGTTCTTGATGGCATCTCATTTTAGAGAACAGTGACAGAATAGGTTTGCTTCACAAAATATAGCAAGTCAATCTGTATTACAGAGTCATAATATGAGGAAATCCACAATTTGAAAGCACCAGGGATTAGCACCACTCTAATCTTCTTACCCATAGACTGGGTAGGTCCTCAGTGTCCTTCACTCAGGTAAGTAAATGTAACCCTTCTGCAGCTTTGAGCAGGGTCAGCCTGGAGTCAACCGACTTGTTTGCTAGCAGGTGCATGACTCACCCCAAACTTCGACAGGCTTTACACTTCAGCCTCAGTGGCAACCCTCGCATCAACCAGACTCTTTATCCTTCCTGTTGGTACACCAGTACCGCAACATTTGAAATGACATGATACAGGCAATCAAAGCAGAGCACATAATACATTGCTGTGGTTCCCTACCCTTCCTCTTTCCCTCTACACATCCCTGGTGTCATGAATGTAGGGGGGGGGGGTGGCACTGGCTCCTAAACATGGAGGGCAATAGCATCCCCCCGCCTCTGTGACACTGAAGAGGCGGTACCAGAAGCGATTGGTGAGTCCACTGAGATTTAGAATTGTATTGGGCTCACCGAGCATAGGTGAGTATCCTATACCTGTCAACTTTAATGTCCCTGAATAAGGAAAAATTACAGGAAGTGGTGCATGTGACGTGACTTCCGGTAATTTGTTGCAGCTCTTCTGTGTTCCAAATACCGGGTTTCTGCAGATTTAAGTCCACTCCCTCCTGTTTGGTAGCTGCCAAACTTAGGAGGGACGGGGTGTTACTCTAACTACTAATGTCCCACCCCACACATCATCTGCACAAGAGGGATTGGAACGGAGGGAGAGTAATGCTCATTTCCTTCTAAGTAACCCCAGGCCACATAAAGCCACATGAAAATGAGACTTTCCCGGGAGGGTTGACAAGTATGGTGAGAGTTTGTTATGTAAACAAATGTATCCCAGCAGGAAGGTTTAAGAAGTTATTGCTATGCCCAGTCTTCTACCAATCACACACTTTAGTAAAGGAAGGACTGTTCCCATACAGGGTCCCTCAGCGCTGGCATAGAATGAATGAATGGAAGCTCTTTTGCAAAGGATTCTAGGTGTCTAGATCTCCATGCTCTAAGTAGCTTGTTGGTTGTAGTAAGTTTATCAATTTATTACTAGAAAACACTGAAACAAATTTCAACTTACCTTTGAATTGAAGTTGCCAAAATTGTTCCTCTTAAGTTTAGAGATTTAAGTTACTAAACATGGCTGTCCAACTCAAGTCCTTGGTGATTGCATACAGTGCAGGTTTTAGTAAAAATACTAGAAATGTTTTAGAATCTGAACCTTAAAGGGAGGACCTTGAAAACCCTGTTTTAGATATGTGGTCTGTTCTCTTATTTAAACCAGATCTAAAATGAAAATTGTAGGTGTACGTCATTGAAAGCACCGCACCCCACATTATAAATACAATGGCTTTTAGAAAACAAGAATTACTATTGCCCTGGTTCGAAACACTATTGGGAGACACCAAGGTGTTATCAAGTTGGCCTCCTGGAATTGATGGCTTCTCAAACTTCAGCTAGCTTGTACTATGTAATGGGATGGAGTCAATCTCCCAGTTTATGAGCCTTCTTATCTACTCATATTCCTCAGTTGTAAAGGTTAATATAAAGAATACATTAAAAAGAAAACATAAGCTTCATCCAGCTGGTCAACAGCCACATCTATTCATATTTTATATAGACAGTTGGGGTTACTTTGCTGTCTCCAGCTATACTGCTAGTCTAGTTCTCTTATATATATATAGAGATGGTGGAAATGAAGTAAATTTGATTCGACTTTGATTTCCCCAATGAAATTTCGACTTATCAATTTTGAAATTTACCTTGAGTTTGCATGTGATAGTGTTGATTTCGAATATTGTTATTGCAAATTTTTATTGCGAATGTCGGTACTTAATAAATTATCCCAAGTTTTTCATTTAATATTCGCAATCAAAATTTGCAATGACGATTTTGCGATCAACACTATAACTTTTAAGTAGAAACTTCTTTTAAGTAGAAATTACAATTTTACTCAAAATTTTTGATACATTTTCAACTTTTCTATTGAAATATCAGCGAAAAATTTCTATTTAAAATTTAGCATTGCAACTTTTTCGACCATCTCTACTTACACACATAGGGGGCTTTAGTTTAAATCAGACACTTGTGACCTCCCAGCCAGGGGTACCTTAGGAACCATTGCAGCCTTAGCTAATTCTGACCAGAAGTAGCTTCCCCTGGCAGTTTATCTGAGAACATATTAGGCAATATACTTTACAGAAGTTTAACCAAATATTCAAAGATAAAGTGAGATAAAAACAGCAGTTCCTAGCTTGACTTTGGCTTCCTTCTTCCAGTGATTGCTTCTGATTTCTTGGCTCTCTGAGTGATTGAAAGTCTTTATCTGATATGAGCCAAAAGATGCTTTTAAACCGTAGGGATGAGCTACAATCGCCACAGGAAGAAAAAAGTATGCAAAAAACAGAGTATGCCCTGATTGAGCTGCTTCTAGAGTTAAGAAAAATGTGGTACACAATGACAATGAAACTACAGCCATTGTAAAGACAGTAGATAGGGCCATGGGTCATTGGTGGGGTCTATGATCAAAAGAAACCTCCACTGTCTACCAAAGACAAAAAGTACCAAACTGTCACGTCCCCACAGGGGTAATGATCGTAGTGACCAATGACAAGGGGAGGAGTCTAT
>CM070034.1:25104673-25132378 GCA_036250615.1 Ptychadena robeensis | reverse complement strand
CCTGACACAAACCAGATAAGACGAGACCTCAGGGTGTAGAGAAATCACTCTCACCCCAGGTGTAGATATCCACTAACAAAACAGAGGCAAGGTTTCAACTAGTGTTGAGTTCGAATATTTGAATTTCGAATATATTCGGCGAATATCGGCTATTCGAGAATTTGCAAATTTCGCAGGTATGGTGGCGGATATTCGTAATTTCGAATATTCGCATTGGGATGCTTATATTAGTAGAATTAGTAGAATTAGAGAATATTACTAGAATTATTCGCGAAATATCGCGAATTCGAATATTGCCTATGCCGCTCATCACTAGTTTCAATTGTAAATCCATAAATCAAAACAGTGTAATCATAGTCAGTAAAGTAAAAAAAGATCATTAAATTGTCCATAAAAGTAAATCCAGAATCCAATCCAGGTACAATATATATATCACCAGTTCACCAGTTGATATTTTTCATCACCTCTCCATATAGACAGGGGAAAAATACGGTGACCAACTTGAATAGCAATAGGTCGAGCAACCCCAACGTACGTTTCGTCTGAACTGACTTCATCAGGGGGTAACACTAAGGCAGAGATGTTTTTATAACAAGTACCACAACAAGATATTATAAAAACGCATAAGCCAGGGGTTGACATCTGACCAGGATAGAGAGAGAGCTGTAGGAGCTCTTCAACACAGACCATATGGACCACACCTACTTGCGATTGTATACCTTCTGATATATTTACACGTATATTGTCATCCTCAATAGGACTGGTTGGTCTATGTTCCATGGGCTCTTCGCACTCTAGGCAACCCCTCGCTTATGCTGCTGCCTTTTTACAATATCGTGTTGTGGTACTTGTTATAAAAACATCTCCGCCTTAGTGTTACCCCCTGATGAAGTCGGTTCAGACGAAACATGCGTTGGGGTGGCTTGACTTATTGCTTATATATTTTATATTGTACCTTGGTTGGATTCTGGAATTACATTTATTGACATTTAAAGATCTTTTTTTTACTTTACTTAACTGACTGTGGATACACTTTGATCTATGAACCTACAATTGAAGCCTTAAAAGTCCCCTTGCCTCTGTTTAGTCAGTAGATATCTACACCTGGGGTGAGAGTGATTTCTCTACACCCTGAGGTCTTGTCTTATTAGTTTATTTTGGGATGTTGGCTTCTCACCTGATGTAGAACACACTAATATTCAGTCGTATCAAGGCAAAATGAGGAAGATTTCTGCCAGACAAATAAATTAGAATAAGAGAGCAGCTTCTAAAATGCCATTAGAAAGCAGCAAGCAGGTATATGAAGCTGCCGGTGCCCCTGGTGTTCCCCGAACATCATAGTTCAGAATCCTCCACATGACTGCAGTCTATTAGCATAAAAGGAGAGAAACCCAGGGTGTGGCCCCCATCCTCCACTGACCGCAGTCCTATTGAAAAACTTTGGAGCATCCTCAAGCAAAAGATCTATGAGGGTGAGAGGCAGTTTACTTCCAAACAGCAGCTCTGGGAGGCTATTTTGACTACCTGCACAGAAATTAAAACAGAAACTCTGAAAAAAACTCACAAGTTCAATTGATGCAAAGCTTGAGAAGCTGCTATCAAATAAGGAGTCCTGTGTTACTATGTAACTTGACCTGTTAAGATGTTTTCCATTGGAATAGCTTTTGATTTCAGTAAATTTTTCAGTAATGCTGCAAATTTAGCAAATTACCATTTTCAATTCTATAAAAAGTTTGCTACTGTGTGTTGAGCTCGAATATTCGAATTGCGAATACTTTTGTCAAATATCAGCTATTTGTAAATTTCGCGAATATGAAATATCATGTGTGATTCATTTTGAAGAAAGTCGCTATGTGATTATTAATATTGCATTGCAATTATATTATTCGTATTCATGAATATCGAATTGAATATTAGTAAAATTATTTGGTAAGAATCGTGAATTTGAATATTATCTATGCCACTCATCACTACTCTGTTTTTCATAATGATTTGTAACAGCATTTAAAGTTTTTTTTTTGGAAAAACATACAGTAATCATTAAGAGGTGTGTTTAGTAACACTTAGATTATACTCTAATAGTTTATTATTTTAAATTTATGCTGACTGCCACTTGCATCAACTATTTAGAAAGATGGTCGCATTTTGAGACTAGATGACTTTGTGAGTTAATTCCAAAGCTCCTAAACATCATCACCCAAATTGCTTTGGCATACATAGTTTTTGCATAAATTAAAATTTTTGTAGTATATTATTTCCCCATTGAAAACAATTTTCTTTCAGCCTCTAGTGGTCATATGTGTTATTGCAGTTCCTTAACTTCTGGAAGAATTCTCTTGAATGGCATCAAGAGAGGATTAAATATGGAAACTACAATGAACAAGAGCAGAGTGATTAGGTATATTTATTCATTGTGGCAGTTCAGAAGTAAGTAACATTTATATTTATTTAGTTTTTTTTTCTTTAAGTGTACTTTATACCATTAAACCATTGCCAGTCAGGCTGCGTTTTTTTATGCCAATTTTCTATAAAATCTTGCACTTCTTTATAAAGAAATAATGCTTATGTCAGAAGGTTCATAACTTGTACACAGCCATATAATTCAAGCAGAGCGGTCTCCAAAGCATTTGAATCTTTGAAAAATACAAAGTAATTGTTACCTTGTAATTCAGATCTACAACTCTACTAAAATATATGTGAAAAATTATGTTTAATTGAAAGAAAAAAGATGAAAAGCTGTTGAGAGATGTCCTTCATTCTCACTCCAGTAGTCATGGAAATACAGAATACAATGATTTTCTTAATCATTCAATAATGATTAGGTGATAGATGTGTAATAACACCTTTTCTTGCTGCTATTAGCCATCTCCTTGTATTCTGAGCCACAGTCAAGAAAGCACAGCCATGGCAAGCCATTCCATAAATGGAACTAAACAGACTTTCGGTCTGAATCCCCTTTAGTACTCTGTTATTTCTTTTTAAAATTTTATTTTGAATTGCAATTATTCTGTCACAGATCTCCACAGGGCAAGGGGATGTGTGTCTGCAGCTTCTGCATTGCCTGCATCTAGCTCCTAATACCTTCCTTGCCTCAGAGGCTTAACTCTCCTGCAGCCAAGCTCCCTCTGCTGGACACCTGTGATGCTCCTTACCTTGTCAGCTGCTCCTCCCTCCTGCACTATTTAAGAGCGTCTCAGGCACCAGGAAGGTGCCTGGACAATAGGTCTTATGTGTTTATCTCCAGTCTTCTTGCTTATTGACTTCCTGGTTCCAGACTCTCCCTACCTCTTCATCCTCTGCACTTCGTTCCAGTACCTCCTCTGTCTTCACGGCTCCAGACCCTCGGCTCGTTCCACAGACTCCCCTTATCTCTACACTCCTGGCACTAAATTTGGTATATCATCAGCAGCCAACTTGTACGGGTGCATCCAGGAACTGCAACCTGAGGTTCGTCTGCAGCAAAGCCCATCAGTCTGGTTAACACCAGACGGTCCCTTAGACTCTGCGCCCCGGATTGCACCTTTGCCAACTGTGCAAGTTGGTCCAGTGGGTCCACACCCTTGAATATCCGGTGTCACCCTTGCTCTGGTGTCACCCGCTGTGACATATTCCCAGTGGATCTGCGTTTGTGAAAATCTTCATTTCCCTCCTTAAAGTAGGACTATATTTTTGTGTGATTGTTTAACCTCCTGGGTGTTTGGCCCAAGTTAACTATGTCATTCCCCCGCTGGAGCATCGGCATACCTTCGTGTCTGCCCCCGATCGCATCACCGGTGACGCGAAGGGGGGCGGGGGTAGGCGACACCATAGACCTCCATGTAAATGGAGGGGCGTTGCCTTTTCCCAGCCTAACTCTAGCATCTCCAGTGATGCCAAAGTTATGCACGGGACCTCCGGGTGGGTTTTTTAAAAAGAAACACGCCACGGGCAATCACCGCGGGTCTCCATGCAAAGCATCATCTTTGCAAGCATCGTCATCTGCGCTTTCAGCTTCTCCGATATGGGGCAGCAGCACCATGACGTCATCATGCTGCTGCAGGGAACGTCGAACAGCCGTGTGTTCTTTGCCTTAGTATGCCTATTAGCAGCATTATGGCAGGCAGGTAAGCCACTATCTGGTAGGGAACCTTTTTAATTTGGTATATTATGGGTAAGCATTGAAAGGATTATTATCATCAGTTAGAAGCTCTGTTGGCAATATTCCTTCCTGAAATGACCGCCCTTTGGCTTTCCCATTCAAGTGGGAGGTAATTGAATATATACATTATTAATGAAGTTATTCTGTTGTATATGATTTGTTTACTATTTTGTATACTCCACTTGGTGAGTTTTCACGCATTTATCTGTGTATACTGAATGAAGCTGTGCGTTGATTTGCCTTAACGATAAAGAGAAGCAGTTTCAGCGTTTGCCAAATGGTATGTGTTTCTCTTTTAAATGTTACACATTCTACAGCTCACTTCTGCTGCAGTCCACAGCACAGTTGGTATCTGTTGTTGATCCAACACCTTAGGTGGGTGGGAGCCATGAGAGCTAAGCCTGATTGCCCAACCGGCTGTGAAGTGTTTTTAACAGACCACTAAAATAAACCCTCAGGTCCTTAGAAGTATCATGATGTGCTAGATCGCAGCGAAGCATATTGAGCACCATGGAACCGTAAACGACTAT
This sequence comes from Ptychadena robeensis, assembly GCA_036250615.1. Lineage (NCBI taxonomy): Eukaryota > Metazoa > Chordata > Amphibia > Anura > Ptychadenidae > Ptychadena > Ptychadena robeensis. The sequence continues at coordinate 25,127,710 of CM070034.1, read as the reverse complement.
TTTTAGATGAAGTAGCAAAGGATTGATAGACTCTGTCGCCTCGAATATTTAGATGTTTCTGCTTGGCCCCATCTGTTTGTTTGTGTACGTCTAGACATACAGCAATGATGCATGGAGCCATATTTTTTAAGTATTAGTAACATAAGTAAAAGTTAATGTGTAAAAAAAACTACCTATACTGGAACAAGGATGACATTGTGTGTGTCGTGGTATCCTCTATAGGACAAGGTTCTTATCTAACCTATTGTCCCTTAGCTGTCCCCCTACAGAAAATTGGTGGCATGATGACATGGTATAATGTCAATGTTTCTTTACAATGTTTCTTCTGCTGTCTGGCAGTGGTCTATGAGCCACGTTTATGACCAATCATTAGAGATGTTCAACATTTTTTCTTTTAATTTGGAACAACCATGAAGGTTATGGTGAAAAGGAATTAATCAAAAACTCCCTTTTCACCATAAGCTTTATGGTTGTTCCACTTTGTTCAGCTCCCAAGCCCTACTCCATAGAGCCACGGTGTCCATGCACTTCTCTGATGATGGCCAACAAGCCTGAGCCAGCTGTATGCAGTTCGGAATAAATGTCTCTGTACCATAATGCTAGGCATACACATGTCGATAAGCGGCCGATTTTTATCCTGACCGACGGACGTGCACGCTCGCGCTGTCGGTCAGGTTAAAAATCGGCCGCTTATCGGCATGTGCCCACATGGGGCGACAGATCCCTGTCGCCCCACAGCTCGGCCGGCCAGAGAACAGACATGTCCGATCTTCTCTGGCCGATGTAAGCCAAGGCAGGCCGATGCCATAAGCTGCAATGAAGACGGCGTCTTCATTGCAGCTTATGGCCGGCACACAAAGGGTGCCCGGCCGACTGAAGGGGCCCCATAATGCAACGGGGTGCTAACGTGATGACATCATCACGTTAGCATCCCGGGAAGAAATCGGGACTAGTCTGCATACACACATCGGCGTGTGTATGGCAGGCTTAAGGCTATATTTGCACTGTACTCCAGCGGTTCTGGGTGCGCTCCGCCAACTGTCCTGAAACAAGGGATTCTACCTAAACTTTTGGAATTTGTGATGGATTGGGCCATGTGAATACCTCCTAATTACAAAACACCTGCACATAGTATGATCACTAGAGATGGCTGCAGTGTTCACCCATTGGACAGTCCAGAGCGAACACCTTATGTTCTATTTTCTTCTCACTGGCGAACAGTATAGGTACTGGACCCATCCCCTTTGCCGGCGAGAAGAACTAAAAAAGATCCAGCCAGTGGAAGATTTTTTTAGAATCCTGCGTGGCTCCACAACGGTGTGCATGTCCCTGATACTGAAAGTGGCATCACTTCCGGTATATGTAATGTGGAACTGTGCGCTATTTTTGCAGTTACTGTTGCGGTATTGTTACCGAATTAGAGACCATTTTGCCGCGAACAGGCAGATGTCTGACTTTTCCTAAAATCCAATCTGCCTGTCCACGAATGGACGCGGCCCATGTTCGGCCATTATTAATGGTCAGTAGAGAAAGTCGAATTTTTCGACTAACTGACTTTCTGAGCTGATAGTCCCTGATCATGGTATCATCACCATAATTGCTGGAGATGTAGAGAAGGACTGTGGGAATATTCAGAAAATGTTTTGCTCTAACACATGTAGTTTTTGCATAAATTAAGTTCAAAGTTAAAGTTGAAATTTCAACTTTTAACTTGACTTTGAACTTAATTTATGCAAAAACTTCATGTGCTGGAGCAAAACTTTTTTTTCTCAATATTCCCACAACCCTTCTCTGCATCTCCAGCAAGTGATGATACCATACTCAGGGGCTTTGCAATTAACTTGAAATGGTTGATTTAAAAAAAAAAAAAACGATTGATCATCTCTAATGATCGCCAACAATGCTGGAGATGTAGAGAAGTGTTATGGGGACCATGACAAAAAGGTATTGATCTAACACAGTGGTTCCCAAACTTTCCTTCAGGTCCCCCTTTTTCTATTTAGGAACATTATCGAACCCCCCCCCCCACCCATCCAAACACAGGCTGCGAATTAGGGGCCGCGCCCCCCCCCCCCAGTTTCCCTTAGCGCCCCTCCAGGGGAACCACTGATCTAACACATTTAGTGTTAAATTAAGTTCATTGTCAACATTATATCATGTTCAGAGCTTTTGGACTTAACTTACAAATTAACTAGTCAAAATTTGTGACTATCCTTGGAAGCCGCAGTTAAAAGTAGAGTCTGGCCAACTTGACTACACTCAGTAAGATGACAGGCCATTCAAAGATGGTGTTTAGATTGGCTACAAAACTTTTTCTTCTACATTACTAATGTGCACTCATTGCAGAATGGAGGGAAGCATCTTCTGATCAATGTGACAAAGGCCCGGAAAAGAAAGCTTAACGGGCCAGATCTGGTCCTCAGGCCTTAGTTTGCCCACCCCGGTCTTAGACTATGTCTAAAGACTCCCATGCACAGGTCGATCACTGCACACGTTCACAGTGATCAGTGATCAATCGAGTTCTGCCCACCCTGAACGATCGTTCAAACAAGATCGGAATCGACTAAAAATCGTATCGGACATTATACCGACATGTTGGGTTTTTTTTGGTCAATCGTTTGGTGGACCCATAGCTCCCTATGCAGCAGCCAATTTGGCGATTTTGTGGAATCTGCCATTTTGGAAATCGGATCATGTCCAAATCGACCACAAATCAGATTCCCAAGGGGGTGTTTCATTGATTCCCAATCCGATCAATCGCCGATTCCACTATGGTCGGGAATCAATCGGATCTGGAATCAATCAGTGACAAATCGACCCGTGTTGGGCTACCTTTAGACTATGTTACCCATTGTGTTGTGCATGGCACAATCGTCCATGGTAAATATATTGTTTTTTTTAGCAGAATGATCTTTTGAGACATGAAGAACGTGACTCTCATATACTCTGAAAACACGTTGAAAGGAGTCTGATTGTCATATTGGACAAGACAAAGGTTTTCGGAAAGGTAAATTGCCTTTTCAAAGACCCTTTCAAATTTCAGATGAAGACCAGCGTCCAATTATTGTTATTATATACTGTTGATTCGAGGAGACAAAGGAATGGTGACAGAGCCCACACGTAGATAATAAACACAACAATCCTTTTCCTTTATTGCAGTTATTTCAAAGGAAGACAGATCAAAATATTGTTTGGCTTTGTATTCTGTACACAGGGAAAGATTTAATTTACCAAAATTTAATTCCTAGTCAATCTTTTTTGTGGCATTTCATAAAACTTTTTTTTCTTTCAAATTTGATTTTGCTAAATCTTAATAGGATTCTTTTTATGTATATTATAAGTGCCCACTGCTCTCGTCTGAGGGTAACCTGAGAAATCTGGAGGCGATAGACTTCCATCAAGGTAAATGAAAATGGCAGCCCTATGTCTTTTCTTTTATTCAGACAGCAGTAATAAATAAACAAAAAGTTTTCTGGCTTAGCAGAGCCTTCAGTCCAAACACTAATAGTACTGTCCTTGATGATTTCACTAGCCAATCATTGGCATAATCCATAGGTTGAGTTAATTGGGGATAGCTCAAGCACTGGAAGTTTCCAGGAACTACAAGAAACTTACTGATTTCCCAGCTCCACAAGTATATATTGGATGATGGCTAGATTTTTTTTTTTTATTTCAATGAGAGAGTTTGCCCAAAAAGTGTGTGTAGAACCCAACAAGGAACGGGGAAGGGAAAAAAGGAAGATATTGGGTTAGACACAAAGACCAGTGAGGAGGAGTATGAGATGATATACTATGTCAGCTGAGTCAGCATGTGTCAGCATGTGTGGACTTTGGAGAATTTGGAGAATATTTGGAGAATAGACTTACTATTGTGGTCGCTAGCTTTTGGTTGGACCCAATATGTAAAACATATGATGGATCTACCATCCAACTAGCAACCTTGATGTTTTGAAGCGCAGGTGGAGATATTCATTCACTGTCCCCACGCAGTCTTGTGAAGGTCGTACTCTCTACGCCTATAATCTATTAATGTATTTAGAAAATACCTCTTTTTATTAAATAAAGGACTCACCATTTGGGCGCCTCCAAGAAGCCTATTCTTTTTCTCGTGGTTTACCACTAACTATATTGAACTCCTTTTCAACACTGCCAGGTTTCCACTATCAAATATGGACCAGGTGGCCAAGGGCCCATTCTTTTATAAAACAGCCTATCACTCAGAACCAGAGCTCTAATATCCCCATGACAGCCTGGAGAACTGGAAGGCATCACTGAGTGCTGCAGTTCTGTCCTCTCCCATGTCCCTGCCTTAGCTAGAACACACGATAGGTTCACCACCACTGGCCGAAACCATCTTTTTTTGCAGATCCCCAGAGAGTTTTAGGCCTTCAGGCGCCACTCTGAATTTCCAGTGACCAATATGAGAGAGTAAGGGTAGGCATGCACGGGTTAAATCTTATATTTTATATTTTGAAGCCAATCAAACCAAATAGTTTCCTGCCCACCTGGTTTGATCAACCACAAGTGGTTGTGATAGAACATTAGTTAAGCAGTTATCAGACGTTATAAGAGCATTCCTTGACTGGGATGTCGACGGAGCTCATGCATATACACGCCTACCACACCGGCTGTTTCCACAACGTTGAGCTGGCCCGCCAGTGGACCAGCTCAATGCTATGGAAACAGCCATTGCGGTAGGCATGTGTATGGATGGGCTCTGTTGATATCCCCGTCAAGGAATGCGCTCAGCGTAGGGGGTGTCAACGGAGCCCTTGACCCTGTGGAAACATAGCTTTATCGCCTGTCAATCTAATTTCACAAAGAATACCGCACTTCTCCTAAAAAGCCAAGATCCAAAATCATATACATATTTATAGCCTGAGCAAACAAAACAATTTGTTGCCTCTGAAAGTTTTTTTCTTTACAAAGCAGTAAAGACAGGGGGACTTTATAGGCCTAAACAGTAACCTTAACACACAGTAGATATTTGTAATAATAATCAATATATTAATGTCCACAAAAATTCCATAAAAAGGTCCAATGACCATAAGGTTTCAACAATTAGTTTCCTGGGTGCCACTAATGACTAGGCTGGGCATGATGAGCTGGTGCCTCCATACATTATATTGAGTTATCCAAACAGACCCCAATGTACGTTTCATTTTTGTACTTATCAGGGGGTCAACCAATTAAAGGGACCTCAATTTAATGAATATAAAGGCAACATATCCGAACCAATGCACCACAGAGTCATAAAGGGAGAACTGTATATTGTACCATGTATAAAATCTTAAAAGGTCTACTTAACAGACAATGGTAAGGGGGGGGGGGGGGGGGGGGGGGGGGGGGGTAGTGACCCACAGCTGAAAGGAAAATAAGGCTCTTGTAGAGGCGCCCGTTCTTGAGAATTTAACTAAAGAACTCCTCCTGTGTCTTAGGTAAGACACAGGAGGAGTTCTTTAGTTAAATTCTCAAGAACGGGAGCCTCTACAAGAGCCTTATTTTCCTTTCAGCTGTGGGTCCTTAACCCACCTTACCAATACCTTTCAACCGGAACGAGTACGGACCAAGCATCCAATAAACGAACCGGTTACCCACAGGCTCACAGGGAGCGACCAAAAGCATAAAGTAAAGATAGACACAACGAAAAACCATCCCCCCTCAAAAACACCCCCCACACCAAAACTGAGAAGACCGCTCCTCCACAGGAACCGATCCTATCCCAAGGAAATCTTTTTTCATAGCTAACCTAATACTTAACAGACAAAGCATTTTAAGAAGTTTTTTTTTGCCATACTTGGTAAAGTTGTCAAAGTGACTGGATTCATAAAACAAGATTTGATTGCTAAAAATATAATAAATATTATAGTTTATTCATTTTGCCTGTGCATGAAAAAAATGCATACATCCAGCTTGATGTATATGTGCTAGGCAGCAGACTTCGGACATAATTCATCACTTGGAAGTCTGGCATATGTGCTTATGAATGTGTTATTTAAAACGAAACAGGGAAGACAGTGGATAACATTAACAGAGAAATTAAAAGTTCACCAACCTTGGCTCTGGCTCTCCTGCAAATAGCAGGGTCTCGGTAATTAAGCAGAGCCGCTGTGTCAGACGCTACTTTACATCTGTCGTAAAATGCTCCCCAGTCAGGCTACCTGGAACGCGGCTCTCTACACCACCTGTGCCAAGCAACAAACTGATGGATGGCTGCCAGCTTGTATTAGCAGTTCCCTGGCAGATGGACAACAGCCGTGGTCCTCAGAAAACTCCACACCAGACCAGTTTTAACTTATTAATTTGAAAACATATGTAGATGGCCAAAAAAATAAAAGTACACCCTAGTATCAGCTTTTCATTCTACTTATATAGAACTAAATTATAGAAGAGAGCTTTAGATTGTTACTAACATTATATGAGAATGCCTCAAACTAGTTTTGTGTGCACAGAATTTTCAGAATTTGATGGCTGCCCCTACGAAATGAGTTAACACATTCTTTCCATCAATCTAAGATGATGATAGTTCTAGTTGATTGGTATGTAGAACATGGTGGAAATGAGAAGAAAAATAGGTATGTGTATGCTTAGCTTCGAAGCCACATACCTGTACATAGGCATGTGGCACAACTAAGCATGGCGATTGCATCACCCAAACATTCATATTAGCAGGCAATTTTGTAATTAGTGATAGCCTAACTGTCCGCAAAGTGCAGAAAGATTCGGCCGGAGGAAGAATTTTTTCACTAGAGACCGAGTAGGATCTATAGATATGTATGCTGGTGGTAAATGGAATCCTTAAAAGACTCGGAACCAACAAGAAACTGAATTTGATATAAAAAATTTTTTTAATATGTTTACAATTTGTGTTAATAAAAGGCGATAAATCCAACAAAGTGTCCAGTGTGTTATTAAATTAAGAGTTGTAAAGTTGGTGGATAATGGTGGGGGCCATGGTCTCTGGGTTCTTTCGGAGCTATCCAGGTCATGTAATTTACCAGACAATTGTACATGATTGTTCTAAACTATGCTTTTTTGTATCATGATGAACATTTAATTACCAAATGAATTTTTTTTATGAAAAATAAACAAGTGTCATGTGGATGAGTTTTTTTAAATGCAAGAATGTATTATTTTTTGTAGATTTTTTCTTTAGATCACCAAAGAACGAGCGATTTTCCTGCTGATTGAACAAAAATCTAGAATGGCCAATTTGTTTGACAACGACATCGAACAAAAAATCTTTCACCCCCGTGGGTGGTCGCACCTTGTCTTCCCGCCAGGTCTTCCGGCACAGAGATCGCCAGGGAGCTGGAGGAGCTGTCAGTTGAGATATGCCAGTTGGTGTCCTTCTCTCCCATCTGTACTGTATAATTGTATAAAGAGCCCTGCTGGCATAAGAAATGAAGAGAGGCATAGATAAACTGCCATCTATCCCTTTCTCCCTCCGTGGAAACTGCAATCACTCTGCAGCTCCCACGGACACAGTAACAGCCAGCCAGAGAGGAGAGCAGAGGAAAGTAGTAGACTGTGCAGCCCGGCCCCCCTCTTCCAAATCAGTGTGGAGAATGACGTTGTGCTGAGAGTGTACTGCTGCTAGTGACACCTACTGGCTAAATTGAATATTGCATTCATTGAATTCATTACATTAACCCTATTGATGTGAAAACTGATTAAATCTCTTTTTCAGGTTTTCCTGCCCTAAAAACTGGGTACGTTATATGGTCCGAAAAATACGGTACACATGTAAACCACTATCATTTGTACTTTATACGTTGTGACACCTATTCAGCTTATGGGGACCGACATTAGAATAAGTGAAGCAATTTCTCTCTCCATATTTTTTTATTCTTGTTAAAACATAAATATATTTTCAGACAACATCATATATGTTAATATACATTTTATGGTTGTCCAACCTTCCCATCCAAAGTAATGGAAATCGAACAGGGTTTTTCAACATGTCTTTCGAAGGTAGGCTCAACATTTTAATAGATTCAAGCACAATCGCCTCTGTGAATGCTCACTATTGTGTTCCAATCTATTAACAAATGGAGCTTTATATGCCCAGCTTTAGATGTACTTTCCTCCCCTAAAATCGGGGGGGGGATGCCTGCAGCTTATGGCGTAAAGACCTTGAAGACCTTGAAGATCCGCTGAAATATTTTTTGGTCAATGGACGCTCAGATGTATAGGGTGCGTCCATAGATATGGTAAATAAATAGATTTTTGACTGTAAGCTCCACATTTTTATAGTTGTATTATAAGAATACTTGATTTTGAATCCACAGGAAAAAATCGGGGTTTCACAAGGTCATGAACACAATACAGAATTCAAATATTTCTAAAAATTCAGACATTTTATTGAGTATAAATACAATAATTCTTAGAGTGACAATGTCACCCCAAAAAAGGGACACAAAAAAGGGGTCCGAGTGGTGTGAGAGGGCAGCATTGGTAGAATTCAGTGGTAGAATTCAGTGGTAGAATTCAGTGGTAGAATTCTCACTCCCTTTCACACCACTCAGACCCCTTTTTTGTGTCCTTTTTTTGGGATGACATTGTCACTCTAAGAATTATTGTATTTATACACAATAAAATGTCTGAATTTTTAGAAATATTTGAATTCTGTATTGTGTTCATGACCTTGTGAAACCCCGATTTTTTCCTGTGGATTCAAAATCAAGTATTGTTGATACACTTCATCATTTGATGAGGATGTGGGGGCGTTAATGAACAATTAACGGCAAGGTCTTTTTATTGATTTTAATCTTTGGTTATTTGACAAAGTAAAATTTTGGAACATTTACACTCTGACATATTACAATATTGTATTATAAGAAGCTTGGTACAACTTCTGATGGAAGGGGTTATGGTGTCAAACTGTATTGTATGTCATGGTTAATATTCAGTCCGGAACTATCTCTGTTTTCTGGATTACCTTCTTATTAGCAAGCTGGCCCTCTAAAAACATATTTTCACTTTTACAGTTGAAATAGATTAGTTGAAGAAGAATTTTAAGTTTTCACCTCTATTTCTTTCTCGGTCAGGATATTTTTGTACCACAATGAAAAGGATTTTCTTCATCACTCTCCTGCCAATCATTCAAGTGGAGCCAACTGAACATTCTCTATCGCACACGTTGAGGTCTACTTCTTGACATGAGTGTTCTTAGAGAAGGCTTATCATTATTTCCCTAATCATCTCGGCTCTGAATTCAGAATTAACATTTTTCTCTTTCCTTACAAGTCCCTTCCACTTAATACTATCACCTTATCTGCTCTTTTATTGGTGTTTACTCTGGTAATCTTAATGCTCTTTACACTGTCTGACTTCCTCCACCATCCTCAAACAGAAAGCTCTTTAGACCTTGCATTCCTTTATTCCTTCCTATCTCCGAAAATGCCTCCCTTGTCTGGAGCACCTTCCTTTATTGACACTGGGCATCCTTGTAATAACAATGTTTGAATTTTATTTTGCAAAGCTCTAGCAAGTTAACACCACTGGCGGTATTAAAATAAGAAGTCAGAAATAAAAGCTGCAATGTTTGATATTCTTTTCAGGCCGAGTTATTATTTTGGTTATATGTTCTGACAACAAGGAATTTGATTTGTGCTTTTTACTTAGAAATATTACTTTTGATGGTCATTTGAATGTAACTAGGAGCAAGATAAAAAAAAAATGACTCCCACTAGTATTAAAATGTGTGTCCAGGCAGAAATTACTATTTTTGTTTCAGACTGATGGTGGAGTAAACAGGGGGAGGGGAGTCAATGGGTGATGTTAAGGACACCAATCAGGCTTTTTATTTTTATTTTTCAGTAACCACATAAATCCTATGTATTGACATGGTTCAGGGAAATTCACAGAGAGCGAAAGGAATAATCAAACAAAAATTAACTAGCTTACAATACAAAAACAGATACAACCCTCAAGAGGAACAGAGAACACAAAATCTGCAGCATAATAGGACATGAGGGTAAATCATTGTAACCAAGCCCAGGCTAAATAAAAACACACAACAGGTATGACAGGTGTTCTAAAAACTTTCTAAAACAAAATAAAGTTTTGCCAAGCCAGGGAAATGTGAGACAAACTATTTAACACTCACATGTGTAGCATTACCTACTTAAAAGTGGTTTGCATTAGTTGGGCTTGTTAGGACATCTGGAACTATTTGTCTATCTACAACCACCCTCTCCACTCTACTGGTGGTTAAAATTCTTCTCCACAAAGAGCCAATTTAGGATGGACTCAAGGTAGGAATACACGGGTGATTTTTGCACAGCTGAGCGCCGTGCACGCTCACGCACTGTGCTGTGCAGAAATCGGGGAAAAAATTTACCCATGTATGCTGTTTTCTGGCTGAACAGGTTACCAACATGTTGGTGAACCTTGTTTGATAGCCTTTACTTTGAGTAGGGAACCACGGTTCCTTATTCAAAGTATACACTGGCTGACAGCTGGCCCCCGATATCGGGGAAGCTGGGCAGTAGCCTGATGACTCCCTTGCACATGGTATCATCACCAAATTTGCTGGACATGTAGAGAAGGAGAAGGTTGTATGAACATTAAGAAATAAGTATTGTTCAGCAATGTTGTATGAATATACAATATTTAAACTAAATTTGAATTTGAACTATAAACATTTATTTTGAACTTAATGGATGCACAAGAGCAATACTTTTTTGTAATGTCCCCACAACCCTGTGATGGCACGAAAAGCAATTTCCCTGGCAATCGCAGTGAAACAGATAAAATCTGCCGTGATTGCTGGCTCTCCCCCCAGCCCTCTCCACACCACCGGTGTCAAATAGACGCTGGTGGTGTGTGGGGAGTGCCTTCGGTGTCACCGGTGTCGCAGAAGACACAGGGCTGGAAAGGCTCTGTGTGTCTGCTGCTCTGTAGAAGTGCTGCAGGCACACAGAGGGTCGGCAGTTGTTCCTGATCCTGGCACGGGCGCAGTGTGATTCACAATCAAACTGCACCCGTACTGGCTTCGGGCATAACGCCAAGGAGGTTAATAAGCAGATATTGAATAACCTTGACTCTGCCAATATCTGCACTCTGATTAAGGGTAATACCTCCAATGGGGCACAATCTCTCTATCTCTCACTTACAGTTACGGACATGCTTCATCTGTGTCACCAACAAAATTGTTCAAATTTGAGGCTTTAATACAAAACAAAAAAAAATACATACATTTGGTTTAAGTAATAAGGAAGCCTTATAGAAGATGACAGGATTCTTGTACTCAACATCCAATAAATGTTACATGGATCATAATACTAGAATTGCCCTTAGAAATGCCATTCCTTAAAAATTCTTTCCATATTTACCAACATATGGTGAAGAGGGCAATGAGAGTGATACTTCAGACATATTTGAGGTAGACAATGTGAAGAGGCCACGAGTATTAAAGTGCCAAAGGCCAGGACATTTTCGCAGATAGTGTAGAGCCCCCAATATTCAGGGGGAGCACACAAGAAATATATCCAATGTGATGTTTAAAGAGACCTGGCATGTGTGACCATTGAGAGATTTGAGAATGTTAATTGATTTGAGAATGTAAATTGTCCATACACTTGTAGATGGACTCTCGATCAATGGCCGTTTTGAGCTCTGACATCACGTCATGTGTGCTCGCGCCCATCGATGGTGGGCCATCGAACACGGTCAGCCCTGTCTTCGAGTGGGATCAATCCAGCTCAAAGACAGGCTGATCAAACAGGTAATGGACATGCCCGTAAATCTTGATCGAACCTCATTCCTTTGGATGGGGGGGAATTGAGCACATAAAGCAGTGCGCCTCGATTCCTGTCCAATCAATGGGCCCTCTGGTGCTGCGCGGTGACATCAACGTGACGCCACCACGCTGTGCTCGAACGGGTCACCGATCGTGCACCCATCTATACGTGTATGGGAGATAGAAATTAGATCGCTTGTCTCCATGTCCCTGTACTTTTTTCTTTTTCCCCATCTTGTTCTTGTAGATAATCTTTTATGTTCATCCCTATTTGTAAAAAAAAACATTCATATTTAAGATCCAGGCACCCCAAACAAAGCATATTCTACAATCCCTCCCCTACATCACCAGCCATGTTGGTGATGATACCATGTTCAAGACTTTCTAGCATTTCTTGAAATCATAAAGAAACCCCAAGTTTTCTGTAGGAAGACACCCCCTCACCAGTCCCCCCCACACATTATAATAAATTCACTTTAAAACACTCTTCTTTTTCTCTTCACTGCTGGGATTCAATGCAAAATAGACCAGAGAAAGTTATTTTTTACCTTCCTTTTCTTTTGAAGATTCAATGCTTTGCTGACAAAATTCTAAATATTTAGTGGATAAAAATATACCAACATCTGCTCTTCTATGAAATATTTTTACATATCTTCTTTGGCTTTCGTCTTTTGCTCCACAACGTCATCTGCTGTTGTTTGTGTTTATTGAATGTGTTACAAAGTCGAAGTTTCCTGTTCCCAGTTTTGACTAGAAGTTAGAAAAAGATACACAACATGAAAACTATGAAAACAACATCAAAACTAAAAATACACACACACAAACAAAACAGAAATAAGTTAAATAGAATAGAACGTTTATATGCTTCAGTTTTCAGTTTGAATGGAAACAGTTAAAGCATCATGAAAATAATAGGATTGGGAAGGAATTTTGGTGTACTAGATGTCCTTGGTGGAATGTTGTGAGGCCCTGGCCAAGTGTCAATGCAGCCAAGAAGTCAATCCCCCAAACTCTGCCGGAGTCTAAGCCGGAGAATATTTGTTCCATCCCAGCGCTCAGTTGCCCCCTGGGTCTTCCTCTCTAGTGATAATACCGTGTTCAGGGGATTTAAAAATAATACACCTTTAGATCCCTCCATACAATTTCCCTATATAGTATAGTGGCCTTCCTTAAATTAAGGCTATCGACGGACATGTCGAATCACCGTGCGATCTTACTTGCGGTACTATCCTGACCGATCTGTACAAGTGGGCTCACCCGATTTGCGGACCAGTGACGGGCAGTCCATCGGCCAAAAAATTGGGCAGGAATTGGACCGTCTAAGGCCACCTTAAAAAAAGATAAACATATTCAAAATATTGCTTTCTGTGGAGTTATGAACATTAACTGATTTTGCCATTGTGGGGGTTTAGCCTCAAAGGGGTACTCTTGAAGAGGTACATCCACCAAACATGTGTCTCCTTAGAGCTTCCTGCCCATATTTATTATCCAAACAGACCAAACAAAACCCTCATCCTCACAGGGGTTAATATTTAATAGACAAAAAAGTGCTATCTGGCTCCTGGCTTTAGTAACCAAACATCAATGATTTTCCTTGGCTTCAGGAAATTCACATCACCGGTCTCGCAGCAGCCCCAGGAACAAGGACACAAAATGCACAATCTAGTGCAACAACGTAAATATACATGATAAAATAAAATGAAACCAAATACTCACATTAAAGTAGGTTTGCAGGCTTAGCAAGGATTGATCTGTCAGGGCAGTGTGCTTACCAGGATGATGTCACTTCCTGGTTATAGATGAGATCACTTCCTCAACTTTTGCCCAGGCCCCATACACCTACCAAGGACCCTTCTAGACACTGATATCACTGAAACTGTGTAATCACTACTGACAGTTGTGTAGAACTATTTATTATCTTTCCCAGCAGCTACAGGCCTGGGCCCCACACACCTTGTGAGCCCCTTTGTCTCCACTGCTCAAACAGCTGACGGGCTCCTATTTGGTCAGGAGCCCTGACATTCTGGTGCCTTCTCCTTTGGTGGAGACACACCCAGTTTCCCACTCACCTGCATGCAGGTGTTACTTGGGCAGAATGGGAAGCACTGACTTTCTCCTCTACAAGACCAAACTCCAGCAATTCAATGCTGAGCTCTGCTGCAAACAGACCTACTTCTTTCCCTCATATCCTCACAGCATCCAACCCTCACTGCTCTTCTCCACCTTCCCTCTCATCAATCCTACACCTCCTCCTCCCACCTGCCACATTCTCTGCCCAAGACCTGGCCACATACTTTCAAGGCAAAATTGAAGCCATTCGAATCGATATTTCTGCCAACCACAATACCCCCCCTAACCCCCCTCTTCAATATCCCATCCTCTGCAACTCTTCCCTCACCTCCACTCTCCACAACCCATCTCATGCAACTCTTCCCTCACCCCCATTCCTCCAATCCCATCTTCGTGTACCCTTCCCTCACCCATTCCTCCAATTCCATCCTCCGTAACTCTTCCTCACCTCACTTTCTTCCCGTAGTCTGGAGGAAGTCACCTCTCTGCTTCTCTCTTTCTTCCCTAACCACCCACACTGCCCACCTTGACCCTATAACCCGCTGATCTTCTTAAGACCTCCATCTACTACCCCTCGCCCCTCAGCAACGACTGAACTATTCAACTTCCTCCCTTTCTCTCGGTATCTATCTTCCCATCATCTTTCAAACATGCACAGTCCTCCCCATTACTAAAGAACCAATCGCTTGATCCCCCTCTCTTCACCTCCAACTACCGACCGATCCTCTCTTCTTACCTTTTGCTTCAAAACTACTACTACTCGACGCCCTCGTTTACAAAAGACCATCACGGAACTATCTGACTGTAAATTCCCTCCATTGACCCCCTACACATCCGGCTACCTTCCAACCTTCTCTCATTCCACTGAAAACAACATCACTAAAGAATTGCCAACGACCTCCTCACTCTCACTGCCAAGGCCCAAGGCATACTATTCCCTCCTTCCTTCTGACTGGATTCTCTACTCTGCTTTTGACCAAACTGTTTGACACCCTACTCTCTTCTACCATACCTTGACTCTACTCGTATCTTCGTGACTCTGCTCTTTCCTGGTTTCTCCTCCTACCTGAACTGACCGACTCCTCTTTCCAAACCTCCTTCCAAATGCTCCTCTTTCTTACCTCACAACACCCACCCCCTCCCTGTTGGCGTCCCCACAATGGTTTCAGTCCTTGGCCCAGTTCTTTTTCCTCCTTTTCTCCCTCTATACCTCCTCCCTTGGCAACACTCATCTCCTTCCTTATTCGCAACCTACCATATCTTATAATCTGATGACCACCCAAACATCTCAACCTATCCACCCACCGCGCCTTCACATCCCTCGTCCTGGACAAACATCTCTCACTGCCTATCGCCATCTCTTCATGGCATTGGCTGACAGATTCCTTAAAACTCAACCTAGCAAAACAATACTCATCATACTTTCCTCTTACCCCCACACACCTCCCCCCCCCCCCACTCCACCCCCCAGCCTCCCCCACAACATACTCACTTAACAGTAAATAAACACCATCATCTCCTATAACCCCATCATCTCCACACCATTCCACAAGCTCGCTGCACTTGGTGTCACCTTCGACTCTCGCGCTCTCCTTTACTCCCCCCACATTCAGAACAATCGCCTAGATACCTGCCACTTTCACTCCTCCAAACATCTCCATAAATCGCCCACCTTTCTCTCCCCAGAGACCACCAAACTCCTGGTACAAAACAAAACGCTTCTCATCATACTCTCGTCTGGACAACTGTAACATTCATCCTCTCTGGTCTCCCTCTCTCTAGAACTTTTCACCTCTTCAATCCATCATGACATGGCGCTGACTAGACTATCATCTATCCTCTTACACCTAACCGCTCCTCATCTGCTGCTCCTCTCTGCAAATCTCTTTCACTCTGGCTTCCATTTGTCACCGAGAAATCAAATTCAAAGTCCTTTGCCTTGCTTTTAAATTACACTCCACACCTCCTGTCCTCCTTACATCACTCCACACCTGGTACAATCAAATACACACCTCAACAACCGACCCCCTCCGCTCCTCCAGTGATCCTACTAATGACATCCCCACTATCAAACCTCATACCACAATGCAACGGCTTCAGACACTCTAGGGCCGCTCCTACTCTCTGGAACTCTCTCCCACCCTCGTACCCATTATACTTGCTTCCTACTTTTTGGCCACTATTTAAAAAGTTCCTAAAAACCCACCTCTTCATCTGGCCTAATCCATCCTCTCATTACCTAACATCACCACCTAAACCAGTCACCATCCCCCCCATTGTATACTCTGTTTCCCCAACCTATATTAAACTGTAAGCCCAACCGGCAGGTTCCTCTATTCCCCCTGTGTCCATTTACCTGTTAAACCTTTGTTTATTGTGTGTTTGTATTCTCCCCCTCTAATGTATTGTACAGCGCTGCGTAATATGTTGGCGCTATATAAATAAATGATAATAATAATAATATTTCCTTCCATCCCATTCCAGTCTGGAACCCTGTACCAAAAACAAAACAAAATAATGTTCAGCAACCAATAGTTGCTGTGCAATTATATCCTGGACTCTTTCCTGGACACATTCCTGAATGGCATCACAGCCTGAATGAAGGGGAAATATGCTTCTTCCTGGTAGTCCTGTACAGCATACAAATAAAGGTGGATTCATGGATTGTCCCAGTACTAGCTTTCTTCTGCTGGCATATCATGTACTAAGTAAAGGCCTTTGTTAGTTCAATATTGCTTGTAGACATTGGCACCTGGTACAAGCTTCCTACTTTGTTTTAAGATAATAGAAATATTCCATACAAGCTTATAAGAATATGCACGTCCATGTGCTCCTCCAGCACCAGACTGTCTTGGGAGAATAAGTGGCTATTGGCCTGAATAATGCATCAAGGCCAGTAGATGTATCTCCTAATTCTCTCCCGCTGGAGTTGGCTGTTGAGCTCTGAAAGTAAACTGCTCAGACATCCTAATCCTTGTCTATTCTTCCAAATCTATATACAATTATATGATTGCGGTCATAGAAAACAATACACAATTCTTTAGAATAATGTGAACACATAGTTCCAGAAGCAGTGTTTAACTGTGATGGACATTGACTTGTAGCAGAAAGTTGAGAGTTTCTGCGATAACTTTTTATGAATCAAATGAAGTCATTAAAGAAGTAAGCTTTTGAAATGCCTTCTATCTCCTATTTGGGCCATTTGCAACAACATAATTTAACCTCCTGGGCCGTTCGCCTGTGGCACGCATTGCTAAAAAAATTTTTACCTTCCTTTGCCAACAACCTACACCATGCCAGTAAGACCATTGTCCTTTGTGGGAAGCAGTGGTTTCTCTGAACTCTTCTAAAATTCTCCTGCTGAGTCACAACAATACTTCTATAATAGCAAAATTCATATTCCATCACCATTAGAGAGCTCCATCTTTTCTTAGAGACCACTGCTTCTACACAAAGCGAGAGTCTTACTCTGCATCATGATGGGATGCTTGCATTTTAATCTCCCTGGCAGTAAACCCATGGGTGGCTTGGAGTGGATTCAATGAACAAAACCAGTGATCCAGAGCCACACTTTTGGGATTACCTTGCTGTTCCAGGCAAAATGGTGGCATGTCCATCTGGCATCTTCTTCCTGTATCCATCAGTGATGATGTTGGGGACATGGGGGAGGTGCGCTCACCTTTTGCCTGCATTGTATTACAAACATAGGTATCACAAGTCCATACTCGAAATGGTTAAAAAAGCTGATTTTGTGTTTTCCCTGAACATGGTATCATTACCTAAATTGCTGATGATGTGGGAAGTGGGAACATTACAAAGAAACTTGACATTTTTTGATGTTCCCACAACCCTTCTCCAGCAATTTTGGTGATGCCATGTTCAGGAAATGTTCAATACACACAACAATGAAGCTAAAAGCAAAAATTTTATGTCAACCATAAATGGACAATATCTAGTCCATAAATCGGTGAGAGGGGGGTTAGATAAAGTTAGTAAATTTAAACTAATTGCATTGGAGGAGATTCAATTTTAAAAGCATCATCTAATGGACATGCAGGAACCACCACCACCAATAATTAAGAAGACACCCTGGCAACACATTAGTCCATTTTCATTTTGCTCATGTCAGTATATAGTACTATATACTATAATTACTGTATTTTTCTAGACGCATCTGACCATAAGACGCACCCAGTTTTTAAAACAGTAAAACCAGAAACAAAAATTTAAGTGTTCAAATCAATGGGGGGAAAAATCCCCTGCAGTACCAAATTTCAGCCACAACTGAACTGGTGTCACTAGAGAGCACACTTCAAGACACATCTAATTAGTGATGGGCGAACATCAGCCGTGTCTGTCCCTGTTGGCCTGGAATTTGAATCAGGACTATACTGGTAAGGACACTGCAACGTCACTTACGATATATGGAATGCACCGTTCCTTCTTCCATACCGGAAGTGACGTCGGTTGGGCGTAATTTCCGGCCCATGCTTGGTAGAGTACTAGAGATCTGGTGTCTCTACTCTGTCTCTTGTGAAAATAATTCTTCCTCTGACTGGACCAGGCACGGCATGGTGGACAGTTAGGCCATCACTACATCTAATCTTCCTCACACATGGGGAAGCGGGGGGGGGGGGGAACGGCTGCATATGTCTCCCCTCAAGGCTGTGTGAGTGGAAGCTGCCAACTGTGAGTGCAGTTCTCCCACACACAGCTCTGCATTGCTTGTATCAGCAGGGCTCTGCTGATATGAACAATAGCGTTCAGATGGGAGATCTGGCTGTGTGCAAATCTCCTATCTGGCCGCTCCTCCACCTCCCCGGCTAATTGGGGAGCCAAGGCATGACCACCCGAGGCCGACCATAGAACGGGGTGAAAAATGCCACAGAAAAAAAAAACAGTATTTAACACATTTTATTAAACAAGGTTATATTTGACCAGGAGTTGGATCTTTGTGTAATTTTTTTTTAAATTCTGCATATTTCTAAACAATTTCAGTAACACGTAGGTCAGCCTTTTGTAAGTTTTTATTTACTTGAAAAAACATGGGCAATTCCAGGTGTCTCATCAATAAATTTGGTAAATTTTTGATAATGTGCTGAATGTCAATGCTTAGTCATTTTTTCAGCAGTCGCTTTCGTGTTTAGTGCTGGTGTTTTCATAGTTTTATAGCTGGAGGATATCAATAAAAAAACAATTTTGTGCTTAATAATATAATTTATGTGGCTAGAGGGTGAGATCTTTTTAATATGGTGAAAATTTGTTAATGATTCTGCTTGTTTAATTGAAGTGTGAAGTTGTAAAGAGGCTTTAAAGCCTCTTGTAAATCAACATCTACAATGTTCTCTTAAAAATTTATGCTCACCTGCAAAGTGAAAAAATAAAGACCCGCAGTTATTTGTCAGGAATTCAAACTGAATGTGACAGCTTTATAATAACTGTAATAGACTAAACATGTTTACTTTTTGCAGGTTTTTTTATCTTTGTGTTTTAATTTGGGCTCGAGTGAATTTGAATTTTTTAATTAATTTGGAGGAACGGCTTAAAGTCTAAGTTTAATCTACTTATACTTTGCCTTCCCTGGTTCCTTTTTCTTCTCATCAACATGTTTCTAAATTAAAAATAAACAAAAAGAATCCCCCTCCCTCAACTTTCAACAGTTACATACCTTCATTTTGACTCGGTGAAGTCTTCATATTTATGCAATGTATTTTCTGACTAGTTAGAGCCTAGGTGCCCAAGCTGCGGCCCTTTGGGCGTTGTTTAGCGGCCCCTCTTGGTCCTCCACATGCGGCCCCCAAAAAAACCTAACTGTTAATGCATAGGGCATAGCAACTCACCTCCTGTGAAGTGGTCACACGCTGACCCAGCTTTCCTAATCAACTTTGGTGCTCCTACATGAGTAAGAATGTCAATGTTGATCGGGGAAACCAGGTCAGGAGGGGGGAGGGTCTGGATCAATGTTATGTGATGTGGCCCTTCATATCAACTCCATTGCCCACCACTGAGTTAGAAGGACTAGAAGGGTGCTGTTATTTTTAAACCTACCTGGAAGTATGACTTTCCTTTTATCCACATGGACAAGTTTCCCATCCGGTTACTCTCTTGCCATACGTAAGAAACCCCAACCCTATGCTGATCTGAGGACTGTACTGGTCGAATATTACAGGCAAATTTTGTTGCCACCCGCATGTCCCTGCTATCATCAATGAAAAAGGGTAGATGTACCTAGGAAGAAGCCGAAAGGACATTGCATGAGCACATAGCTGGCTTATTTGGTAAGCAATCCTGAGTGTAGGTCAAGGTTTCCAGGTTTGGTCAGGAAAATCTACCCTGAGCCATGCACACAAATACCGCCAGGGCAGTAAAGAACACTTAAGGTGCCCTATATACAGGTTAATACCTGTGCAATCAACCCGCAATCGATCGCAGCGGGTCAATCAAGCAGGAATCGATGTGCACCACTTTGTCGTCCTTGATCGAGTGTTGTGAGCTATTTTCCTACTGAACTGAAAACATTTCAACTTGACATTGAACTTGATTTTTGTCAAAATTAGCTAGAATGAGCTAGATCAATATTTGTTTGGGTTAATTTTTTGAAATTCCCCATTAGTACCAACCTTGTAAAATATTTAATGCTGTTACTTGTTCTTGATGGTCTGTGTAGGTTCATTCAGGTTTATTCACTGGTGAGTGGTTTGACCCATCTCCCCAACATAGAGTGCTGTAGGGTATTCTTTAAGCGATATTATGTAAACCACAACTGACGACTGTAAAAAATTTTTTTCTAAATATGACATGTTAGGGTACAGGATTATAAAACATTTGACTGAGCTTATACCTCCTTGGCGGTTTGCCCGAACCCAGTTGCTTACAAAACAACATCTGCCCAAGATGGATTGGACACACTCGCCTATGCTCGGAGAGCTCTCTAATTTCTACCGGCTCCACGTCTTCAGCACCATCGGTGATGCCGAAGAGGCAGGGGTGGCACCATTTACTGCCATGTTAATGGAGGGGTGTCACTTTTCCTGCCCACAAGTGTAGAGGGGAGGAGGGAGGGAGGGAAATCACAGCAGAGTATTATTTATAAATGGCGTGATAGAGGCATACTGCCAGGGATATTAAATATGCAGTTTTCTTAAAGTGAATATAATGACATTTTTGGGGAACAGAGTAGGAAAGGTTTATCAAGATTTATTAACCTCCTGTTGTAAAAAGTTCTCGCGGCGGAGCAAATTAAATGTCGCCGCAAATATCTGTTGTCCGGGTCCAGGTCCTGGGCACAATTGGAATCGTGCTGGGGAAAAGTGACACCTTCCATTAACATTGAAGTCTATGGCGCCATCTACCTCCCGCATCATATGCGACATGATCATGGTGGTCCCGGAAGGATCTGTGTATACGGCGATACACAGAATCGCATGGGGAATCCGGTGGAAAGGTGAGTTTGCCTGCAGTTATCTCGGGTTGTGTTTCATGATCAATAAAACGCAACCTGTGAATTGTGATAAGAACGCCCAGGAGGTTAAAGTCTGTGTCCCTACTGTGGTTATTCAGGCAAACCGAGGTCAGGGTAGGTAGAAGCCAATCTATATCAGAAATCAGGCCGGTCCCTGTTGGCAATAAAGACAGGTAAATCAAACACAGGAGAAAACCCAAGCACTCTGCTATGCAGAGGCTATAACGGGCAATGACAGATCTTTATTAAATGGGCAGTTTGCCCAATCACATTGTACCTGGCACTAAAGGGTTGGTGAACAATTGAGTTTGCCCACAGTTATTGGGGTTGCGTTTCATGATCAATTAAACGCAACCTGAGATAACTCTGACAGAACGCCCAGGGGGTTAAAGTCTGTGTCCCAAGTGTGGTTATATTCTGCCCTTTCTGCCCTTTTAACTATTTTGTTGGGATTTTTGTGACATATGGTAGAACATTCTTTTTGGGTTCCCACAGCCCTTCTCTACATCTCCAACAATTTTGGTGATTTTTTTAAAAAATTCGACCATTTTGATGGTTTCGAGTTAATTGCAAAGCCCCTAAACAAGGTTTCATCACTAAACTTGCATGTAGAAAAGGGTTGGGGGTATAATACAAAAAAGTATGTCTCTAACACAAATAGTATTTGCATAAATGAAGTTCAAAGTCAAGTAAAATTTCAAAAATCTGAATTTTGACTTTTTAACTTAATTTATGCAAAAACTTCATATGCTAGAGCAAAAAAAAAATTAATTTGCCCACAACCTTTTTCTACATCTCCAGTTTTGGTGATGATATCATGTTCAGGGGCTTTGCAATCAGCTCACAAAGTTAGCAAGTCGAAAAATTTGACCATCTCTAACCATGTTCAGGGGCTTTGTAATAAACACCTGAAATCAAACTGGACGCGCATATACAACCAAGCATGTGTACCTTAGCAGGGAGCTCAACTCTTCCCAGGGATTTAAATGTTCTCATTCTAATCCACCAAAGTCAGTTGTTTTTTGCAACTCCTCTGGATCCCCACTGCTCATAAATTACAACTCTGCAAACCCTTATTAATGGGTTTTATCTGATTAAGACAATATTTACCAAAATTACACTGGAAATGAATACACTGCAAGTCCACGTAAAGCAGCACTCCGTCTCATATCTCATTATCTCCAGCCGAGTCAGCACCCGCCATAGAGAAAAAGAGATCTTGGCTGTAATTTGCAGGCTGGAACATTCCCCCGCTGTTTTAATGACTATTGCAAACTAGTCCATTTTAAAGAACAGATTAAGAGCACCCATGTTGTCAAGAATGGTAATTACCAGTAGGCTTTCCTTTTTGAAATGAAGCTGTGTATATATAACAGTGTAATGGAAAGAGCATCGAGGAAATAATTACTGTTTCATTTATATTGATCCTATATATTCCATAGTGCTGTAAACCACAATGTAAAATAGATGCATAGGTTAATAACCACAAAATAAATTCCGGAAAAAGGATTGCTAGCAAGAAACTGTACTTTTCTCTGTTAGAACCACTGACGCTGTTAAATACTCTGCTTCCAGAAAAGTTAAAGTGTAAAATATAAATGAAAAAAACAGAAATAAAACTTTTATTGTATTCTAAATTTTAAACTAATACACTGATAACTAGTGATGGCCGAAAAGTTCGCCTGGCGGACAGATCGCAGCGAACATAGCATGTTCGCAGTTCGCAATGCCAGCGAACATTATGGGTGTTCTACCCGCC
>CM070034.1:25047884-25078085 GCA_036250615.1 Ptychadena robeensis | reverse complement strand
GGGGGGGGGGGCGAACAGTGTTTTTCCTTACTTTATCCTTACCTTACCCAAACTTTTTTCTCTGTTAGCCGGCCCTTCGATGTCATGACATCATTGCGCTGCTGCCGGGGACCTCGAACAGCTCGTATATCGAGCCGTGTGTTCCCGGCTTTACTCAAATCCTCAAAGCAATGCCAATACTTCTTGATACATGTCCATGAAGATGCTGAAGGCCCTCCCATCACCCAAAAAAACATGTTAAAAGAGAAGAGAAAAGTACTAACACAATTTGTATCTACATTACAAAGTGTATGGGGGCTGTGAGTTTATACTCAACTGTATTGAAAAAGGTCACTCCATATTAGATGTGGAATGGGAACACTTTATCAGTGTGTAAGCGTATCCAAGAACTTGCGTAAGTTGTTTTTCATTTTTATCTTGAAAGCATCTTTTTCCATGTGGATTTATTTTTTCTTGGTAAATGCACAACATACGCCAATGTTTTATAAAGTAAACCGATATAATACACATATATATAGACTTATGTTAGAAAAGACACAAAGTATGACTGGTAGAAGTTCAAGAAGTATAGTTGACAAGTCATTATGTCATAGAGAGAAGTAGGTCCTCCACTGCTACCATTACCTCCCCAGTCCTTAAACGTTATATGGATGAAATATATGTTAGGATCCAGAGAGTGTAGTGACCAGACAGGCAGCACACACTGACAACCAAACATGGGATATGGTGTAAAACAGTTTTTTTTGTGAACTTTCTGCAAACAAAAGAACACACTGCAGGTCCAAATGCAGGCAGGCACGCGTTTGGATAGTTCAGAGTTCACATTGTCCAGAGTTCAGGATCAAGTACATATTGCAGGTCAGATGTCAGATGTCCAGGAAAAGTTGAATGCTCAGCAAGCGTGGGTGGGTGAGGCACACCTTTAGACACTTCAACTTCAACAAATGCTTGCAGGAAGCCACCTGCTGGTGACCAGGGACACAACCTACAGAAGGGCAAACACAGTGTCACCAGCAGGCGGTACCCAGTACATCCGAGGTCCTCACAATACATATCTAGAATAGATATGTATTTGGTCACCAATTACCTTGTCTTCCTTATCCCTTTAAAACCAAGCCAACCCTCATGGGAAGACACTTAAAGCAAATGTATACTCAATATGTAAAAATACATATTTAAAATTAAAGTTTGACTTACCTCTGATCTGTTATGATGGTGGCTTAGGGCTCCACAACTCCTAAAATTGGACTTCTAAAATAATATACTTACCTGCTGTTCTGTGGAATCATATGAGAGATTCTATATTTTTTTGCCAGGCTTTCGGGGGTTAACACAGGGTGTTATATTGTGAGTGGCCACTGCAGGCGTTTATAATGGTTTTCTATGAGAATTTTCGTCAGTGAAAGCTGAGATCACAGAATAACCGCTCCTATGACGTTCCACCTCGACTGAGCATCCTCAGAGCCAGGAAGAGAGGAGGGATCTTCTTAAATTACTCATTACAGGTATGTTTTTTTTTTTTTTTTAGCTTTCCTCCCTATTATCGGCACTTCTAGTGCCATTCATGTAATCATCATTTTCTGGTGGTAGGTCCGCTTTAAGTCTACTGTGGGGTTTATTTGCTTCCACGATCTGGTGGCCTTGTGGGTGATGCCATTTGTCTAGATGGCTTGGGCAGAAGACAAGTAAGGTAAGCAGACCTAACTTTCTCCTAGAGTTCAATTTTACACTTGTCCATGTCAAATCGATTTACATAATGATGGGGTTGGTCCATGGCCAGATCTCCCATTTTTTAAGGAAGGTCATTTTTAAAGGAATGAAAATACTAGTAACAAAATCATGCCTTCCCACCTTTGCTCACAGTTTATTTTATTGCCTGTGTAAGAATGGCAAGTCTAATACTGTTCCCAGTTATGAACTGTCATGAAGCTGTGACCACATCTTATAGACGAGGAACACAAGCTATAGGCCTAGCTTCACTAGCAACTCAAGGTAAGTATAAATTCCGCACGTAGCTTTCATGGTTCACATATGAAGCCTGACATTTTCCCGGTATGTAACAAACTATTAGGTTCTGCTCAGCAGCAGATATGGAAATTGGTAGAAGAGTGGGGCCAAGTGGATGTCATTTGCTGTCAAGCCCTCCAGAAGGAAGAAAATGCCAGTGACAGATTGTAGAAGCACAAATAACGTGAGAAATGTACAGACTACAGCGCAGGAAGTATTAGTTGAATCTAGAAAACAAATATAAAATAATGCTAGGAAAGGTATAAAGGAAAACGGGCTGATGTGGACCTGTCATAGGAAGAAAAAAAAACCATAAAGCAACACCAAGCAGATGTAAATGACACAGCTCAGTATTTAATACTACATCCACAAATGTGTGAAAAGAAAATAAATTTACAGGATACATCTCCCTGACTTTTATTAAAGGACATTAATGCTTAATAGACATTGTTCATATCTGTCACATATACAATTGGCAGCATTTCATATATCTGTTCAAACAAAGCAAAAAACACTTATTGATCCTGCCACAAGTCTTGTCAACTGTTAAGGTGCCTATACACATGATGGGCACACGATCGATGATGTGTTTGAGCGCTGACGTCACGTCATTTGCACCATTGATCGCGTGGCCATCTAACGCGCCCACCCCTGTCTTCGAGTGGTATCAACTGTTCCAGGGTTTCCATCTAAAGGATTAAATGGGAATCGGGCACCTAAAGTGGTTTGACAGGCGCTTAGTCGCAGCGTGGTGATGTCATCATGCTATTACCATGCTGCAATCGAATGGGTCATTG
The DNA here is from genome assembly GCA_036250615.1 of Ptychadena robeensis. Lineage (NCBI taxonomy): Eukaryota > Metazoa > Chordata > Amphibia > Anura > Ptychadenidae > Ptychadena > Ptychadena robeensis. The sequence goes on along the minus strand of CM070034.1, from coordinate 25,075,281 downwards.
ATCGTGCGCCCATCTGTACATGTATGGGCACCTAGATTCTGAGGTACTGATGCACTCTAATTGGTTGTATTGACTAACTATTGGTCGATTTTTGCCTGATCGATCACCGCGCGAATTCACGGTGATAAATCGAGTGCTACCCACCCTGAATGTTCGAAAGTCGATTGTTTGTCAATCGAATTACATTGGTGGAAAAAAAAATTATCACTTCCTGTGTGATTGACCCATAGCTCCCTATGCAGCAGCCCCTCCAATCAATCGATTTTGAGGAATCTACCTTTTTGCCGATTGTCTCCAGTCAAAATCGACCCCAAATCGGATTCCCAAGGTAGTGTGCCATTGAATCCAAAACAATTGATCGCTGATCCCTCGGAAGAATCGAATTGGGAATCACAGACAAATCGAGGTGTATATGGTTACCTTAAGTTTGAAATTTACTTTTACTGTGCAGGGGTGTCACTGGCGTGGTGCAGGGGGTGTGACTCTGGGTGAGTCCCCCATTTCATCATGATAGGTTTACAGACCATTTTATGCGTTTAACCTCCTGGGTGTTTCCCCCGAGTTAACTCGGGCTGAGTTTTATCCATCATGAAAACTTACCTGTCCACCGGATTCCCCAGCTGATCGGGCATGTACGCCAATGCTTACGGGTCTGCCCTGATCGCGTCACTGGTGACACGAAGGGGGTGGGGGCAGGCGGTGCCATAAACCTCCATGTTAATATAGGGGCGTCACCATTTGCCAGCATAACTCCAGCATCTCCAGTGACCCTGGAGTCATGGCCAGGACCTCTGGGCAGGTAGGAAATCGAGGCAGAGCATGTTGTGCTCCACTTCGATTGCTTGGGGCACGGTTTTAAAAAAAAACAACAGAGTAACAGATGAGACTGTGCTGCTTCTCCTCATACTGTCCAGTCACAGGCTGGACAAGGTGCAGACAAACTGTGTGCAAGTTATAAATGTGATATGCTGCCCATGTTACATTTTTATAAAGTATTCAGCTTGTCCAGACTGCACAGGATTTATAAACAGTTAACTTGTGAGATTTCGAGCAAAGTAGCCCAGTACATAATATGGTTCATCAGAGCATTCAGCGCTAAAACCCTTTTTCCCAGCTGCCTGAAACTTTGACACAAACAGAATGTCAGATGCAGATGGAAGTTGGCAGCTCGGCGGTAATGCCGGGTCCGAGTTGCTCCTCAAGTTTTGCTTTATGAACTTTTGCAGTTTCGCATCTATCAGATCTTTCCGCGGAGCTTGATCAGGCTATTGGCAAACTTGGCAGGACTTAAGAAAATAATCTTGTTCAACCTGCTCTTTCTAATATCGGTACACTTGCTCACGCTAAAAGTCACCTTCGCTAGATTATTAAAGTGCATAATCAAGGGGGAAAAAAGACTTTTCTCTATTGACGCCTGTTAAAGGCAAAACAAGACTTCAGAAAGGATTTGTTCAATAATTTATACAAAAGTCCTCTCTGTGATGAGCAAGGTCATAGGGCGCTGAGATTTGCACTGCGTTCAGATCATTTAAGCTTTAAGTTAAGCTTGTTTAAGGAATTACTGAAAGGGAAATACCAGGTTGACACGTATATATGTATACACACACACAAGCTATATTTTTACTCGGTTTGAGCTGTTTCATTCACTCCCTGATATTAGGCACACTCTGTCTCACAACCACCTGCATATCCTTAGTGGTTTAATAGCAGACATGGGCAAACTAAGGCAATGCCAAAACCAGCCCTTTAGTCTTTTAATTCGGCCCTTTGTCACCTTGGTGTCAAGACGCTCTGGCTCCCCTCATTCCCTGCAATAAGTGAAGATAACACCTGGAGAATAATTCTTTGCATTGTCTCCTAGAGGCCATAGCAGTGATGGCTGAACTGCCCGCAAGGTGGACAGTTCGGCGGCGAACATGGATGTTCGCCCTCCTTCTCGCCCGCGAGCAGTACGGGTGTTCAACCCGCCCCATTCACCGGCGAGAAGAAGATCTATATTCTTCCTCCGTCAGTGACGTCACATCCGGTTTTTCCGATTCAAATTTCCCGCCTAGAGGCGGACTGCGGACTTCTTTAAAAGTCCGACCCGCCCGTTCGTGGACAGTCCAGCCCGATGTTCGGCCATCACTAGGCCATAGTTTGCTGCAATACTATGTTTAATCTTCTCTATCAAAAGCTTTTATTTATAATTTTTTTATTTATAATTTTTTTTACATATTTTCTTATTTTAAATATCCTGTCCAACTATGAGGACTAAGGACCCCTATGCTGGGTGGCCCTTGCGGGCTCTTGGTCCGGCCCCTATGTCACATTTAAAAACCTATTGCGGCCCACAAGTCAAAAAGTTTGCCCACCCCCTGTTTTAGAGACTACACAAGTGGTGTAATCCACAGGCAGTTCTGAATGCATTATATTACATCCAGTCACTTACACAGACCAATCCTATTCACTTGCTTGCTAAAGTGATAATGCATAATTATGATAATGCATAATTATGTATAATTATGTATAATTTGCAATGGGAACTTTAGTATCAGGAAGTCAAGTAGGGGATCTTCCTGCTTTTGGTTAAGATAGAGGTATAGATCACTCATCTATTACTGTAAGTGCCTCAGCTGTCCCATGTACCACCTGCTGGTGGCGCTGTGCTAGCACTTCCCATTTCCCATGGCTAGGTTCCCTAGTCACCAGCAGGTGGCTTCCTGCAAGTGTGGTGTGGGTTAAGCACACCTGCCTCGTTAGAGGGGAATATAAGTGTGCTTCAACTACATTATCCTGCTGAGCATTTGATTTGATTTCCTGTTTCTATCCTGTCTGAGTCTGGACACTCCTGGACTTTTTGCACCTATGTTTTGTTCCTGTTTTGTGAGTCCAATAAAACTTTTTTGTTCCCCCATACCATTGTCTGGATGTCAGTGTGTGCAGCCTGCCTGGTTGCCCTCTTCTCTGAATCCTGACAATTACTGAGCAAATGGACCATGTCCAGCAGTACAAGGGTCCCATCAGATGAACTGTATTTTCCGGACTATAAGAAACACTTTTTTTAACCAATAAAATAATTGGGAAAGTGTCCCTGCGTCTTATAGTCTGAATATTAAAATAAAATTTAAAAATATTTGTCCCAACCATCCTAGGAGCAATAGCTATGCATTCCAGGAGGCAGAAATTTGTTCCATTCCCTTCAGCCAAGCCATCTTATCTGCATTAGTACTGGCAGTACCCATTCTCTGAACACACTGACCAACTTATGGAGAGACATTTTACAATTAGATAACATGAGTTGTGTATTTACATTAACATTCTATATTGCAATAAATACATTTTGTGACAAAGACTCATATCTCCTCTAATATGTATATAGCTGCTCATGGGTAAGTTGTTCAGTGTTAAATTGTAAAATGTATCTCTGTGTAAGTTGGTCCGTGTGTTCTGCTATTGTATAGACACATGCTAAAGTTTCAGCCCTGCTGCAGCGAAGACTTCCCTCCTGGCACTGGCCTTTTGGCTGGAGGAATATGGAGTGAATACTGCATGGTCCAGTCCGGCCTACTTTGCTTGAACAGTCTGTATATTCACTTGATATCTGAATAGCTGTCTCTGGTTTTGTTGTTCCCAAATTGTCTCTTTAAAACTTTAAGGCACTCCGTGTCTGGGCGGCCGCAGCTAAAAAAAGGTTGCAGTTAGGGGGGTGAAATTGGGAATGTAAATTAATTACACCAAAAGATTGGACTTCTAAGGGTGTTGGAGATCTGGGGGATTAAAGTCAGAGTAGGCATATGTAAGGGTAAAAGCTGACAAGAGAAAAGCACTGGAATATGACTATGAAAGGTTGACATTTGGACTGCAGGTACTCTCAGGGGTTAGTAACTAAGCCAGAAAATTTCAGGGTTGTACTACTGAGGTATGAGATCTGGGGGTTCAAACGTGTTGTGAGAGTTACATTTGACCCGAAGCCAGCTGGTGACCTGTGGATGGAGACAGCTAATCGGAGGCTCAATCAGGAACAGGGAGGTCCATCTGCAGCAGAGTCTACCATGCTGATGCAGAGGACAGTGAGGGCGACAGTGAGGAAGTCCACCCTACATATGGGGTGAGTACCAAACACCATCTCCTGGTACTCATCTGAGGAGCTCACTAAAGTTATGTGCACCCCTGCTTATGAGTATGTTTGTTATCACCGGCAGAAAATCTGAACCTCTGGATGGTTTGGAGAGGAGCACTCAGAGCCATTGGGGATCACAGGTATTTGGCCGCCACGTTCCATTGAAATACACACATACCAAAGGAGTATGTCAGAAATAATACGAGTTTGTATGAGTGAGCTAATATCTGTTTTTAAGCTCACATACACTATAAATCATTTCGAAGTACAAAATGATTATTCAGTCCACATCAATCCAATTACTTTCATTGTCAGATGTTTATCGGATAAAGTAATCAAAGCTGAAAACTAATTGTTTCATAATTGATCACTTTCTTCATATAGCGTACAATTAGCTAGAAAACAATTCACACATTTCCAATATATCTGATTGCTTTCAGCGTCAATATAACCCCATGATAACAGGTCACGGAGAAAGAGCTAAACAATTAACAATTGCTAGATTTGATGAGAAAATGGAAACAATGACTTCACCCAAAAAATTGGATCCATTTGTCGGGGATGACATAGTGCATGGCATCATCTCAGAAATGAATTCACAGTTGTCCTTCTAATAAACTGCTCAGTCTGTGATGTTCTGGGTCCCTTTGAAATGGCAACTAGAGTTTAATGAAAAAAAGAGGCTTGGCATCTATGAAAACCGTTTTTTTATTAACTTCTCTGGTCAGTCTGTGCTTGGCTCATGTGCTGCCTACTAGAGATGGTCGAATTGTTTTAAAAAAATTGGACGATTGCGACGATTTCGAGTTAATCATTACCAAACTTGCTGGAGATGTAGAGGAGGTTCAAAGTCAAGTCAAAATTTTTGAAAATCGGAATTTCGACAATTGATTTTGAACTTCATTTATGCAAAGACTACGTGTGTTCTAGAGCAAAACTTTTTTTTTCAAATGTTCCCACAACCCTTCTCTACATCTAGTCAAAAAATTCAACCATCTCTACTGCCCACTGTACTACCCTGTAATGCCAGGACAATGTAGGCTTCAATCCGAGTGTGGCTCAGTGTAGATTTTAATTACCAAAAGTAGTAATGAGAGTCACACCCAGGATCGCCTACCAGCTCCAAACGAGTCAGTGGTGGCCTGTGCGGCTGACATCTTCTTCCTGTGATGACTCTGGAGGGGTGGGGGCTGCTGGTGGTTTTCCGTAGGTGGCTATTCTGTGTGTCTTGGGGTAGATCTTAAATACCAAAAGCAGTAACCCCGAGCCATATTCGGTATTGCTTACATGTTCAAGATCAGTGGTTCCCAAACTGGGGGGCGCAAAGGTATTCGGGGGGGGTGTGTTTGAATAGGGAGGGGGGCTCAATAATGCTCCTAAATAGAAAAGGGGGGCCCTGCAAGGAAAGTTTGGGGACCACTGATCTAGATGAACCAGTAGTATGCTCCAACAGTGTCGGTCCAGCGTCTTTTCCTGAGATGATACCAGGCACAATGGGGGGCCCACCTACAGTATCCACCTGTATTGCCAGACCAGCATAAGCGACCTGAAATTACATTATAAATTTCCAAACCCAGAAATATTTGTAACTGATAGACATGTGTGACATCATGTGTTCCTGCCCCATGGCTTAATTGGTGAAATTCGTGGACCTAGACAAATTGGTGTTAAAGATTAAGGAAATGGACTGCAAACATGGAGATGAATCTGCCATAAAAATCACAAAAACTTTCTTATTAGTGATGAGTGACTAGGCAATATTCGAATTTGCATAATGTTGTGAATACCCGCAATGATATTCGATTCGATATTCGTAATTGTGTTTGTGGACATGGAAAAAGAAGAATTCTTTCATACTTATCCTAATTTCCCTTTCCTGACATGCTCCATGCCAGCATATTCCCCACCCTGGTTCAGAACTAGATACCGAACACAGATCTGGGTCCTTTGGTGTTAAAGGGGCCGGGATTTACCCACTGCGTATGCATCCATGGAGCACAACATAAAAGAAAAATTACCATAGGTATGAAATAATATTCAGTTTTGTAGTCCATTCTCTCTCTCATCCCTTAAAAATATTTTTACGTAAACAGTTTTTTATAAGAGATGGTCGGATTAAAAAAATTTTTTTATGATTTCGATGATTTTGAGCCCCTGAGCATGGCATCATCACCAAACTTGCTGGAGATGTAGAGAAGGTTTGGGGGTATACTACAAAAAAGTATGGCTCTAACACAAATAGTTTTTCATAAATTAAGTTCAAAGTCAAAATTTTGAAAATCTAAATTTCGACTTATATTTTGAACTTAATTTTTGCAAAAAACTACATGTGTTTGAGCAAAAATAATTTTTTTAAATGTTCCAACAGCCCTTCTTTACATCTCCAGAAATGTTGGTGATGATATTATTTTGAGAGGCTTTGCAATCAGCTCACAAAGTCAGCTAGTCAAAAAATCTCTATATTTGAATGGGGCAAACCATGGTTTGTAAGAGCCAATGTTAAACTGTATGAGCAATACTTAATACAGATGAGAGGAAAGTTTTGTTTCCGGTATCTAACGCTCTGAGAATTTTCTGACCTATATTACTTTCCTTTACTATGTCTAATGCACTCATCAAACACTATTGATTGTTACTGTTCAAACACATTCTTCTTTATGTATCAAAATCAATTAGAAAGCAAAATCTTTTCATAGATATGAAGACCACCTAAAACAACTGACATTTCAAGGAGACAAATAAGCCTTTTATAAAAGAAAATATGGTTAAAGATTTCAGCACGTTAGATATCAAACGTTCATATCATAATACAAGATGTAGCTCAGTTACAGCTATTATTTTTTACATTTTGATATCTATATTATTCATTCTATGTTTCAACACAACAACAACCTTTAAAGTATCAGTAAATAATTTTTTGTATTTAACACCATTGCGAAGAGTGTGGTTCCTGGGTGTATGTACAGCCCAGGTGTCCAGCCTGCGGGCGGGGCCACATGCGGCTCTTTGGGCGTTCTTTAGCAGCAACCCAGATGGCACCTGAGCAAATCCCTGTCCTCCTCTTCCCGCTCTAAGAATATCCTGGGCAAAGAAGTGTTGGCGTGGGATTGGCGGACATTATCGAATTAGGCTTATATGGTGCAGGAAGTGCAGGTGTAACAGGAGTAGTGGATCACCTGGACTGGCACTCTAGATCTCCCTAAGCCTGGAGGAGGTGGACATAAGACCTGCCATGGATTATATGGTTAGAGCTGACAACAATGGTTATGTCTGTGCCCTTTGCTTAGTTGGACTTCTCAGTGAGAAGGGAAGGTAATGCAGGCGTGCATGCATGCCCGCACACCCAAGACACATCGGGGTCCCATGACTCTAATAACATGGTTCAGAATTTTAACAATAAGAAATATTACCCAAGTAGATATCAGAGGATAATTTGGTTATTACTTACTTTTCAGTTATCAACTATGCTAGAGCATAGAAATAGATTTTCAACCCAAATCACATCCATTTTAATAATCAATTTTACTGCTCAATAGAGCAAAAATCAATCTGTACGGCCACCTGAAGGCTTAACCAACAGCCTCTGTGTGCGAGTGCAGGCACTCAGGGGGCATTCAGATAATGCTTTCATGATATCTCTATCGGTCTAAAGCCCAAAAACCTCCCAGTGAATGCCTCCTGATGGCTTTTAGGTGTTTTTTAGGCGGTTGGCAGTAAACAATATAGTTCAAGCAAGGGTTATATAAGATGTGATTCTCTGAAAAGGATAAAAGGTACATACAAACACTCTACTAAACCATTGACAAAGTTCCTACAACCACAAGGTGCTTCTCAACTGCAAACTAGTTCTGATTGGGTGGTAGTTAATAAAGAAAGCAAATCTGTTGTAACTTCTTTAACTACTTCTTTGTCTTTCCTCCCAGGTCCTAGAAATATGTAACCCTGATTGAGTTCTTTCAGAAGTAAACAAAATATACATCTCCAAGTATATTATGGGAACTCAAGGGACCTTTACCCTTTGGGCATTCTCAGTCCTCAGTCCTCAACTTGCGGCCCCCGAAACCTAACTGTTAATGCATAGGGCATAGAAACTCACCTGTCTGCCGAATCGAAGGTTATGTGCCCCATCGATATTATCAATGGCTTTGATAATATCTTTGAAGCACATAACCTTTTATGATATATATGACACAAAATGTGCATTACCATACTACCGTGTTCCCTAATGCTTGAAACTTCATTTAAAACAAATTTTGATATTTCAATTTTTTTTAATTATGTCTTCTAGCTCAGCCTGCAGTATTTTTTTCACAAAAAATTGCTTATACAAGTCAGTATAGATTAAAAATGTTCTGTGCGGGCCTTTAGTGATGCTGGGGGCTGCACTTGTGGCCCTCCTTATTAACTTAGTTGTCCACCACTGTGTTAGAGCATATACCATATATATTCATGTATGAGCCAACTTTTTCATCCCCAAAAATGGGCTGAAATAGCTCCCTTCCACTTATACTCGAGTCAGATTCAGGGTCCACTCACCTGTCCCAGGTCGCAGGTTGTAGAATCGCAGGCACCTGCAGCCTTTATGAAGCTCCGTTCTCCAACATCAGCTAATGAAATGTAAGCAAACCGCACCACACTGCCATCTGGTGGCCGGTAACTGTTACTGGTGGCCCATTTATTAATTATTACTTACTGGAGATAGAATTTAATAGAAATTCAAATAGAACACTCCACTACTTATGATTCAAAAATGTAAATAAGTTTCCATTCCATGTATTGGTCCCAACAATAAAAAAAGACTTTTCAAATGGAAACTTATTTTCATGTTTGAATCATAAGAAGTGCCTTGAAAACCCATCCCATAACAATAAACCTGTGTTCTCTTAACTTAATTGAGGTTGTGGCACTAAGATTCACCAGTTTGATTCATTCCTAGGGGCAATGGTGCTTTCTTTATATTTTTTTGGGAAAACTCCACTATTTGACTTTGCTTTTCCCACCTTCGTCTTGTATTTGAATCAATAAGTTTTTCTAGTTTTTGTAGATAAATTGTTTGAAGTGTGCCAATTCCCCTCTTGGTTGGGACTTTACCATGGATTGCTGGGGATCTCTAGTAATCAATCATGTGTAGTAATATGTGTTTGAGAAAATCCTTAACTTTATTAGGACTATATATACGTCCGCAATTTCAAAAGACAAGCACATTAGATGCAATACAGATAAAATTGGACATTATAAATGCAGCAACAAGTTGTTGATAGATATATATCACAGCTTAAACATCCTATTGTGGATGTACCAATAGCTCCTATAGTAGGTGTGCCAATTGCAACATGTTTCGCCATAAAAACAGCTTCATCAGGTGGTGCACATCCCACAGATAGTCGAACCAACAAAGGTAGTAAAACAATTAAGGACCTGCCCCTTCCTATGTCTTCAGATAACAACGGAAGCCTCCTATGTGCACAGGATCCATCCAAATCAGCCAATCATATAGAAAAAATGGGGATGAAGTAGAATATAGATCTTATATCCATAACATTAAAGTGGCTGATAAGGTGATGAACAAGATACAAAAAGTGGCGATCCGCCGAGTTTGACATGGCGTTCACAGGCTCGTAAAAGAGGTCGGGCACAAAGCCTCCCCACTAGATGGAAGGGAGTCACTAGATTGTAGATAAAATTAGGTACCTCGGCTTATACTCTGTTCAGCTTATACTCGAGTATATAAGGTATCTTTATAAGAAGATTTTAACAATAAAAACAAGTTCTGAAACAAGAGTTTTCCAAATACACCAGTCAGATCAGAAAAATAAAGCGAACTTCCTACTGATCGGATAAGCTATTCTTTCTTCCTTTTCTGAAAGTTCCACATAGTTCCACTTTTTATTCTACCTGCATATTCTTGAAAAACAACTGTAATAATGCAGTATCAGGAATAGCTTTTGGCAAAGACCGAGAACATTCTCCTGTCATTACGCCTGGAAATGTTAATAATAATTGATGACCCCTGCTAGCTTAAATGAGCTGTAAATACTTCTGCCCAATTTCAGACCCTGATAGACTGTAATATAATTGTCCAGGTCACCAAGGAATGGTGGCATTCCAGCGATTATATCACCTAGTGCTGACATCTGATACAAAACTATGAGTTCTGTCTTGGTAACATGGGTCACTTTGTCTCCCCATGCCTCAGGCGCTAAGTATTTCCTATGGAAGAAAGGAAAAGATGATTATGTATGCGTGAATATACTCTGTCACCACTCTATAGAAAAAAAGGAGCTAATTATGACTTAATGTCAATCCATCTGTTGGCAAACGGCCCGAAGCTTTTCAAAGATGGTCAGTGTTTGAAGAAAGGGACAGAGACTTTACCAGTGTAATAAAAAATTGATTTTATTATTAAAATTTGATGACGGCTCTCCTTCAAACATCAGATGTTATACATATCTGTCGTTTAAGGTCTGCCAACGCGGCTGCCTGTACCTCTGGAGTTTTGCTGCTGTCTAAAGGGAGCTGCAGATCTTTAATGAAACAGATTACCTAACCGTTCCTTTGTCTACTGACGTTAGTCAGGAATTCTCTGTAGAGGCCGGAGAGGATGTGTGGCTTCCGTCTGTACTGCCAAACTTGTCCTCAAGAGACCCCCCAGCCCAAGAGGGTGAGGATGTTCAACTCTGCCAACATTTATAATCTTAAGAAAAATTCAACAGGAAGGAAATATTATTTTTAAATCCATTAGCATAAGTTAAAGAGTGCATAATAATTATCTTGAATACCAAAGAGAATAGCAGGAATTGTAACATGCGGATACGATAAATGGTAGGTAACGACAAGGACGGATAAAGCTTATATGCGGGGACTGGAAGCTTGGAAAACTCCAACCCTGAACATTTATACACCCACTATTCAGTTTAGAAAATGTCTTTCCTTATTGCTTAAAACAAATCTGTCAGCAACTTCAAACTTTTAGAAGTCTTGCCCAAAGTTAGACTAAGGGCACAGGAAATGTTCTTTCAAAAGCCACAAAAGATATATATTCACTTTGTGTGTACCAAACTTACGTGAAAACCCCGTATATTATCATAGAAATATAGAAGTGATATCTGCTCACAAAATTATTTATGTCCTTTTGATGAGGCCAGGGAAACAGGAGCCAGGAGGACATCAGTGGAGGACATCACGGGTACTTATGGATCAGGTAATCCATACCGCCGGAAAGGTTCAAGTAACACTTGATGATTCCTTGGGTTTTCATATTCAGGTGCTTCCTTGAGTAGCATGTCTCTTTGGGTAAATCTCTTCCAGTTGCTCTCTTGGTAGAATCAAGTCTTAGGGCCCCCATACACCTTTAGATTTCTCTGTCAGATTGACTGTGGCATACCTGAGTGATTGCGATTGTTATCTTTCCCAAATAAAATAAAGACACGACCCATTTATTCTTTTGGATTCTGTAATTTTATATATTAAATATATATAAATGTTACAGACCACAGCCAACAAGTATATAAAACAGAATAAAACAATTGTAAGAAATCTGGATCCCCCCCGACAGTGTCCCCATACCAAACGTTAACATTTCCAAACTGTACCGGCCACCAGCCCTTACATCACTAGCTCGATGGGTACCTTACTGGAATAAACATATGGAACTGGTTAGGGGCTTAACCCCACCACCACATTACCAGAGTGGTGACTGCCCTCATTAACTAGCACATCACCATGATCCTGAGCATAGACTTTCATTTCCCCGGCACTGTCGAGATCCAGCCACGCTGTGACAAAACCTAGAAGAAAATAAAAAATACACAAATGAACACATCCACATAGGGAGGGAGGGTGATTGCAGCGTCCAAAGAGGGCCTCACTTCCGGCGAGCTGTTAGATATGACCTCTCCTTACCCCTTCTCTTCCTCCCTTGATCCTTACCCCTTCTAACTGACTTGCCCCCCCCAATCGCAATCATGCCCCCCAGTCAAGAGCCCTCCCACCTACACTACGCTGCGGCTACCAGGCATACCTTAGATCTCCTTTTGCTTTACCTAAACCATGTAATATGAGGAACTTTCTAAACAATCATGTCTACCTGTGTTCAATCGCAGAGGACCTGGTACTACATAGTTGTTGGTAGATCTAAAGGATATCTGACAGAGAGATCTAAAGGTGTATGGCCAGCTTAAATGTAAAACCAAGGTGGATAAGTCAAAATTTTTGTTCTAAAACACAAAGGGTACTGACTCTTGTGTGATTATGAGCCAATCTTGAGTAATATTATGATTCAGAGATGGTCAAATTTTTCAACTTGCTAAATTAGTGAGCTGATTGCAAAGCCTCTGAACATGGTATCATCACCAAAACTGCTGGAGATGTAGAGATGGGTTTTGGGAACATTTGAAAAACAACAGTTTTGCTCTAGCACATGCAGTTTTTACATAAATGAAGTTGAAAAACAACTTTGAACTTAATTTGTGCAAAAACTCTGTGTGTTAGAGACAGTAGTCTGTATGTTGCTATTATGTTCAATACTTAGGCAACTACATGTAAGAAGTGGCAACCTAATACCAGATGTACACTTCTGTCTTTTTCCCTCTTTAAATTTTTTTTTTATAAGAATCGATTTTCTAAAAGGTTGATAAGATTTTTTGCAGTATGCTATAATCACTAAAGTTTTTAGCTCCACCCACTTGAATGAAGTAGCAAATTTCCAGCCTTGATCTCCAGTACAGTTGCAGTACACCAAAAGTGGCGTCCATTCATAATTTGTGTCACCTGATCACCGCTGTTAGGTTAGTTCAAAGACTAATATTTTTTTGATAAATCAATGAAAATCCTCAAAAGCAGAAAGAATATTTTCTTCATAAATATAAAATGTTTCCTAGTAAAAGAGCATGAAAAAGTTAACTCCTATACGGGGAACGTGGGTGGACAACTATCCTCTACCTCTTTGACCTTATGTTTCCCTCTTACTTCTGCCATGGCACTCTCTTCAAAACTGCTTCCTTTTCTCCTTCTCTTCCTCTTAATTATCTGTCATTTTATTTCCTTTTTTTAATATTATCTTGCTGCTCCTGTTTTATTTCTTTCTCTTGCCCCATCTGGGTACTGAAGTAACAATTCCTCTGTCTCCATGAATGCCCTCCCATCACATCCCCAATTAGTAAGTTATGTTTGGATTTGCATGACTCATTCTAACCTCCTGAGCGTTACAATATTTTTGCACTGTACTCCTCTTAACCCATCGCTGGTGTCTCGATGGGCCGGGAAAAGGGACGCCATCTCCATTAACAAGGCACACAGCACAAGAATTACATTTCTGTAAGTTGAATATGTTCTATGGTTAGATACAATGTATTAAGACATAAAGAATATATATATCAAAATTGTCCAAATCCAGTTCTCCAGCTACACATCCAGGCCAGGTTTTGGTATAGAGTTTTTTCTGACTATTTATAATCCACATCCTACTTTATTTACATTTGTTAGTAAGGCCAGTTAGTAGTGTCCAAACATATGAACCTATTGCTGCAGTGCATAATTGTAACAGCGGCTGCTGTGTGCTGCTGCCCCCCAACTAACAGCTGCGGTCCCGGGTGCTGAAATTCAGCGATGATTACTATTCTGCTGGGATCTGCTCAACAATATGCTGTTGGTTTCTTCAGCACTTCCTAAATGACCAGTGCGTGTCATTTCCTGGGATTTAAGGGATTGGTCATGTGTCCTGTCTGACCAATAGTGGTCATCCTGCACGTATATAAGCAATCCAACTTTCTACAGATGCCTCAGTGTCAACATGTCCTGCTAAGGCTTGTGTTCTTGTGTTACTGATTTATGTCTGTGTTCTGAGACTCTGCTACCTGTTTAACCCTTGTCTGCCTGCCTTGACTCTCCTGTTGCCAACCCGGACTGCCTTACCTGTACCTGTGCCACCTGCCCTGGCCCATTGCCTGCCTGACAACGCCATTGCCTCATCCCTTGGTCATGTGAGGTTGCTTCTAGTTACAACCCAGCCTGCTAACAATGTCTGTGAATCTGATACCTTTCCCCGGTGTCCTCTGGAACAGCTGCCTTATGTGCCTACCCTCCCTCAAGAGGTAGCAACCTGGTGTTCCCCTCTGGAAAGTCTATCCCCACCTTCAGGGGTATTGTGAAGAACAAGTTCACAGAGACAACACCTTAGAGGAAGTCCACACCCGTTGGTTTGCTACAATAAAAACTTTAACATACTGTGTATGGCTGTGTATTTGTCATGCATTTTGGATGCATTTGCTTGTTTGAACCATATATAACAGCCAATAACATTAAAAGACTGAGCAAAGATTGCTAAGGGTGCCAATTGCCATTACTAAACTGCAATCCATTATAACGCCAAAATGTTCATAAATTGATGAAAAAATTATCATAATCCTCAGTACAATGCACCATGGTAGACAAATGGCAACTATATAAATTAAAGGTGTCACTACACATGGAGATATATGGAACGTCTCATATATATCATCAAAGTAGTATAGTGGAAGCACTCTCCACTATCTGGGTTGCTGATTGGCTTTCACGTACACCAATTAACGTGCTCAGCTGGAGCCTAAACAAGTCCTCTTACCACTCTAAGAAGATAGCAGGCGAGGATGTGTTGATGCAGGATCAGCAAACAGGTGAGTTCCTATGCCCTATGCATTAACAGTTAGAACAACAAGGAGAGCCGCTGAACAGCACCCAAAAGGCCGCATGCAGCCTACGGCCACAGGCTAGGCACCTGGGCCCTATAAGGCTATCTTTAGAGAAATACTAACCTGAGGACCTCAAGGGAAGTGGATCTCAAGTGTTGGAGTTGAACAACACAAGTGTTAATATTTTTGTTGATATGTATTGTAATGGGAATAGTAATTTCCGTGAAGGAACCCAGGAAAATATTAGTATAATATAAAAAGACTGTACAAACTGTTTGGAGAATTACATTAATGTGTTTATAATGTCAGAGAAAAAGATAAAGACAAAAATCCCCATTTTATTGGCATATACTTAACTGTCGTACATGTAACTCGGTTTTATTCCCAAAGTCTCCATAACAGCAATAAGTAGGACAAGAGACAGCGGGCTCTTCTACAAAGAGTACAGCGGGGATTTTTGAACAGCACACATGCACAGCGCTAGCTGCCATTGAAGTCATTTTAACGGAAAGCTTATTTGCTTGTGAATCAGGTTCAAGCAGCAGGGACAAAGTGTCAGACAACAGGCCTCTGCCAATGTTATGGCGCTGTTTCTATCTCCTTGTGTTTTCTAACAAACAGGCGGGTACATATAATCCAAACCAGGTCAGTTTAGCTTGAGTGGATGGCACAGAGCTCATCTTGTAAAACACAAGTTGTCATTTCGTTTTTTTTTTCTGGCTGCAACCCAACTTCTGATGGGATCCCCCATAGTTTTCTTTTGATTTGGCTTCCCAACATGTTTTTTTTTCCTCGGCTCACCACATAAATACCACCTTTTTAAAGAGGCTCAATACCATCCAGGAGCCTTTTGGAAAATCTGTAGTTTGTAGAATATAAAAAGAAAATTGCCCATCATCCTGATTATTATTGCTCTGTTGAACTTGTGTCGTTCATTCTCTCCTATTCATCTTTCGCCCCAGCCACAATCTTTTTATTTTTTAACCTTTTTAGCTCTTGAAAGTTTTCATGTTACTTTTTTTCTGTTTGAAGTAAAATTACTTCTGTACCCTTTATCCTTTACCCCTTAAAATAATTGGCTTATATTTTTTGTCACATATTATATCAAATTAAACATCAGAAGCTATTGTTACAGTGATTGGCAAGTTAGACTTGTCGCACTTCTTAGTTAATAAAAAACTCTTAAGCTGAAAAAAGTCTAAGGACTGATTTGGCGATTTGATCTAGGCGATCAGCCGCGTGGCGGACGCGAATTTGCTGATGCGATCGGGAATGATTGACCAGGGGATTTTTTTGACCAGGCCCCCATTCAAGAATATAAATCACCCCTTTGATCGCACCCATAGAGAATAAATGGACACAATTTTTTATCGCATCCACACACAATCAAAAATCGCGTCCCTTTATGTTTATAGGCACGGGCAGAAAAATCTGACAAGCCCATTCAACTAAATGGAATTAATCAGTAGAGATGGTCGAGCTTTGTGAGCTGATTGCAAAGCACCTGAACATGGTATGATCACCAAAATGTGGGAACATTTGAAAAAAATTTTTTTGCTCTAGCACATGTAGTTTTTGCATAAATTAAGTTAAAAAATAAAGTTGAAATTCCGATTTTCTAAATTTTGACTTGACTTTGAACTTAATTTGTGCAAAAACTACATGTGCTAGAGCAAAACTTTTTTTTAAATGTTCCCACAACCCTTCTCTACATCTCCAGCACGTTTGGTGATTATATTATGTTTAGGGGCTTTGCAATTAACTCAAAATCATAAAAATCTCTATTGATCAGCCGTGATCGCAGCACGCGATCAAAATTATATCTGCCCCACGGCTGATCGCCTAAGTGGGAACAAAGCCTTACTGGTCACTTGCTACATCTTGAGTTGGAATAGAAACTTCAATAGAGAATGTGGATGTAGATCAAAGCAGATCAACTTCT
Source organism: Ptychadena robeensis (assembly GCA_036250615.1). NCBI lineage: Eukaryota > Metazoa > Chordata > Amphibia > Anura > Ptychadenidae > Ptychadena > Ptychadena robeensis. Next base: position 25,058,570 of record CM070034.1, on the reverse strand, counting down.
TTAAAGGCTGCCATACACAACCCGACGGGTGCAGACAGACCAGTCCCGATATGCACCGGGATGCAAACGTGATGACCTCATCACGTTTGCACCCTGGTGCATTATGGGGCCCCTTCAGTCGGCCGGCACCCTTTGTGTGCCGGCCATTAGCTTCAATGAAGACGCCGGTCTTCATTGAAGCTAATGGAATCGGCTTGCATCGGCTTGCATCGGCCAGAGAATATTGGACATGTCCGTTCTCTGGCCGGTCGAGCAGTGGGGCGACAGGGATCTGTCGCCCCATGTGGGCACATGCCGATAAGCGGCCGATTTTTAACCTGAACGACGGCGCGAGCGCGCACACCCGTCAGGTTAAAAATCGGCCGCTTACCGGCATGTGTATGCCAGCCTTAAGTGGATTTCCATTCAACGGATGAAATCATTGACATCCAAAATTATATATACATGTTTGGGCAAAGGTCAGCTATTATCACAATCAGGGGCACCATTAAAGGGGGACAACGGGTGACCTCGTCTCAGGCCCAACCATCTGGGTGGTCTGTTACCCGGACCCGTTCTCCCTGCAATGCATGCTGGCTAACAGCAGCCTCTGTGTATCGCGTAACAGCCAGAGAGGGGAGAGACCTGCAGCATCCCCCCTGCTGAAAGTCATAGTAGGCATATGTAAGGCCCTAGTTCCACGTCCGCTAAAAGCGTTAAAAACAGGGATTTTATTGTAATGCTTAAGTCGCCCATTGACAGCAAGGCTGTCTCCACAGCCCTTAACCTTCTGGGTGTTTAGCCCGAGTTAACTCGGGCTGAAGAAAGTTGCTTAAAAGGATCAGCCCGAGTTAACTCGGGCTGCTGTTACCTGCACCCAGATGGCTTGCAGGCAGCCCAGAGACTTCCTGCTCTTCTCCTCCGTGTCCCCAGCTGTCTGATCTTCAGATGCCGATGATCGTGATCGTGCCGGCGGGTGCGCGATGACGTCATCGGGAGGGGGAGGGGCGGGAAGTTCAAAATTTTAAAAAAATTTGGAGGTGTCCCAAGACGCGGAAAAACAGCTCCCATACTGCATGCATGAATGCAGTATGGACGCAGTTTTTCTGCATTTTGGCTCAGCTAAATCAATAGGGAGCACTCTCCCCAATGCGACAGGAGCGAGCCCTAAGGCACGGGCCAGCAAATGTGCCAGCGTGCGACTTTGTTCCCTGCGCGGTGTATCAGACCACCTGTCAGTCTTGGTTGATTTAAAAAATGAATTCTAGTTTGAGCAGATTTTTGTGTTTTATATTTTATTTGATCATTAAATGTGATTTTTTTAAAATATTTAAGCGTTTAAAACTTAAAAAATATATTTGAATATATTGAAAAATATATTCAGGATGTCTACTAGACCCGTGTTTTTGGTCAGTTACAGACCTACAACAATTTTTTTTTCAATGATAAACAGCGTAACGCTTTTGGTACAGAAATCTGGACCCCGTGAAACACTCAGGAGGTTAAGAGCCCCAGATCCGCTGGTTAGAGTCTCCATCGCGTTGATGCTGAGGCAGCCATCCATATCCATAAGAAAGCAACAGAGACTTGAAGCAACCCAGTGTATCCAAACGCGGACGTGGAGTTAGAGCCCAAGAGTAAAATCTGATTAGAGAAAAGCACTGTTTGACTACTGAGGTATGAGATCGGGGGTGTTGTACTGTGAGAGTTACATCTGACCCAAAGCCAGCTAGTGACCTGTGGATGGAGACAGCTAATCAGAGGATCAATCAAGAAGAGGGAGGTCCATCTGAATTAGAGTCTACCATGCAGGAAGCTGACACAGTGGACAGTGAGGAAGACTGCCCTTATTAAAACCACGCTACATATAGGATGAGTACCAAACACCATCTTCTGGTACTTATCAGCATAGCTCACTAAAAAAAGTTATGTGCACCCACTGGAGCCTTTCGACCAGGGTCGAAAGGGGGACTAGTGGTATGGGGCCCCGGTATGTCTGATGGAGACCCTGATCACAATATATTGCAATGGTATAAGTTTTCTATAAGCTTGGCAAATAAAGCCTATAATATAAAAGTCAGCAGCGTGTGAATTGCACATTTAGAAAACCTAAAAATACCTAATGCTAAAAATGTCTAAGAGACTTAGGACCACCTTTACCCCCTGTGCATAATGCTTCAGACCAAGATTAACACCAATATTATGGTCATCCAGCCAAAACCATGCTGACTCCATTTCTTAGCTGTCTAACAAATATCAGATGTGTCAAACCCTTGGTAAGGACTTCACTGGAAGAGGGAGAACTAGGCCTGAAGCTCTCTTCTCCTACCCAGTCCTACAGAATTAGCCCAGAAGGACTATCATAATATTAAATGTGAACAAACAAAAAAAGTTTAAAAAAAAAGCTCTGTTTCATCCAAGTGACATCACCTAGGCTACCATATTTCGAGTGAGAATACCAAAGAAGGTAGTCATTTGAAATCTCTGTTGGGCATTATAAATGCTAGTGTTGGGTGAGTTATACAAAAGACAATTTTCCTGAATCAATCATAGACCTTTATTTCTAGAACTGACCACAAAAAGGTGTGTAAGATTTAAAGGTACCTCGATCAATCAGGTAGCAAAATCAACGATATATCAACCATAGAAGTACCAAGTGGGTTTTTTTAAACCACTCCATCGATCAATCGATCAATTCAGTTCTGAAGTAGCTGTACACATGCTTCTGTTCATTAATTGAGAGGCTGATACAGTAAAAAACAGGTATTGATTTGTATTTTGATTGATTAAAGAGAATGAACTGTGTGTCCACTGAAGCGTGTGGTAGTGCAATCGATTGATTTTTGATCAAAGGTCAACATTTTTTCAAAATAAATCGACTGAACTTAAAATCGATCACTCTAATGGTGTTTTGTGTATTGGTAGCATAATATTTACACATTATTTATTATAGTCCATGTAATGATAGACCATTTTAAAATCCTGTACACATTTTATTGGATAAGCGCAAAGTGTCTTGTTAAGGTTGACCACCAATCTTCATGACCGGAGAGGCAACAAGAACAGTTAAAGTAGACCTAAACTATGGGATTTGTATACTCACATACTTGCCATGTATGTGTGTTGTATCTAAATGAGTGGGGTGGGCAACCCCCATAAGCTTTTCCTGATTTCCTGGTTGGATAACTACTACTACTATTATACTACTCTAACGGAAGGTGGGTGTACAGTATACCCCTATGATTCCTTTTGAGTATGTTGCGTTAGCTTTAGAACAGCCAGCATCACATTTAAAATTCGGTTTTTTATTTCAGGTTTCGACTCAGCCGATGGTTCCATTGCCTTAGGCTGTAGGGTGGATATACAGACCCCTGGTCAACAATGTAAAGGCATGCATTGTTTTTAGGTTATCATAGAGTTTCTAGATGGACCCCTATCATCTCCCTTCACTAGTTGACAACTCTGGTGTGATGGTGTTGTGCCCTTGCCTGAAGAAGACAATGCTTTGGCGAAACATGGCGCACTTTGGGTGCACATATAATCTATGATCGATCCCAGCAATGATCAACAACTGTTACTTTGAATACTCTAAAATGTTAGATTTGTTGTGTGGCAAATTGATTCATAAATGGACTGACAACAGTCGCACAAACCATCTATATGTTATTGGTGATCTCAAGCATAATTATCACATTATGCATTCCATTTAAAGTCCCACCAAGGGGGAACAAACTTTCCTATGAATTTCTGTGTTATATCCAAACAAATTCATGAAAACTAACATAGTCAATATATATGAAAGGTGGCACTTTAGATCTAGGCAATATCTGAACATACTGACCTTTTCCTCAGAGTGGTCCACACCCTTCCCCCATCTCTGCAAAGCACATCTAAAGTAAAGTAAAGTTCCTTTTTGGTTTGTAGCCTTTACACAGGTCTCAATGGTAATCTGTTATTTAGTCATATTCAAACACAACAGTCAGCATATACATGGGTTAATTTACTTGGCTTTCAAATGTATTTACAATTTTTCATTGTCTATGAGCTCAGAGACAGTGTACAGTACCTAAAGTATAGATAAACAAGGATAATTATCCCAAGATACATGAGGTGCTAGGACAGGTGCTGTCCATCAAGAATGTTTTGGCTTTACCCAAGGGCTGTCTCTCAGGAAAATTCCCTCTAGCTGTACCCTTATTCTGATTGCCGGAGAGAGCTAGGGTGTCCATACATGGCCCACAACCTGTGATTGGCTTCCGACTTGGGAGGGTGTGTGAACTACACAGGCAAGGCCCCCGTTTTCCCGTCCATCTCTACCCACAGCACCCAGCCAGTGTCTCCATAGAAGTGGGATTGATGTGCAAAGTGGTCAATCGTTTGATTGACCCACGATCAAGTGCAGCAAGGTGACGTCACCACGCTGCACCTTTAGTCACTCAGACAATGCCTGTTTCCTGCAGGGGGGGGGGGGGGGGGGTCTAGTGCCCAGCAGAGGTAGAATCCAGAAAGCAGCAGGAAAAAAACCTTTTGCCTGTCCTATGAATCATTTTATACCCTTGTGAGGTACAGTACAGTACAGGAGAAATATTATTAAATAATAATCTCATTGTCTGTGCATTGTGCTACAGTGGAATGCAAAAATATAAATACGCAGGTGGACCTAAATTTTAAATGAATTGTAATAAATACACAAACATTTTACTTACCTATAAGCTTTTATACCTCGCTAACCCATCATCATCATCCCCATTACTGGCAACCAAATCCTTTTCTTTCACCATTCTTGCAACTCTGTAAGTCTTAGGAAGGAAACTTCCTTCCCAGGTTTCCTTGCCTGCCAGATCAGAGATGCTGGCACAGTATACAGAAGTCACCAGAGGGGTGAGGGGTTTCTGGATGACAGAAAAGTTATATTTTGCACAATTTAACATGTAATGTCGCCTTGAGCTGTGAGTGCTATCCCGAAGAACATAGGATTACAGGTTGACCTTCATAAATGGTACAGTTTTGCAATGGGAACTTCTATTGCAAGCGCTGACTTATTTAATTGATGGCACTTCATATAATCACCGCTGACTGTGAACATTAACATTGTTGAACAAATAAGGTTAGGCAAGCATGCAGTATATTATAACTGAATATTACAGGAAACCCTGCGATGATTTGCAAGTTAATCAATACTAAGCCTGTATTGCTTTACAACACAAGCAAATCAAAGCACTAGTCCATCAACACATCAGGATTTTAAACACAATTTTTTATGATAATGAATTTGATAGTATTGACCATCTGTCACCGTATTCTGTTTTAGATATTCAGTATGGCTGGCCATAAATTGTAATTGCGTAGCAGTTTTACAAGCTCACACTTGATAACTCATTGAACTGTGAAGAAGTCTTTTATCAGGTGGGAATCCCTGGCAGACGTCTACAAAGAACCTAAAGGTGGGTTTACACGTGTAGATTTTTTCTGTAATCAATGAAGAACAACGATTTTTTGGTTGATTGAACAAAAATCTAAAATGGCAATTTGTTCAAAGGATACATTTTGTTCGATAGGTCATCAAACATGTTGGTAAATTTCTGTCATTGTAAATTCAAATGTATTTTTATTTAATATCGGGATGGACAAACAAAAAATCGAATGTTTCATTCGATAAGTGAACGAACGATTTTCCACAATGACATCGAACAAAGAATCTAATTGGCAGCTGATTGAAGAAAAAATCTACACTTTGTGAACTTGGGGGGTCTAGGGTTCACAGTCACCTCACAGGAGCTCAACTTATTTTAAATCAGCAAGGCTTTATTAATGCCAAAATAAACAGCTTGACTTCACTTCAGCCATTCAAAATAACAGTCCTTTTAGCAAAGACAAAACAAGTAAATATAAGTCTCACTTGGGGAGAGGGTTTCCCAAAACCACCATTTGTCCTCTCAGAGGGAAGCAGTCCAGCTTTGTCTGACCTCCAGACAGTGTCCATTTCTCTTTCCCTGATTAGGTCAGGTGACTGGCAGATTGACTGCTGTGCATGCTCGTGGTGCAATATCAAGCGCAAATCAAAACTCACCTTAAAACGGCCCAGAAAGCAATCTGAGAAATAATGGACATGTCCATATTTTGTAGGTCGATCTCAGTACTTTGTAATGTAATTAAATGCTGCCACACAAAGGGTGCCAATTCTTGGTGCGACTGGCCAAACATGATGATGTCATCACATGCGGTCGTTCTGCCGAGATATCAAAAGTGTAAGAAAATACTCCGATAGTGACCTGTCCCTGTGACTACTGTATAGGGGAGGATTGTCCGTCTTAATTTCAGTTGTGTCTGTAGAGAAGTAAGTAAAGGGAAGCCAACCCTCCTAAACACCAAAAGGTTCTAGAAAGGTTCTACCGGCAAGCATACCAAGCCCCACATGGAATGATGAAAGACCTTTCCTGGTTATTTATATTATGATATTAGATGTCACCAATGGATTGCTAGGTAGCAACGACATGAAAAAGAGAGCAATTACAACATCATACAGGGATGGTGCTAAAGAATATCATGAGAAAAAATAAATAAACAGAAGAGATTAGGAAATGTATGGGTTTAAATGTTGTGGTTGGCAAACAGTTTATAAAAGTCGCCAAAATAAGAGAAGTGAGGAATGAATAGTGAAGAAGATGTTCAAATGTATTTATTTTTTCTTTTGGCTAGCTGACTTTGTGAGTTCATTGCAAATCCCCTGAACATGGAATCACCATTGTTATATTTCATATATTTATTGCTGTATTAAGTTTTTTAAAGATTCTGCACCCTACACATGTGCTGTAAAAAAGCAATGCTACATCCAATACATGGCACCGCCTCCCCCTGCCTCTCTGGCATCTTCAGTGATGTCATCGAGAAGGGTGCTGGAAAGATGGGCGGGTCTGCTGATGTAGAGAAATGCCGCAGGCTCTCAATAGACAGGTAAGTATTCCTAATGTTAGCTTGGGGTGAGTATTGTTTATAAACAAACTCATCCCGAGTTAGGGCTTGTTTCCATTACGTCGGGAGCCCTCCGCTAAGCGTACACGCTTAGCGGAGGTCCCCGACGTAGCAGATAGACTTACCTGCTCGGCGGACGGGTCTGTCTTCATTGCGCCGACACGATCCGCCGGTGTCAGGCTGAACGTAGTCGAGTACGTTCAGCCTGTACACCGGCGGATGTCTAAACAGACCATCCGCCGGCAGGCTGAGTCTATGGGATACGTCGGGACCCCTGCTTAGCGTATGCGCTTAGCGGAGGGCTCCCGACGTACAATGGAAACAAAGCCTTAAAGGTGACTTCGTAGGTCACCCTTGCACAGTCGATTGTAAGGGGAGTCCAAAATCTAAATAAAACATTTCTGACAGCAAGAGGGACTGTCATATCCCAAGTGCCCTAGCAGCTGTATGAGGTTGCGGCCACCCAGATATAGTCTTGTAGTGTAATGGAAAATGGCCATGAAATGGTTAAAGGTGTTCATGTATTTCCTGTATGTTAGCCCATCCCAGGAGAGGTGTCCTTGTCCACAGGGAAATATAGTCCAAGACATAGGAAGGGCTAAGTAGTCTTGCCAAGTGACATCGCCTGTCTGCTTCTGCAGTGCTCTGCTGCCAGAACCCCCATGGGACAGGCCTGGGTGGTGTTCAGGATCTTCTAGCTAAATATGTCTGTTAGCTGTTTCCCCAGAGGGCTAGGGTAGTTACTGGACGGATACCCTTATTCTCTCACTGTCCTGGGAAACCAACATCCCTCTTTGGGCTTACGTACACCTTCAATGATTGGGCTGCTTGTCCCTGTTGGAAATGGCTTCTGGTGGCCAGAAGTTGAGATGCTGTCAGAAGATAAGTATGTTTATTTTTTGGGGTAGCACTTTACTAGGCTTTCCAACAGCTGACATGTGAGTATTATGTTTAGTGATGTCAGAACATCGCCCACGTCTGTTTGAACTGTTTGAAAAAAGTCCAGCTTCTTTCTTTCATTTCAAATTCTCTGCCTGTTCACAGGGAATTCGAATCTGACACTGACATCACTTCCGGTACCTGGAATGCACATTTCCCAGTTCCGATTACCAGACGTGATGTCACTGACATCACTTCCGGTTTTTGATGCAATTTTTTTCACTAGAAGACCGGGGTCTCTACCCAGTCTCTAGTGCAAGAAGTCTTCCTCTGGACGGATATTTCTGTGCCTGTTCCGGCCACCGGAAGAATAATGAACTTCTTCCTGCCGGAGAACAGGGTGGGTTGAACACCCATACACCCAAGAAAAGCCCTGCAGACAGTTTGGCTATTACTAATTATGTTTACTTAACGTATGCTTTTCTTTTTAGTTTAAAACCACTTTAACTTTGGCTAACCGCCAAGGAGGTTAATTATGAAAATGAAAAATTTATATTATTTTTATTTAATTGAAAAAGTCAAAACCAACCCCTGGCATTTCAATTGAGTCTGAATTTCAACTTAAAATTTCAATAGACAGAATTTTCAGCCATCTCTACTGGCTTTATCTGTTTCTGGACAAATTCAATCCTTTACAGACACCTTAAGAGTTGTTGAAGGCAGCAAATACAGAGCCAACCAAAATGTGCATTTAAGCAAATACATTGTTTAATTGTGCTTGTGTGTAATTAATTTACAGTTGTGATGTTATTTTATCCTCTAGCAATGTCTCCACTAATGGTGAATAAGGCTGACGGCACACTATTTCATTGTTAAAAGGATTCTCTTGAAAGTACAGAGTGTCACCTGAGCTGACCCCTTATTCCTCAAGAGAAATATTTATTTGTGATGAGTAGATGCTGTTCAGTTTGTGTTGGGTCCACTTTGCGGTCCTTGAGTTTGCTGCAAAACTTTCAGTGCTAATGAACTCTGTTGAAATTTCTAGAGAAAACTAATTAAAACCGTTATTGTTAGCTCAGTTTGTTCCCATAGATCGCCCAGGTGTGAGTCATTATCCTAATTAAAACAATCAGTGTGACAGGACAACGCCGGAAGAACATCTGTACTTTAAAGAAACTGGAAACCGGGATCTTCTACAAAAGCCTCTGCATGTTCTTCATGTATTCCTTGTACCAAAAATGATGCCACTTTCTACACTCATCTCTTAAAGCAGACCTGTCACTCGGAGATTATGGGATTCAGAAAGTATTAAAGAGTAAAGTTTAGTATATCAACCAGACAATCACTATTTTTTAGAACCAAATCAGCTCTCCTCGCTCAGTGTTACGTCCATATTAAGTTTGCCAAATGGCATCCAGAAAACTGGTATAGCAGAAGCCAGCCATAGACATCTCGATCCCGGGTCGATTTCTGTGCAAATCGACCGCACAACCTTATTACTCACGGCAGGTCATGCCGAGAAACGGCCGCGCACCCTTTGTGTGCCGGTATTTACTTTGGATGGGGACACTGGTTCCTGATAGCTGATGATCGAATTGGGAATCCATCGCAGACAAATGGAGGCATCTATGGCTACCTTTAGTCAAAATGATTTACCAATAATATTAAATCTACCTTTCATTATACTGATGAGGAAAAAAAATAATTAAAGCATTGAGTTCATAAGGATGAAATATATATAAAAAAATGCCAGGACTCCATGGGCTACTTACGGCACCCCAGATATTTACCATCTTCTGAGAATATCTTGCAAAATCCTAAATCCTTAGGTTAAAAGCAGTGATTGCCGAACTGTACACAGAATATTCTCACTCCTTCTAGCTGGTGAGCAGTACAGGTGTTTGACCCTCCCCATTCGCCGGCGAGAAGGAGCTCACTATTCTTCCTCCGGCAGGATCAGGAGCAGTAAGATCCCGCTGGAGAAAGAATCTATTCACAGAAGAATGAGTAGAGAAAAGCTGGCTCCGAAAACCGGAAGTGACGTCTACTCGAAAAGATAATAAATAGTTGCGTACAACCTTCAGCAGTGATTACACAGCTACAGTGATATCAGTGGCCAGAAGGGCCCTCAGTGGGTGTATGGGGCCTGAGCAAATATTGCAGTGTAAAATAGGATCAGTTTGAGGGATGCGTGTTTAAGTTGCGTGTAGGTGTGCAGCTCTCAAAGTGGAGGAGTGTGGCCCCTGTAACAGACAAATAAGAACAAGGACAGAGGCGCACAACCTAGTACAACAAAGTAAGGTGCTGTAAATGGTTCAATAGTATGGAATAAAATAAAACAAAAAACAAGATACTCACATTAAAGAAGGTTAACAAGGATTGATCTCTCAGGGCCATGTGCTTTCCAGCATGATCTCACTTTCTGGTTAGGGATGAGATCACTTCCTGCTTACAGATGCTGGAGGGCTCAACAGGAACAGTGTGACGCGTTTTGAGCGGAGGCTCTTTTTCATCCATAGGGGAATTTGAATCTGCCCGCGAACAGTAGGACAGCAGACTATTTTAAAAGTCCAATCCGCCTGTTCACGGATGGACCTTGGAGAAGTTTGGCCATCACTAGTTAAAAGTGAGGCCTGCTAAGTGAAACATAAGCTAGGACAAGATGGGCAAAAGGAAAGATTCTTCTGCAAGTAGAACTGCTATTTCCGGTGCATGCTTAGCTCTTTTGCTGAGGTTTAGCATTATACCTTTATTTTAAAGTGTAAGCATAAGTCTAATTTAAACAATCACTCCTACCAACTAGGAAACTCAGTGTCAAAACCAACCCTACTTAGCTGCATTGATGAGTAGTGATGG
>CM070034.1:25035993-25047784 GCA_036250615.1 Ptychadena robeensis | reverse complement strand
TTGATGAGTCTAAAAGTAACACAATTAGTCCAAAAGTGCTGATTACTGAAACAGTAAATAAAAATATATGTCACAAACGAGCAATTGCATATAAAAATATTCTGCTACATTTAAACAAAAAATACTCTCCATATCCCTGACTCTGTTAGTTGTAATATTCTATAGAACATTTCACTTTAGCCGTAAATTAAGGATTACATAATGCTTACTCGCTAATTTAGCAGTTAAAACCAGAGAGTAAGGGTTATAGCGAGGAAAGGTGATATATTTGTCTCATCAGGTTTTCGCTTAGCTCAGCTCATGTAAAGTATTTCACGTGCACAAAAATGATGGAATATTCCTGGATTTTCTTCCATTACCAGTCCCTACCCTAATTTTAAGGAATTTTGCTGCAGCCATCTCTCACATCCACCTGCACCATCAAAACGGCTGAGTTTGCAGTCCTTGGATGTTGTAAACCTCTGACCTCCGCACACTCTGCGTGCCGTTAATTCAGCAACAAAAAGCAGAAAGGACGGGTGTTTTACTGACATCTCTATTACCAGTCATCACTCACAATGCTAAAGTAGAGTCATGATAACGAGGACATTGTTTTAATGTTATACATGCTGCACGTATGAATCAGACTCTCATGATTTGCAAATAAATTTTTTGACAACAACAAATCGAATGTTGAATGTTATTCTTTTATGAAAATAGCTGCTTATTTTAAATATATTAGCAACAAAATTATGATAACAAAATACTGGAAAACTTTCTGTAGAAAATGCAACCTCTCAGCTTGTCACAACTAACTAGAGATGGTCGAAAGTGCTCTGATTTACAAAACTCTGGCTGACAAAAAGACAAGCAGCTTGTCTGTGCTGTCCCAGCTGAACATATGTCTGTCCTGCTCAGCTGGGATAGACACACAAGCTTGCTGGCTGGGTGGGTGGGTGGATTCCTGCCCCACTCAGCGGATCACTGCCATAGACCAAAAGAGAATCTGCCTGTGACCAGATCTTCCTTTTGAGAGATACCCAACCTCTCCCTCCTCACCTTAGCTCAGTGTTTGGCCAGGGAGGCAGAGGGTGCACCCATGGCTAACAATAGTTTGGCTGCGGGTGGTCATGCATTGGCCAAAAATGGTGGTGGTGGGGGGTATTTGTTTACCATTTTCATTGATGGTAGATCATTTTTACTTGGTCATTTTAAAAGTAGCTTACACAAAATATGTGTGGAGCACCTATGACAGTGGACAAAAGGTTAAATATTCCTAGGTTTACTTTTAAACCTTCTTAGCGTTATGCCCATGGCTGTTCTTTTAAAAAGTGTGCCACAGATTACAATGTACTGTTACAATTAAATGCAATGTCTACCCCCACATAACAAAGCCACCTTTATCCCATGGAGGTAACCCCCCCCCCCCCTGCACCTCATCGGCATTACTGATGACATTGATGAGGTGGACGTGGATGAGATTGGCAAATCCGCCAATGCTCAGATTTGCCGTGGGCAAAAAAGGTAAGTATCCCTAGCTAACGTAGCTTGGGCTGAGTTTGCTGGGCAATCAAACTTACTCTGACCTATGTTCAGGGTAAACGCTCAGGAGGTTAATTAACTAACATAAATCAGAAGCTAGAGCCAATCTGGCGAAACCAAAGCCATATTCTTAATCATCACCCTAAACTTAATATAAAAACGTTCAAACATTGTTGGCACCAAAGTCACTGTATACCAGTGTAGTCAATGCCCAGTTTGAAAGAACCACCACCATCAATGATGATTTGAGGTGCATTTATGATGATTCAGTGAGCAGCTTGAATATCATAGGATGCACAATTGATGCTGAATTTGTTGGAACAAGATATGCTGCCATCTTTTTCTGACCATGCTTATTTCAAGGCCGTAAAATGCAGGAAACAAGTACAGTATGTATGCCACTTCTTCAGGTTTTTTTTAATTCTGGTATCAAACAGAAAAAAATAAACATATTTTGCATTTCTTCAGTATTTGGTATGGTGTCTTTGTATTATTAATTCATTTATTTTAAAATTTTGAAATTGTATAAGTAATAGTCGTGGAGCTGCATTTGTGACTTTTATAAAATATGATTAAAGGTCAGCTTTAATAAATCTTGGTTTTAGGCTTAGTTTCCCACCGAAATATTAAACAATATACCAAGTGTTTGTTCTTTACATAATCACATCTGCTGCTAGGTGATCCTCTCCTCTGGCTGGCTAAATAGTATCTGCAATCTGAAATGATAAATACTCATAATGCACCTGCTAGCAGGAAACCATCATTTCTGCCTAGAACTAAAGTGATAATAGAATGTTATTTGATAATGCTGATATGTAGCCTCACATTGGCTCTCACTCTTCCATATTGTCTTCAAAAGTAAAATAAACTAAAATATAAGGTTTCTAACTGCTATTTTTTAGTAACTTTATTTTAGTAAATTGCCTTGAGTTAGCATTCTCCATCCCTACTGTGAGGCACCATCCCAGTGTTAATGCCTTCAAGATGTCAACTCCCCAATCTCCATCGCACTATTCTCACTATTCTCATCCCCAACCAGATAGTGAGGTCTTTCTAGAAAGCACACGGCCCTGAGAGATCCATCCTTGTAAACCTCTTTTAATATGAGTATCTTGTCTGTTGTTTTGTTTCATTTTAATTTTGTTTCATTTTGTTTCATTTTATTTAATTCCATATTATTTAACCATTTGTTGTACTAGGTTGTGCGCCTCTGTTCTTGTTCTTATTTGTCCATCGCACTATTCACCTGTAGACAAGCTTCAGGTCAGCATTGGGGGGCTAGTTACGCTAACCTAGCATTCATTGGCCCCCAACGTACGCAAGGGAAGCAATCTGGGAACGGGGATGGACAAAGTTCAATGAGCCCACGAAAAAGGCTGAACAGTTAAACCAATTCCCTATTTGGACCTGCATATCCAGAAAGTTACATGGGGTTTTACATAATGGCACGACAATATCAAACATATTATTATTGTCATTAAAAGGTCTTTAATGTTAGGACCATATGTCATATATATACAACATAATTTATCCCAAATTAAAATATACATCTTATCCATAATTTACATGATCCACAATATGATGTTATGGCATCCATTCTAATATCCTGCATGTTTCACCCACATGGGCTTCCTTAGAGTAGGACACTCTGTGTTAATTGTTTTGTTTCTTATATCATGTGATATTCAGAATAAGATATATATATGCGGAAGTGTGGAATAGCCCATAGTCCGTAGGTCATGCTGATGGTGTGGCAGTCCCAAGGTATGCCCCAGGGGTGTGGAGATCACCCCTACTCCCCTAATTAGGGTAACACCTCACCGTCTCCTCCCTGGGGAGAGAATATACACCTTTATATGTTAAATGAAATGACAAAAGGGGCAGGGCATCCCAGACTGGACAGTTGCTAACCGCAACCACTGCAGTGTAAACATAGTACCAGCTAGGAGGAGACAGGAATGAAGTCACGTCCAAAGCAAGGTTAGGGTCCAAACAAGGTATCCAAAAGGGACAGGCAAAAAATAATTGAGAAGAACAAGGACACAAGGCGCATAACCTAGTGCAACAAAGTAAAGTTAAATTAATGGTAAATAAAATAAAACAAAATACTCACATTAAAGGAGGTTTCAGGCTTATCAAGGATTGATCTCTGACATCCCCCCATGGACATAAAGAGTTCAGACAACTCTGGTAAAACCCATCCCATTCGCCGATTTCTCAAGGGCTCCTCAGACCATGTAATATATGTTCTGATTTGTCCCTGTAACTTGCTATATGTAGGAAGAACCATCCGGCCCTTCAGAACCTGTTGCTGCTTCCTAGCTAAATGCACCTGCACAACAGAAAAGCGTAGAAGAAAATATAAAGGGCAGTCATCATTGCCTGGGGGAATGGAGCATCATTTCCTTTCTCCAAATTGGATGGTGTCTCTTCCAAGATGCAAAAAGCTAATATAGAAAATAGCACATCCAGCCAATGTATTATCTTAAAAAATACAGGAGTATAAGATGATCCCATATAAGACGAAGTACCTTATATAATCTAAAGAAATTTTTTTTAAGATTTTACATTTTTAAGATTAAGATTTATATTGCAAAAAAAAGTTTTGTTCTAGCACATATAGTTGTTGCACACATAAAGTTCAAAGCTGAGTACAAATTTCCACTTTGAAAAAATTAGCACATGTTGTTGCAAACATTGAGTTCAAAGCTGAGTACAAATTTCCACTTTAAAAAAAAAATTTATTTGACTTTGAAAAAAGATATATATTTTTCTTAAAATGCTTCCACAATCCTTCCTTACATCTTCACACATGTTGATTCTGATAGGTAAAACTCAAACACAAAAATCAAATCAAAATTTTTAAATGAAATTAAAGCATACCTGCCATCTCGGTATCTGCTTCCTATCCTATCGGCACCAGAGGTTAAAAAAAAAATACTTACCTGGTGAAATCTGTCAAAATGCAGTGGCGCCCGCTCCTCTTATGACGTTGCGCACCGACATGCTCCAGCCGCAAGAGTCCCCTTGTGCCCTGCAGACAGCCCGATCTGACACAGAGGGGCGGAGCATCACCAAATTCAGATCTGGATTGATGGAGAGAGCGAGAGCGGAAGAGTCTCCCTCCTCCATCTTAGATGCTGGAGGACAGGACACTCCAGGAATGTTGAAAATAATAATGTTATTATCTCTATTTAGGTAAGTTAGTTTTTTTTTCAATTTTTTTGGTTTTTATATTTTAAGTTTAAACCGCTTTAAAAAAAACTGGCTACAATTGTGAAAATGTTTCCTTCTCATCAGAACTAACGATGAACCTAGAACACACATCTGTGGTAATTATTTCATTAAAACAGAAGTGGTACCCTAGCCCAGAGTTTGCCACCCACTAGCTCAGGCTTTTCCTAGATGATATTGCTGTCCCTGGCCCATGGAGGTTCACATTGCTATAATCACAACTTCCTGTTTCCATGAACTATACAGTCCAACCAATCCTTGAAGAACATGCAAGAATGCTTATACAACGGGGTTCAAAATAGGAAATGTAATTAAATTGTAAATAATTATGTAAAAATGTTAATTAGGGGGGAAAGACTTACCAATGTTGAGAACCTTTTGCTGATTAAACCTAATTTAAGGAGCAAAAGGATAAATGATTCAATCTACAACAGTTAAACAGCAGGCATCATTCATCCCTCTAATGGCTCTAGGCAGGCAAAAATTGAATACCAATAAGTTTTCTGGGGTTATTTATCTCCCCCCACCCCCATGTTTATTTATGCACAGCTGATGTATGTATTTATGTTTGTGTGACCTGAAAATTTTATTTGTAAATGTTTGTACATATCTATTTTTATATATTCTACTTCATATGTATTTATTTTTCTTCAACTACCATCTAAAGGGAGGATAATGTAATCAACAAGGAAAGGCATCAGGGAAGGCATGAGATCTAAAGGAAAAGGAAATGAAGAAGAGCATGATTTTAAAATAAATGACTATATTAATTTTTGGATATCGTCATCATAAGTCATCGCCATCAGTCAAGAAGTCAACTTTTGAGAAGCTAGTTTCACCCTTAATTTGTAAAGTCACCACAATGGTATAATAGTGGTGGTCAAGTAGAATTTCCATTGATCATCCTTTTCTGCAATCTCCCAGTTCCTCCTTAAAAATGTGACTGGTAATTAGGCTGATGTGAGAGGTCATTTAAAGGACATGCTGGGTTCAATAGACTCCTTGTTTAGAGCCCTGAAACATTTTTTTGTGGGCTTACCATATAATATCTACACGCACTCATAGAACCAATTACACATTTTCCATGTTGCCAGTGGTCATTATAACAGCCTGAGTGGAGCTTTCTTTTTCACTATGGTGTATTGCTTTAAATGGACTGTCAATAAAAAAATTATAGGAACTTTGAAGGTTGTATCTTTTAAGGACATTTCAATAGTCTTCCGACTCGCTTTCTCCATTCAGAAACTATATTTCTTAAAGATGTTTCAGTTAATTAAAATTATGAACTGACATAGTTAGTCAGATGACTAGGGAATTTAGGAACATCATCAAATTTAGTTTATTTAACTATAGTGTTAATCTCGAATATCAAATTTTTTTCTCGAATAGTGTTATATCTTCATAATCGCAAATAGTCAAGATTTTCAATCAGTAGTGTTGATTGTGAATTTGCAAATGTTTTAGGTTATAATGACTGGAGATCACAAATTCTAAAATTTACTTTAAATGTTAAATATTTTGCGAATATGAATATTGCCCATATTGGATAAATGGGAACCTTCCCAGATTCTTCAGGTGAAGTTTTATTTGAGTTGTATCTAACACGGTTTCTGCTTCTTTGAGATCTTAATTGGTTAAAGGATTAAATGGTAAGTTCACTCTCATAACCTAAAGTCAAAACTAGTGATGAGCGGCATAGGCAACATTCGTATTCGCGGCATGCCGCAAATTTTATGGAAAACATTCGGAAAATATTCGCATTCGGCAATATTCGGTTTTCTTTTGTTATTGCGAATATCGGCAGTTTATTGCGAATTTCGCGCGCGCAATATATGTTTAACATGGTGCGAATTTTTATGCGAATTTTAAAAGTGACGATTTTCGCAATATTCGCATCACCCCAATATTCATTTAAAAATCTGTTGATGGTGTTGCTAAGCTCTTGTTGCAGCCTTCCCATTCGTCCACTCACATTGAGAGGGAAGTGTAATGGATAAAAAATACCGAATATCCGGAATTGCGAATATTCGGCAATATATTCACCATCTTCGCGAATTTCCGAATTGATGATATTCGCGATTAATATTCGGAATCCGAATATTCGCGATCATCACTAGTCAAAACTCCCTGTGTCCAAATCATACCTGCCAACCCTTCCGTTTTGGCAGAGAAAGTCAAGTTTTTTATGTGACTTCTCCAGCCAAATCCCAATTTCAATAAATCCTAGATTTTTCCTGGATTTTTTAAGTCTGGGGAATTTAGCAGGGAGAGTGCGTTACTCTCCCTCCTTATGTCTCACCCCGCACATTATCAGCACAAGCAGGGTAGGACATTAAGGAGAGAGAGTAACGCCCTCTCCCTGCATAATCAGCTGAGAACAAAATGTGATACTTGAAGTGATGTGACGTCACTTCCGGCATTTGGAACGAGGTAGAACAACATTTCAAATACCAGATGTGATAGGACGTCACTTCATGTATTGCCCCCGTTTTTTTTTACAGATTCAAGTTGACTGGTATGGTCCGAATGTATGCTTACTTCTTTATATATCGAGGTGAATTTCTAAATGCTTGTGAAGTTGACTTCTATTAAACTATTTATTGAGCATCCTCATCCTAAGATACAGATAAGTACTGTATTTACAGGGCTATAAGACTCACCCCAATATAGGATGCACCCCTATATACAGCCATATACAAAGGTGCTTTTTGTCAGTCAGCCACAGGTGACCAGTATGGGAAAAGGTGTTTACTAAGCAGCTAACTAAGAAAGGCTGGCTGCTCCACCAAGTCTGGCTGGCAATGGGACCGGTAGGAGCAGTAGGAAGTTCCCCTTTCTGACAGCTTCTCCGCTTCCTGGAACTCAAGCTCAGCTAGTAGCTCCATTCTTCTAGTCACTAGTGGAGCTTAATTTACAAGAGACATTGTCACAGATCGCCATGTCACCCAGCAATCTGAAACTGCAGATGTGCGCTCTACCAGTTCTGCAGTGTCACTTCCCAAACCTCAGAGGACCAGAAGCTTTCATAGATCAGCTCCCTCTGCTGGTGGAAGAGATGGTGGCACTTGATGTAAATCCTGCTACCTCTCCTGGGCATACCAGATTAGCACTCCTTATCACACACCTGGTCCCATCAGACTACCTGACCAAGTACTTAAGCTCAGACGACAGTAAATTTCTGTTCTTCTGTTCAGTCTCTGTTCCACAGGTTCTGATTACATCCGTCCGCTATTTTGTTACTGACCCCTGGACTGTTCTTGACTACCCTGCCCTCCACTTGCCCTGGCTATCGCCTGCCTGTGTTGCCTAACTTCTCTGTACTTCGCCTTGGATATTCTGCTTTCACCCACTGCCAGTAAGGGTAGCTAGAGACCGCAACCTGGGAGTTTACCGTGGCAATACCTGGTGAATACTGGGGGGGTTCTTAGACTCTGTACCCTGGGTTATACATGTCTGGTGGCACTGAGGGTCCACCACTGCTTCCGTGGTTCATCTGTGACAGACAGAGAGGCAGAGGGATGGACAACGTCACAGCTTCTGCCTTCACTGGCCAAGCTCAGTGCTTAGCTCACCAGTGGGTGCAAACCCCTGCAGCCAAATAGTCTTATGGCAATGGGTGGTCATACCTTAGACTTATAAGATGCACAAATATTGCCCCATGATTTTGGAGGAAAAAAAGTGCGTCTTGTAGAACAAAAAATATGGTAGATGATTATAGGTCAGGGGAAAGGGATCTGAAAAGATAATGGACGTTAATTGAATCAAATATTTAATACCAAGAATCTGATATAGATGCATATCCATACAGTATACAGGACAGGGAATAGCCAACCTAACACATCATTTTGTTATTAGCTGGATCACCAGGTACAAATAAATAAAGGCCAATGCAGACAATTACCTTTACGGACTGGTAATCTGTATTATATTTCATTTTTGTTTTTGTGTTTAGATACTTTTTTTTCTACAGATTTAAGTCATCTGAATTTTTGAAGCAGCACTTGATGGAAACGTTTGGCTTTCTTATTACATGCTACCCACACCATGGAGACTGCTTTTACAATCACCTTACTGCTTCAGAATATCTCCTCACCTGACTCCAGATCTGTATTTCTTACCGCACAGCTGATGCTATATGTCGTAAAATGGATGAATGAAATGAAATAAGTTGTGACTTCAATTAGTGGAACAGACTTGGCAAAATACTGAACATTGCGGGAGCTACAGTTACAGTAAGTTAAAAGCAGTCAGCCATTTAATGCTTTCTCTGCTGTTTTCAGTAAGTAGACAGAGAGCTCTATGCTGCAGTATTAAAAAAAAAATTTTAAGGAAAGTATGGACTGTTACAATCAACTCACCACTGACATAGCCTACCATATTGATTGTCCAATACTTTCCGATATTGTATATAAGGTGGCTATTTAACTTCAACTGAAAAGCTCATTTTTGGAGAACTACAGGCAAAAGATGAATTCAATAACCAACGAGCTAAAACAATATCTGCTTATGGGTGTAAATGTATTTTTAGATGTATTGATTGTCACAAAAACTAAATTTAAATTAAGTCCTATAACCAAATATGCCCATATGTGACCCAAGAAGGCATTTTAAGCTTATTAGGTTAAACCTTTTCACCCAGGGCACCCACTAAAACCCACTTCATGTGTGTAAGGTGCCAACCAGCCCCCCTTGCACAGTATTTTATTAGGTTTATTCCTTAATTGTGAAATCAGTCAATATCTTCAACCTCCATCTCGCTGTCAAAAATTGTACCACTTACTTTAATATATATAAATAATATAATATCAAAATATCAATAATATATAACCATCAAAAACACAAATAACAGTACTGAAATTAACAATTAAATATAGTGAGTAGGTTAACAAAATTAAACCCATAGCACAAAGATCAGCTGTTTAGTCCCAAGGTCTTTAATGCTGAAGTTGAATTTGACCTTCCCTGGACTGTCCTGCATTGTGCTGTAGTGCATTCCCACAAATAATACAGTAGCATTGTCCAGGGTAACTAACTGGAGCAACCAGGTCCTTTTTGGATTCAGGTGCCTATGTTCAGTATCAGTGTCACACACGGCTTTCACACAGATTAAACAATTGTCCACACAGCTGGTCAGGGGTAAACTTTTTACTATAGGAATATATACAAGTCCAGGTCACCAGGTCGAGAAGAGCTTTGGGAACATAGGGAAAAAAAGTTTTGCTCTAGCACGTGCAGTTTTTGCATAGTAAGTAAATTTCGACTGTGGAAATTTTGACTTGACCTTGAACTTCATTTGTGCAAAAACTATTTGTGTTAGTATACACCCCACCCCTTCTCTACATCTCCAGCAATTTTGGTGATGATGCCATTGTTAGGGGCTTTGCAACTAACTCGAAATCGTCAAAAGGGTTTAATTTTTGAAAAACAATTCGACCATCTTTAGGTCTATGTTTCCAACACACCCTAACAAGCTTCTAAGAGGAGTGGAATCAAAAGGAACAGCACAAGCAGTTTACTAGGAGGACTTAGTCGAGATGAGCTTCCTCTCGCCTTGTTCGTGAAGTGCCAGGACCCGGTTCCAATGTGGTTCTGGAGGCGAGGGGATTACTTAATCCCCCCCCCCCCCTAAATTTGGGGGCAGTAGCCCTTTGGAAACTTTTAATTTTTTTTCCAAACACCCCCCCCCCCTAATTCACCTCCATGGGGAAAGTGACCCACTATGGGGTCATGGTTCTCCGGAACCAATGGGCTAGAGATGCCCAATTTGGAAGGATTGTAACTATAGTCTTTAGCTACAAACATGCAGAATAAGGGGCCCCTAGCCCATTGGGTTCATAGTCTCAAAATAAGTGGTCATTTGTGCTACAGGGGGAAGTACATCTCAACAGAGCTTGGGGGCCCCCTAGTGGTTGAAGGGGCCCTATGTGTTTGCATAGTCTGCATAGGGCATGAAACTGCCCTGTACTATCCTCGTAATAAGCTGTTTGCCAGGAATTAAACTTTTATACTTTTGGCTTCATTTTAAGATGAGCAAAGTGTAAACAAGCCACATTGCAGTTGAGCTGACTCCGTATATGCAATTTAATGACTCCCTTATCCTAGCCGGTCATTTCAGGCTCACGCAGTCCATCCATTTCACTGACTGATTATCCCAAGAGTAATGTCTTCAAACTTAAAGTTGTGTTTATTATTCCCCCCGTATTATAAAGCCATGTTCTCCCCAGGCCTTGTAACAATGATAGAGAGCCTGGTCAATATTCTCATAATGATCCTTTTCAGCTTTTGTAGTTTCCCTTTTCTCAGGTCTACCCTTAGAAACTTATTAAAAAGTATAAAATGAGAAGAAAGGCTGCAGACGTCCATTATAACGCCATTGACCTGGAGTTATTTGGCAGGTATGCATTAACAATGTTTTTAGGCCTAAAATGTGCAGAAGACAAATACATTCTGCCAGTTCTAACATTATATCTTGAATCCGTCTTTCTGATAGCCTCGCCAAGTATGTCTGCAAACCGAGTCCCAAAAAGAAATCGACTCTCCGCCAGCACAAATCACCTTTGTCTCTCTTTCTGTATCCTGGTCACATACTTCACAGTTAAACTCTCCAGTAGTTCTTTGTCATGGGGAAAATTTGATGGAAAATGATATTTCCAGGCCTCATTAAAGATGGCCTCCATTTTTACGTTTATACCGGGTTGCTTTATAGAGCTAATTTATTGCCGTATCACACCGGGGATAGCAGTGTTCTTATTTGAGGTCCAGTGAGAGTTGTTTAAAATGTATATGCCTTTGTGGCTGCACTTACTTCCGCTGTAATGTCTTCCTCCCAGCTCAAAAGTTTTGAGAAAGCCATCAAACAAAGCTTAAATAATGAATCACGCACGGGTGTGAACGGTTGTGTTCTGCTAATAGCTAATCCTGTAGATACTGCTTATGAACAGATTCTGGATCAGCCAAACGACAGAGAGGCCGACGTACTGCAAAAACCCTTTATTTAAACAGCCTCAACACAAATAAAGGAAAACTGATAAAGTAA
>CM070034.1:24990887-25013371 GCA_036250615.1 Ptychadena robeensis | reverse complement strand
TAATACAATTATTCCTCAAAAATACCACTTGCCTAATAATTCTGCACTCCCTGTATATTGCTGGGAGGCAGTGTGTAGAGCCAGACAGAGACAGCTGTGCTAGGCTCTGCCCCCTTTCCCCTGCCAGGAGCCGAACGTACGCTGTGTGTGGTGGGGGTGATTGCGATTTGGCTGACCTTTTTCAATCAATCAATTCCTTTTTCAATTAATCCCTCTCAAAGAAAGGCATACACGGTTCGATTTTTTTATAGATTCAAGCACAATCGAGTTCTGTGAACGCGCACGTTGCTCGATCGTGCTTGTATCTTTTCAAACATCGAACCGTGTTTGCCTGCCATAAGTTTACTTTTTCAGGTTTTAGGGTGGGATTAATTTTTTTTATATCTAAGCAAGATAAGTTTTTACCTGAGCAGGAAAGTAATCCAATTAAAATAATGACTTTCTGCATTGATAATGTTGCTTTTGTTAAACTATTTATGACCTTATTCTTTTGTGTATAAATGTGAGTTTAAAAAAACAGAATTTTATTAAGCCTGATGAAGTGATCTGGGGCATCCCGAAAGCTTGCTTCTCTAATGGCTTCAGTTAGCCAATAAACAGTATCACTTGAAATCCAAACTTGCTGCATTGATAATAAGAATATAGAAAAAATGATTGTGTCACCCATACCCTAAGGAAATCCCCCATTCCAAATATATCTAGAAATTGCAATGGGGTGGGGGGAGAGGCCAGATGGTGCTGGCCTATCCGCCCACCTGGTTTTCCTTGCGAGAAACAAGGCGAGGGGACTTTAACAGGGCCAAAAAGATTTGAGATGCCAAAACCACATTTATTCCACTTCCTGGACAGGATACCTTTGGATGTGGCCACTGTCTGACCGGGTAGTCCCATATGCGGGTCCTTTCCATTGAAGCAAGTATTACTTGGCAAATAAAGATGGACCGTTTTTTACGTCATTTTAAGGACTGTATCATCTATGAGTCTTCATTTACGCGAAACCTAATTACATCTGTTTAAGCCTCCTACATTGGGGCACCTTAACCTTGCTGTACCTAGCATTTTCTATCCATGTAGTATTTGTCTATTACCTTTTTGACCCCTTTGTTCTTTAAATCCTCGACCTCGAGGTATGTTTGTAAATATAGGGGGGCCCCGTTAAAGTCCCCTCGCCTTGTTTCTCGCTAGGAAAACCAGGTGGGCGGATAGGCCAGCACCATCTGGCCTCTCCCCCCACCCCATTGCAATTTCTTGATAATAAGAATAGAATGAGATGCCGAAACTTTGACATTAGCATGCAAATTGTATGCAGTCTGAAATTGAGCCAATCAGGCACAGAAGTTGTTGTACTTGATTGGCTCAGTTTAAGTCATATACTATTTGCATGCTGATGTAGAAAGTTCTGCATCTCATCATCTATTGTAGTGCAAAGGAATACCCTTTTATTGTGTATATAATATGCATTAGTATAGTCAGGCCATGACATGTGTGTATATTTGGTGTATATAGCTTTAAGGAATGTATCTATTCTGTAGAGGTTTCTTCCTGCTATTTTGATTTCCTACTCTGCCCAGAGACTGTAAATTCCCTCCCACTGGGCAGAGGTAATAAATTCCCTTTTTTGAATTCTTCCACAAAAAGCTGTTGGACAGTAGTCTGCCGCTTACCTTAAAGCAAGGTGCTCCCATCTCCTTTTGGGTTCCCTGAAACTTTAGCCCCATGCTTGAAACCCAATCCTTGCCTACGGATGATGGTGAAGAAATTGTATATATGCGCTCCCACTAGTAAACAGTTATCCCCTAACCAGCTGTATGGACATTCCATTTATTGTGTGCAAGCTGTGTGTGACAGTATTGGGAACATAGAAAAATTGAAAAGAAAAGAACCATGTTTTATTGCATAGACTTTAGAATGTATGTTTCCAATGATCCATTTAGGTTCTCATTGATTTCAACAGAATTAGTATTTATGGATTAAACTTTCTAATGTTTACACAGTTGTATTATTAATAATGTTTACAGCTATATGATTGCACAGGACTGCAGGACCACGTCACTGAGGAGCAATGGTCAGTTAGTGTTATTGGTGCCTTCAGTTGCTGACATTGTAATAGTATGCTCCTGGAGAACACACATACATTCAAAAATCACTATACTATCAATTCATTGGAGCATTTCATTGTTTCAGCCAGTGGTTCCTAAACTTTCCTTGCAGGGCCTCCCTTTTCTATACAGGAAAATTATTGAGCCCTTCTCCCTCCCTATTCAAACACAGGTTATGAATGAGGGCTGGCACCCCCCTGGAATACCTTTGGGCCCCCCAGTTTGGGAACCACTGGTCTGAGGAAACATCAAATCATAGAAAGTCTTGGTGAAAAGCCAAATAGCATACTGAAACATATCTCAAAGATTTAACCATATATTCCCTTTGAATAAATTAAAGGCAATAAAGAAAAACTATTTTTTCATAATCACCATGTATACTGTGAAATTGTTTTATTTTAATTGCAAGTATGCAATTATGTTTATGTGTCACCTGGTTTAATAACAAGTTGTTGTATGCTACTTCATGCCCCAAAGTGTTTGTAAAACACTTCCAAATTACTTTGTGATGTTTTGTGTTGTATATTTCACATCAAATAAAACATCTGTGGGCACGTAATAGTGTAAAGAAACACTAAAGCAAAGTGGACCAGCTGCCATAACCAACAATGAGTTGTGCCTAGTGTAGTGTACTAATTGTCTAGAAGAATGACATGGTGTCACCCCAGTGGGGATCACCTTTCCATATCTTTATTTTTATGGCTGAGGCTGCGGGCTGGTGGAAACCTGAATACGGCCAGCCATGAACATGTTGGTCTGGCCATTTTCAGTAGCCTCATGCACATACTATTCCTATATAAGTTGCTGTTGGGTGGTTTGTTTCCATTTTTGTGTTTAAACATGCAGTATGTTCTAGTTAACTTATTGTTAGACAATAGTTTCCCAGGGCAGACATAACTATTAAAGAGATGGAAAATGATAACCTTTCCCGCCGCCCATCCTGCCAAATGCTGCTTTATTCATTAAAAGCCATCACCAACGATCATACAAATCACATTTCATTACTTATCTATTGGCACTCAAATTTCATGTTACCCAAAGATGTATTTAGAGTTCATTATTTAGTACATCAAGGCATAAATAAATATTCATACATACCTATGATTTGCAGAAATATTACAATGAAAGAACAGTGCTTTCCTTTTATTCACTCTTCACCGACAAAACACTCACTACTATAAATACAGTATATATACTGACACATACTGCCCACCCTATGTCAAGTTTATGTATCTCTGGTACAAATGGAATTTCTGATATAAAATTGTTCCTAAGGTTTGCTACGAAACGTTGCAGAAGACATCCAAAGGAAAGGGTCAGATTCCTACTAAACCTAAAGCCCCCCATACACCTTAAGATCGATCCATACAATCTCCATCAGATCTACCAACAACTGTGTAGTATAGTGGCCTCCCTGATAGAATACACAGTGATTGGAAGTTATATATCATTGCTATGTAGTGCCGGGTCCTCCGTGATAGAATACATAGTGATTGGAAGGTATTTATCATTGCTATGTAGTGCCGGGTCCTCCCTGATAGAATACATAGTGATTGGAAGGTATATATCACTGCTATGCAGTGCCGGGTCCTCCCTGATAGAATACATAGTGATTGGAAGGTATATATCACTGCTATGTAGTGCTGGCTCCTCCTTGATAGAATACATAGTGATTGGAAGGATTAGAAAGGTTCTCATATTACATGGTTTTGGTAGAACAAAATTTGATTGTACAGAAATTGTATGGAAAGATTGTAAGGTGTATGGGGGGCTTAAGCCTCATCCAGACATTAGGTATTTAGTCTTTAGAGATTTCTCCTAAACCTTCAATGCGAACTGAGTGGCATTGAAGATCTCTAATAAGACAATGACACTCAGCTGCACAGGCGTTACTTTATCAAGAGGGCCAAATCATTGTCTAAGGGCCCCCATACACCTTTAGATTTCTCTGTCAGATTTCCTTTAGATCTCCTTTTGCTTTACCAAAACCATGTAATATGAGGGACTTTATAAACCATCAAGTCTACCTGTGTTCAATCGCAGAGGACCATATTCTACATAGTTGTTGGTAAATCAAAAGGATATCTGACAGAAAGATCTAAAGGTGTATGGCCAGCTTTAGGTATTAACAGGTTTCATCTCTACGAGGCTTTTGACTGGTCGCACCATGTGGGGAAACATGAAAATGCATATTCTCTACAGAGTTTCTTCTCTTAACCATTCAACATATTACATTTGCACGGCAGCATTTGGTGTCCTTTTAGTGAGATACCAGGAACACTGAACAGCCAAATCTTTCAAGAGCATCTTCTATCTTTGCATCCTTTCTAGAATCATGTGATACAGATCATAGTATCATTCTTGCCAAATCATCGTGGACGGAAGGAAAGGATAGGCCATTTTCACTTTTGTTCACAGGTGTTTTCTTTTATGTCTGCATTTACCTTAAAAGGTCTGTTAGATGTTGGAAACAGTTTGAAAAGTTTTAGTGGATCCTAATTTAAGACTATAGCCCCCCATACACCTTTAGATCAATCCATACAATTTCCATTGGATCTACCAATAACTATGTAGTGCCGGGTCCTCCCTGATAGAATACAGAGTGATTGGAAAGTTTAGAAAGCTCCTCATATTACATGGTTTTTGGTAAAACAAAAGTTGATTGTATAGAAATTGTATGGTAAGATTGTAAGGTGTATGGGGACCTTAAGGGTGCAGAGCTTTAACAAAAGACTTCACCCTTGCCCCCAGTTGGCTCTAAATTGGTTTCCATGAAGTGACATGGACTGTAATGAGGCGCAGTGTACATGGGATGTGAGCAAGGACCTGCTAAGGAAAGCCAGTGTTCAGGTGAGAGACTATATGGGCCTGGCTGCTTCTTTAGATGAAAGGAAAGTGCATGCCACAGGGAGGTCTAACGAAGAAACATCCAGAAACCATGGGGTTAGAACATAGATGTCCCGAGTTTAAGACAGACTCCATTGGTAAACTAAGGCAGGTGATGCCAACATCAATGTTATGCTACAAATTACTACCACTAGATTAGCTAGGCCCTTTGATGATTCCCTGATCAGAACTCTAGCCATGACAATTTGGCCTCTATCAAAGCCTTGCTACCCAATACATACCACCAATTGGCAGGTGCCTTTATAAAGGTATAATTAATATAACTTACTTCAACTGTCTTGTAAAATGTAAAAGTACTTTTGTTGTCCTCTAGGTGGTGGTGGAGGGGGGGGGGTGGTCAATCATAATATCATACAATCTTATGTAACTGTAAAATCAAATTAGCTGTTAATAAATTACATTTCTTCGACTTATAAGACAGATAAAACAAATGACGTGTATTCACAAAAATTAAGCCATTTTTAATTTGGTCTCCAATGACCTTATCAAACTTCAAAATAGGAGCTGTGCATAAAATGTGTCATCTTTTTTTTCCTTTTTTGTGCTTTATATTCCCTCTGCGCATTATTTGAGCAACATACATCATGTTTGATCTAGGTAACGGAGATAAAAATGGTTAAAATAATAATAATAAAAATACTGACAATTAGAAAGATTGAAGAGAAATTCCAAAGTAACATCACTATATGGCCATACATTTGTGGAGAATTAAGCTGGCCATACACCTTTACATCTCTCTGTCAGATATCCTTTAGATCTACCAACAACTATGTAGTGCCGGGTCCTCTGCGATTGATCACAGATAGACTTGAGGGTTTAGAAAGTCCCTCATATTACATGGTTTTGGTGAAACAAAAGTAGATCTAAAGGAAATCTGACAGAGAAATCTGAAGGTGTATGGGGACCCTTAGGCTTCGGTATTGAAAGGCCTCCATGGCCTACCTCCCACAAGATCCTCCAGATCTCTCTCACTGCTCTCTCCTCCTGCTGAAGACCCAGCTCCTCCCACTGTTTTGGTCTTTTAATACCTATGTCCCCAGGCTGACCACTCCAAAATGGCTTGTCATGATTACATCACATACAGGTTCCAGAATGTTCAGTCCCCTTTAGGTATTCAAAACAGTGAATCAACCGAAATAACACAACCACATTTCTATTACAATTCCGGTCAGCTTTAATAAAGTACAGTTAACCCTTCATCTTCCATGGCAACCATATACAGAGTTCCCAACCCTCCTTTCCTCATATGTGGAAGGGTAGAACATTTAATAAATAGCTTTTTTCAGTCTGTTGCCTTATTTCATGAAAACCTTCTGTGAACGGGTAAGATATCTTTGGGACCTCAGTATTTATTCAGTAGGGTGGGGAGAGGGATCCAGGATCCTCTTGTTAAAGGTGAAGCATTAATACTTAATAAGCCCCCACCTGTGCCCACACAATGCCTCGCCCATGTTGTGGGGAGTAGACCCCCCTTATCTATATGGCATCTGGCCTGGTGGGACAGGGAGGGTGTTACACCTGCCTGTCTTTTCAGGCTTGCCAAAAGCAGTCTGATTTGGGCTGGGGGAAATCCAGGCTGTTTGGGGTCCCCCTTTTCCAGAGCATACCGGACCCTATGCCAGCAGGAGGTCTGGTATGGTCTGAGGAGGACCCCAAACAGTTCGGTCCCCTTTTTCCAGAGCATGCCAGAACCCCTGTTTAAAGGAAGTCCGTTATGCTTCGGGGTTGAACCCCACTCTTTTTAAAATTACTTTTAATAAAGAAAAGCCATACAATCAATAGCCATTTATACGTTTGAAGTTTAACCATTGACCCCCCTCTGGCATGACACTACTGTCCAGGTGATTGCACCCCTTTGACACTTTTTTTATTGGTATTGTGCCAACAATTATGACTTAAGGTTTAAGAATTGTGGCTTCCATTGAAGTCAATGCTGGTTTCCTGCAAACGGCGAGTATAAGGTCAGCTGATTTACGAATGGCTTTGGCCAATGTTCATCTATCACTAATGCTCAGTAAAGCCTAGTGTGACTAGGCTTCTTTTTGGTTCTAATTCAGTGGCATTTTGTTTTGTAAAAAGTTTAAGAACGCCTGTTATTTTTTCATTTTGTAACCCTACTCAACAGACAAATGGGAAAATAAAATATGCTTCTTAAGGTAACTGTTTTTCTAAAATAACTTTCACTACCAACTCAATTTCAATATACAAAGTATGGGAGCAGCTTTGATTTTCTTACCTAGCAGTTCCCATTTCAATTGGTGTACTTTCTGATTTCTGTGTACTTAAACTTTACTGACTGATTTCTCTTGTTGGCTTTGATTGTTCTTTATTGATACCAAACATATATCATACATATGTTTTCTCTCAAACTCCCTTTAAAAGAGACACTGCAAATGTTAAGTCTTGGTATTTGCCGCAACACAACATTCCAAACATCCTGATATAATCCTGAATTGTATTTGCATACTCAGGTCAATATACTCAAGGTCGGTAAACAGAACTCTTCTTTTCTGAATCTGATTCTTCAGTCTGGTTTAATAAACAGACAGAATATTTGCATCTATTTTTATCTATAAACATTCTGTAAAACATATGGTCAGAAAATGTTTACAACAAAATCTTTTCTCATTTTAGAAGAACATTCCAACTTTTTTCAGAATAACTTTTTCTGCTTACCTTAGATATACAATTGCTCAAAAATCTGTATTATGACTCAGTGTATGGAGTTCAGCCGAATGATGAATGTAATGCAAAGTACAGCGTACATAGGGTTAAGCACAACGTAAAAATGACCATAGTTGTTGTGGGAATACTAAGGCAAAGATGGGAAAATGAGGCGTATGGACTGCATGACATGGGTGTGAAGGTAACAGAAAGGAAGGGGTTAAAGATTGGATAGTTTGTAAAGATAACATATTTGTTAGCTTAAAAGATAACAGTAATAGTGGGCCTTACCTGATTGGTCATAGGCAGGGGTAGGTGGGTCTTGGAATGGTCAGTTGGGTGGGATCAGCTGTCTGTACTAAGTCTTTGGCTATGTCCCCAATTGGGTGATGTGCCGCTATTCCAATAGCACCCAGCAATCTCCCGATGTCTCCCGTGGTTAGAATCATGTCATGGCACCTGCAGGCAGGAAGTGAGGGGTGGGACAAGACATCTTGCTCCACGCCACCAGATCGCCCCCATAGAGAGTGAATGGCGTGGTTAAACTGCACATCCCAAACATCAAAGATGATGTGTAGGGGGGAAAAGCAGGCCACAGGCAAACCACTCAAGAGGTTGATCAGCTAAATCTCTATATTAGTGTCGAGCTCGAATATTCGAATTGCGAATATTCGATAAATATCCACTATTGGAGAATTCTCCAATTTCATGAATATGGTGGCGGATATGCACAATTTAGAATATTCAAGATATTGTGCATTGAGAAGCTTATGGCCATGTATTGTGAATTTATATTTGCAATGCAAAAATAAATACCACATGTGAGCATTCATTTTTAAGGTAATCGCAATGATAATTGTGAACATATTTTCACAATGTATGCCCATACAATCAAATTGCGAATATCGAATTAAATATTTGGAGAATTATTCAAGAAATATCGCAAATTTGAATATTGTCTATCATCACTACTCTATATTACAAATATGGCAAAGTGTACCTGTCAAGTACCATGTTGTAGCCGGAAAACTACAGTTTTTCACCCTTCTATCCCGCCCTGTATCCCGTATTTTTTCATGAATCCCCTATGAACTCTGTCAATAGGCTAAGTTGTTCCCTGCAACTGAGCCTACTGACAGAGTTTAAAGAAAAACTAATTGTGAGGATGGTGGGAAAGAGAAGGAAGTGAGGGTTGGGACCTAGGAGGGAGGATGTGCAGAGCGTCACTTCCGGCTTTTGGAGCGCTGTATTAGTGGCTTGTGCGGCGTCACTTAGGTTAAGTAAGTTTTCTCTTATTAGGAAAGGAAAAAGTTTACAGGTATGAATGTATAAGTGTTACCGTAATTCCTAGATCGATAACGAAACAGTCAAAAGAAAGTAGAAGTCATCAAAATATACCCAATTAGAAAACATGAATTCAAGTGATCACATGTATGCCACCCACAATAAATGATACCACAACTACCTATACAGTGTATCACCTTGCCTTGTGGAAATGTGTACATTTTACAATGCGCACATGAATACACAGACATATGCAAAGTGCAGGTAGGTCAACCATCCAAGCTCTTTATATAACTAAAATATCCTCTTTGGTAGCACAACACTTTGAGAGTTTGGTTTGTTTTTTCTATACTTGGATAATGCTATAACATATATGTCTAATCTCTTTTTCATATGATATTTAAATTCTAGAAATTGTAAAGTAATGATCCAGGCATCTAAGCACAAAAGATCATTAGAGTACTGAGTTATGAGTTCTTGTATTTTTGCAATCCAAACTTCAATCTTTGTTCCTGGTCCCCCATCCCACTGGGCTTCGGACAAACACCTTTTTTTGCCAATTTATGTAAACCACCTTTAATGTTAGAAAAAAATAAATAAAAGTAGTCATTAGTAGATTTCTTGTGTAATGGAATTGGTCTATGGTGTGCGTTCAAGTCCTAGATATGACCCTGGACAGAAGAAAGAATACGGAACTCATTCTTATTCCCAGTGTGAAGTGCGGATGTAGCCATTGGCTAGACTGGTGGGGGTAAAGCATCTTCTGATGCTAAGTCTGTGATTTGAAATGCTCTACTGACAATATCAAAATAAGATGCACCTTTGATGTGGAATTTCTAGGTCTCGTTTACTGGTTTTCCTTATTTTTCTATTCCTTGTTTGTTACCATCACACTTGCAGACCACCAGAACAATTCCCCCTCAGTGCATTCAAAGTCCCTTTCATGTTTTCTCCAGTTTTTACATATTTCTTCCCTTTACCGCTGATAAAGGCATCTCCTCTTCAAAGATGATTGTTTCTTCTAGGGAGCGGGGAGGGGGGCTGGAGCACTCTGAAATTTACAACATCCAGCTCATTACTCCTTTTTAATTGCTATTAGACACAAGACATTTTATATTAATTAACACATGCTGCATTTTTTTTAATTCAACAGAAAGAAGAGCTTTTGATAAAGTTCAGAAAAAAATATGTTGATAATGATATTTATTAATTTTTTATTCTATCTATATCTAAAATAAATATTAATCAAACAAAAAATAATTTTTATGGACACTCATTGTGATAAATGGGACAGTGTCCACTCTGCATTATCCATGCGGTGTTTTTAATGCTGCATCCTCCATCAGGCGCTGCGTGGTGCCGCCAGAGACAATTCTATTGCAGATCAATTGATGTGTCTGCAAGACACAGAAAAGCAGCTCCCGATGCTGTTATGCAAACTGCCCGCAAGTCACTGGAAATTTTTCTACAAATCAGCCTACGCATGGATAAAACAGTGGACATGTGAGGGGGTGCCCTAGGTAGCCATATAACCGGCTATAAGGAAGAGGCCCACCAAGTTAACTCTGCCAGAACGCCTAGGAGGTTAAGGAGGACAAACACGTGCGACTGAATGATGCAAAAGTAAATGGGGAAGTATTTTCACAATGTTAGGGCATGTTTCTACTTAGTTTTTTAATCCGTCAGGACCCCCTACGTTAACCCCTGCATCGGCGGATTGGCTCAGCGCCGTAAGAACTGAGCATCCGCCAAGCAGGTAAAGTGTATGTGACCTGTCAGGACCCCCGCCAAGCACTGCGCTTAGACTGGTGATTTCTCTAGCACTGAATGCAACATATTTCACCTCACATATCGAAGTCGGTGGATCCTTTTGGTCCACACAGTCATCGACACATGCGTGTGTGCGGTCTGTGAAATAATAATAATAATATATATTTATGTGTGAGTGGTCTGTACTGATGTAGTGCTTCTGCGCTGTGTCGCAGTACAGGGCAGAATGTGCCTCCTGATTGATGATGATGTCTAATGAATTTTTCAATAAAGCCAAGCACTGCGCTTAGTGTAGGGGGTCCCGATGGATCACACAACACTGTGGAGACATAGCCTTAGTATATGATTTGTAAACATCGAATTACCTGGCATATCCATATCCAACCGAGAAGTATCAAACTGGTCTGTTTCACAGTACAATGGAGGTTTTATTTATCTGCTTCTATATTCTATTATGTTGGTATTGTTAGTGGTAGCTTTTAGTTCTTTGTAGACATGCTTTCCCTTTCTTGATAAACCATTTTTTATAGCAAAACGTTTGACTATTAAGGTCGGATATACCTCTGCCTGACATATCTATATGCCGCCTGCTTACCATGCATGTCTGACAGCAGATTGGATTACCAGAACATACGGAAACATCATTCAATCATCAGAGGGGTTATCTCAGAGGGGGAGATGCTAAGATGCTCTTTGATTAAAGACGGATAAATTAGGACAAGACC
The DNA here is from genome assembly GCA_036250615.1 of Ptychadena robeensis. Classification (NCBI taxonomy): domain Eukaryota; kingdom Metazoa; phylum Chordata; class Amphibia; order Anura; family Ptychadenidae; genus Ptychadena; species Ptychadena robeensis. The sequence continues at coordinate 25,001,922 of CM070034.1, read as the reverse complement.
GGATTTAAGCTGAGATGAACATAAGTACCAGTACAAGGCGGAAGACAGACATGTTTTCTTAGAAATGCACAGATTCATGGATAAACTTTCTGTACATTTCAAAATGAAAGAAACATGTTAATGAAGCAATTTCTTTCAACCTACCTAAAAAAACATACATATGTTTTCTAAATACTCCGGCATTTTCATTAAGTCTCTTCAATAAATGTAATCATCTTCTAAGCAAACATATCACTTTTTTGGTTCTTTGAAAATCAAGTATATTTTTCTTTCCACTGGAGACCATGAACGGCTGTCTTGATTTTCAATCAACACTTCGTCCTCCCTTGGGCCGTGATAATGTCATCGTAATTATGCACAAGTCATGTGACTAAAACGGAAGCGAATAATGAGAGAGTGAGTAAGCTCATTATCATACTCCCCAAGACATAGGACCCAGCTCCATCCTGGAGGGTTGCTGGCCTCCTCGGGTGCCAGGATTTCATTAATTAGCGTGGCGTTAATTGATTAACGGTTCTACTGTGAACTTCACTCCTGGTGTCATGAAAATAACTCACAGGAGTAATCTGAAGGATATATTTCAAATAAACAACTATTTAAGAAATATAAAAAAAAACTAATAAAACTTTTAGAAAGATCATCTGAAAGAGAGTTTAGCTCAACTCAAGATGGACACCATGGACCATGGATGGACGTACCATGGACACTGAAAACGCCATGTACCCTGGAGACAGATTTATAAGTATCCTCAACCAAAGGCCTACAAATCCCATCTCAGTCCACATCTCTAGGTAACATGCAACCCTATGTGACCTACAGGGCTGTAGGGCATTAACCATTTCCCTCCATCTGCATATGAACATGATCTCAGAACACTAAAGCTAAATACACACATGTTGATATGGGCCAGATTGATGGCCGCTTTGAGCACCATGTGCACTCAGGGCCATCTATCTGACCCATATCATATGCGGCCATTCCAGTTTTCAAGCGGGACCAATCAATTCCACTCGAAAACAGGGATATCGGACATGACCGTAAATCAGGGTCAATGTCCATTGCTTTGCATGGAGAGACTCAACCGATATCTGACAGCAGCGTTATGACATCATCAGATGGCTCCAATATCGAGGCGTGTGTTCTCTGCTTTATATAAAACTCCCTGAGCACTAGTCTTAGATACAAGTAAGCAATTCAGCACAAGTTTTAATATAAGGGACATTAATGGTTGGGGCTTTAAAGGCAAACTAGAAATATACATATCACATAAGACTAAAATGGTCTTGATGCCGACCATACAGTATATAAATATCTTAAAAATAAGTAATAAGGGGAGTGTCAATGGATATTGAGATGTATGTATAGTATATGTATATGTGGATGTATTTGCTTACTGCTTTCAGGATATTTATATGTGGTTGCATCAATAAAGACCATTTTAGACTTGCATGATGGGTATATTTCTAATTTGCCTTTAAAGCCCCACCATTGATTTCCCTCATATTGAGACTTGTGCTGATTGCTGTAAATACATGCTCTTTCCCACAAGCATAATCCAAACATACATAGGTGAACAGGCACATCAGACCAAGACGTTGTGGAATGATCTGCTGCCTTTAAAACTGCATAGTCTGTCAGTTGACCTGACTTTCTTGTAAACCTGCTCTTTTTGCTCATCAGCTAGTTCACTTTAATCATACCTCTTCTGATCATGAATCTGCTTGTTACTGTGTCTTTAATGGGCCTTCACAGTGTGTCCTCACTATTACATTCTTGAGTTATCACCCAAACGTCCATTTTTATGCATTGTCCAAAAGTTCCTGCCAGATGTCTGCAAAGCAACAGTTTGTTCTTGAGTAGAGATGGTCACATTTTTTGACTAGCTGACTTTGTGAGCTGATTGCAAAGCCCCTGAACATGGTATTATCACTCAAAGCAAAATATTTTTGCTCTAGCACATGTACTTTTGCATAATTAAGTTCAGACTTGACTTTAACTTAATTTATGCAAAAAAAATTTGTGTTAGAGTCATACTTTTTTTTAGTATACCCCAACTCTTCTCTACATCTCCAGCAAGTTTGGTAATGATGCCATGCTCAAGGGCTTTGCCGTTAACTCGAAATCATCGAAATGGTTGAATAAAATTCATATATTTATAGGCTAGATGGGAAGTCAGAGAATCTCCAAGGTGACTGAGGTTGTGGGGTGTTTTCAGTATGTAGTGATAAGTGCCCTTTAAAATTGGTCCAAGGAAGAAAAACCGATGAACAACCAGGGTTGTGGTCACTCAATGCTCATTATTGCATGTGGGAGACCAGGGTTAGCATCTGTGGTCTGATTTCACTGAAAACTGAAAACCTGGCTTTCAAAGCTTACAACAAATGATTTTCCTTCACATGGTCTGACTCTGGTGACCACTAGCATATGCACACACTCTTGTGTGGCCTTTGTATCATCTGCTCCCACTGTCTCCCAACTGATGAGGAGTCGTGACTATGGTCTCAGCTCCTTTCGTGAAGCCAAAAACAGCTTTGTTATGGACCTATGGAAGATCAAAACCCTGCTGTGTACCTAGGGGGATTGGGATGGACCAACTAGGTCCTTCCCTCCCATCCCAGAGTCCTGGCCCTCTCACCAACATAACTGAATGTCCAGCAACCCACTCTTGCTATTTAATAGTCTGGACTTCTTTCCAAGACACACCTGATGGGACCCTTTTACTGCTACCCCTGGAACATTTATACAGTGACAGATGAGTCGTGACTTAAAGTTCTCAGCTTGTTTTGTGAAGACAAAATTGGCTTCCTTGCTGGCCTATGGAAGATCAAAACCCTGGTGTGTACCTGGGTCGATCAGGAAGGACCACCTAGGTCCTTCCCTCCCATCTCAGAGTCCTGGCCCTGTAACCAAAATAACAAAATGTCCAGCAACTATTGCTATCTAATAGTCTGGACTTCTTTTCAAGACACACCTGATGGGACCCTTTTTCTGCTGCCCCTGTAACATTTATACAGTGACAGATGAGTCGTGACTTAATGTTCTTTGCTCCTTTGGTGAAGACAGAACCAAGTTCTTTGCTGGCCAATGAAGATCAAAATCCTGGTGTGTACCTGTTACCCCCCCTCTGGCTCCGCCACGTCGGTGCGTCCGGGGCAGCTCCCCCTTCCACTGCCATGCCCCTTTACCGCAGAGGTCTCAGGCCGTGCCAGTAGTTCTGGCCTGGGGTTCCCCCATGGGCGACCCCTCACATAATATGCTCGTCGGACAAAGACAACCAAACATACGACGCCCTCTCCGCCCTCTAGCTGTGCTTGCGCATGGAGAGATCCCATGTTGTTATGCTTTGTCTTGTCTCTCTCCAGTTTTGGACTGAGAAGCTTGGAGAATTGATCACCTGATGCGGGGCAGCCCAGGGTGGAGCCGGCTCTGGCTCATATAAGCGCTCAGTGCTTGAAGCCAGTGCTGCCTGACGCTCTCTTACCCTGTTGTTCCTGCCTGAGTATCCTTGCTGTTTTTGATATCCGTGTGTATGTGACCCTGCTTGTTCCCACCTGCTACGTGACTTCTATTCTCCCCCTTACACCTCTCCTGGTCTCCTGTTTTTTATCTCGCTTTCTGCTTGCCAGCCCCGATTCAACGACCTAGTACCTGACTTTGACTATGAAACTCTGCTTGCCTCGATCTTATGCCTTCGTCCTCTGGACATTCAAGCCTAATTTAAGTTCACTTCATTCTGTGCCAACCTCCCACGTGGGGCAGCCCACCCTGCCACCCTCGTGCATTTGCGTTCCTGGGAGAAGGGATAGACCGTCGGCCTACCCATCCGCAGAAACACCACGGTGTCCCCCTCAGGGGCATCATGGCCCATCTCCCATCAGGGGGCTCTGGGTGGAAAACCTGGGTTTCACGGACGAGACTCCTACTCCCGGATAACCCGCGGTTTCCCCCCTGCCGCCTCAGGAGGTCTTGGATAACGTACCCTCGGGGGGATTAGGAACGACCACCCTATTCCTTCCCTCCCATCTCAGAGTCCTGGCCCTGTAACCAAAATAACTAATGCCTAGCAACCCACCATGGCTATCTAATAGTCAGGACTACTTTCCAAGACACACCTGATGGAACTCTTGGAACACCCGGAACATTTATACAGTGACAGATGAGTGATCTCTTTCTGTCTTTCTTCTTGTTTAGACTTGACCTGCTCCCCCATAGTAACTTTAAGTAAAACATTCATTGTTAGCCATCCCTTGCTCCAGCAGAACCTTCCAACTGGATTTTCAACATATGATTTTCTACTTCAGTAGTTCACAAAACTGTATTACAGGAAATCTAAAAAGGTTTTTGCTAGTAAAATGCATGTTATAGGACTATAGATGGGGGTGGGGTCCGCCATTTTATACTGTTGCCAATAAAAATAAACTACTTTTAACTGCAACGTTTTCATGTAGTTTATAATAATGCTGAAAACACTTCTATGCGCATTCATAAGTCTCAGCTGCATTCCTGATAAATCACAGAGCGTTCAGCTCTTCGACTGAATTCCAAACCTCCTGGTAATGATATGCAAATTAGAATTCACAGCGAGACTTTCTTTTCTTTGCTTAAGTTCGGGAAGAATATCAGCTTAAAGCAGTATTTAAAGGAAAAGTATTGCTTTGCTTTTGTTAGCCAGATGTATAGGTGAACCGTAATATAATGGCAGGAATAACAAAATGTTCAAATGAGTTTGTTATAAAGAAAAACCCTGTGCATTGGTCATTATTTTATATAGGCGTGAGCATCAAGCTTGCTTCTAATAAATACAGTAAAAACTGGACAAAAGAATCATCATTGTTATCATCCTATTGAAAAAGCTGGTGTAGCATTGATCCATAGATGTTCACTCAAGGACATTCACAGAGCTGTGCTGAAGCCATTCCTTTGATATCTTGGCTGTGTGCTAAGGATTGTTGTCCTGCTGAAAGATGCACCATTGCACCAGAGTTCAAGAGCGCTCTGGAGCAGGTTTTCATCCAGGATGTCTCTGTACATTGCTGCAGTCACCTTTCCCTTCATCCTGACGAGTCTTCCAATTCCTGCTACTGAAAAACACCCCCAAAGCATGATGCTGCCACCACCATGATTCATTGTAAGGATGGTATTGGCCTGGTTATTAGTGATGGCGCGAACCCCCCTGCCCCCTCGCGAATTGATTTGAGAAGGCGAATTGCGCAAACAGTCGCGAAACCGGGAACCGCATGACTTCAATGGGGAGGCGAATTTTAAAAAACAAAGGGACCCTTTCTGGCCCAAATAGTGTTGGGAAGTTGGATCAAGGGGTCTAACACACGGTCAATGACATGACAGAGGGAATCCATGGCAAAACTACCCAGAAAAGGACAACTGGTTGGTGATGGTCAGTATGGAGGACACTGGTGGTGATGGTCGCTTGGATGATGGCCAGGGTGGCAAATACTGGTGGTGCTGGTCAGATGGTGAGATGGGCATGGGAGACAAAGTGGTGGAGACGGTAGGTGGACAACAGTTGGCACAAGGCTGAGATGGGAAATGGAAAGCCGTGCATATGTAGTATACCCTTTATTAATAGGGTGAAAAAAAATTGCTGCGGTATTACCCTGCCACCAGATAACTGTGGCTGGGCACTGGGCACACACAGTTGGCACAAGGCTGTATGGGACCGAAACCTGTGCAATATTTATTATACCCTAAATAGGTTGAAAAAATCCCCTGGGGTAACAAAGTGCCACCAGAATGAGCACTGGCAGTAGGCACTGGCAATATGTGCTTGCAGGATCACTGGCAAGCAGCCTGGCATGCCAGCCAGCAGGCAACAGGGTTAGCAAAAATAGCCCTAAAAGGGCTTTTGGGGTCTTTTGCAGACTCTGTCCCTGACAGCAACTAAGATCAAACTGAAGAAATAGTACACGTGTAGAAAGAACACCCCTACTGCTACTTGCCTAGATTATGGCTGGATATGTCCTGCTGACTGTGACTCACAGGGTCAAATTTGTGCAATGGAAAAAGATAGGGGCGGGTCGAACTCGCCATATGTTCGCGAACCACGTGGACGAACGCAAAACGAAGTTCGCCGCGAATAGTTCGCCGGCGAACAGTTCGGTCCATCACTACTGGTTATGAGAGGTGCCTGTTTTCCTCAAACATGACACTTGGCATTCTTACCAATCTTTATCTCACCTGGACTGGTGAGATCATAAAATGGCTGTGCACCAACCTGATGAAGCTTAAGAGGTGCAGCAAAGAGGAATTGGCGAAAATGGCCAAGGATAGGTGTGGCATTATATTCAAAAAGACTTGAGGATGTATTGACCAAAGGCTATGAATACTTATGTACATGTGATTTTTAAATTTTTTTTAAGTACATTTTCCAAAACCTCAAGTAGATTTCTTTTCACATTGTCATTATGGGGTGAATGTAATCCATTTTGGAATAAGGCTGTAACATAATGAATGTGAATACATTCCAGATGCACTGTATTTATATGGTGTGTATAAATAAATATATATGTACAACACTGCCACACAAATTGACACCCAAATTACTTGCAGCACGCCCTATAATCCACTATGTGGTGACCATGGGTTTCCAGCCCTAGTGGCACACTGATGTAGCCTACTTCTATTAGCACCAAGCATGTCTGTAAATGTGATGAATATTTATTAAAGAACTGTGTGGTCTATCATTGCTGAGCTCCTCTAAAAACTGGGTTGCCTGGCTGTCAGCCTGATCCATTAAGACCAATTTATGAAGAAGATGAAAATGATCACACAACAGACTCACTTCAGATATCAAGACATTAAAAAAAATCTATATCTGTTTACATATTCCATCTTCATATGATTGGATAATAAAATAAATATCCATACTCCTGGTGTACATCAGCTTCATAGTCTTTGACTTCCTATTGACTTTACTAGGAACAATGAGAAGTCAACTGCACTCAGATGATCACATGAAACTTTATTGTTCCTTATGTAAAAAACAAAAAGCTGGAAGGCCTACGACAAACTGTTGTATATTTGCATGAATCTAAGAGTAGCGATGAACGGCATATATTTGTATATACGAAATGTTGCGGTCGTCATCTAAGCAAAAGGAAGATTCAACAAGCAGAAGTATATGGAACAAGAGTCAAACCTGGGTGAACACCAATAAAAGGCCAATGCTGCATATTAGCCAAACTGAACATGAATTCAGAGTTAAAAAGGGACTTTTCAAAATGCTGACTTGGGTGAGACTGGTTACATTCAGCCAAGAAGTCATGCCTTGGGGTGATTACGTAAAAAACAACTTCAAAGATAAAAACTACCACAATGGAAAAAAAATAAAACATTTTTCCCAAATTTTTTTAACAATAAATAAACTTGAATTATTTATCAAAAATTATTAAAATCCCATATTTCAATTCTTAGATAGATGCCAAAAAAGCTCTGCCCGTCTATCTGGCAGTGCAGGATTTTAAGGAGGCAGGGAAGCTGACGGCAGTCCACTTTCTGCCATATGAGGCAGAGCTCTATCTATAATAGTGACTTCTCCAGATAACTGTCCAGAAAACCGACCAGCGTCTCCATTCAAAGTAAGAGAACTGTCTATCTGCCAGGCAGATCTAAACATGTGTGGGCACCTTTAGACGGATTCCTAATTCCTTGCTGCTGGGCTTAACTTTAAACTGTATGATGAAGTTTAAACTTGAGTAAACTTCATCATACAGTTTAAAATTAAGCCAGCCCAGCAACAAGGATCAGAATCAGAATACATCCCTCGTGTTCACCTACCGTGCTGTGTCAGTGGGGCCATCTGGGGGATTCCCCTCTCTTGCTGGCAGTAATGCCTTCCAATGGTAGAGCTAACCCTTACCTAATTGTTACAATGTTATACATAGTAATGCATTGTGTTACTAATGTGAGTCTGATTATTATTATCTAACACATTTTGATGTAAAACCCTCCTGAAGAAGCAGTGTATGCAAAACACATCCAGGATTTATATACAGAGTGTAACTGAAAGATATCATAAGCGTATAATGTATTGAATGTTCATGGGACTGTAATCCCTATTGTTGACACATTGTTAACTGCGACTTAATAAAAAAACTGTGCTGTTTTCATACTTACCTGTGTGGAATGCCTTTGAAATCCCCTTGCCACACCTAAACCTAGGGAGGGTAGAACTTCAAATTGTGTGTTTTTGTGGATATTATTGTTGGGACGCGGCATCCTTAACTTGGAGAGCTCACACATTTTGTTAGAGAACTTTTGTATAATTTGAATGTAGACCACCCTAGGTAATACCCCCATATAGTGCCAAGTCTCCGTAATGATGTAGTATTGTTATAACACAAGAGACAACCAAGGCGACGGAGGCAGCTGGAGTTGGTTTAAAACTTTTTATTGAACAATACTGAGACCCTGTGGGGTCTCAACCTCCAGCAAAACATGGAAATAAAGAAAAAATAGTCCAACTTAAGCAGCTAACAGTCCAACAGAGCAACAGTTCGATCTCCAGTCAAGATAATGAACCGGTTGGCGCGGCCTTATCCTGTGACGGTACCTCAAGTCAGCGGAGACCACATCGGCGTGACCGACCACCAGGGCAGGTAGGGCACGGTAGATAGTGCTGCAGTAGGGGGACACGTACTTTTTCGCTCTCCGGTGGCACATATGCTGGCGCTGGCACCTGGAAGGTAGGTCCGGCAGAGGAGAGGGGTACAGGGCAAGACTGTCTTTCTTCCTCAATCCTATGAGTGAGCCCCGCCTCTTCCGGGAGGCTCTCTCATAACTCTTCCAAGGGCTCAGGGGCATGCTGGGGTGCAGTCTTAAAAGAACCTTCACCCTGCGCACACCTCTGCATCCCGCTACAGTAACCCTCTCCATGATAGAGTCTGTGTAAGACTAAAAACCAAGCTGAAGTTTAGCTATACAGAAAAGTAAAATATATGTTCAGTGTGACTATATAGTAAATTACTGAATTGTTTACCTTAGAGCAATATTTTAATTGACTTTCTCATTTAAATCTTTCTCTTTCTTCTCTTCTTCTTTTATTGTACAGTTTGAACATATATCTTCTTGCCTGCATTATTCAGTATACACAATACGCACCTACAGCCCATTGAGAACAGACAACTGTGAAAAATACAATGAATGTTTTTCATTAAAAAAAAAAGATAGCAAAGAACATTTTTTAACATTTGTAGACATCTTATAGACCATTGCTTCATTCTATAACAGGAAATGTTCCCAGTGCTATCATAAATAAAAGACCAGGGCCATTTTGCTTGCTTTAATCTAATGTTGTTGTAGCAGTTATGTGACATTATCTTTGACTAATATTCTCAGCAATGGGATTGTTCAACAATTTTTACCTTAATTGTTCCCTCTAAAGCAAATATATGCCCCATCAAAGTATCAGCAACAATTTTCTCTTTCTCTCTTAAAATTGTATTTTGATATATAGTTTAGCTTCTTGGGATACTAGTAGCAAGGAATAGGCCCAGGTATGTGTGTTAAGATCTTTAGTATACGGTTGCATATTGCTCTTTTTCTGCTTTAGATATTGTGATAACGGAGCCAGCCGCAGGGTAGGCGGAGGCAGGCTTGACCTGGTGGGCTGGATGAAGATGGCACGTAATGGAGGGGGCGGGTCGGCCAGGGGGCGGGACCAGAGTCTATAAGAGGACAGGGCAACAGGAAGGAGGCAGCCATTTTGGACCAGCTTCCCACCCTATTTGTTATTACTTGTTGTTGTGTTGGTTCTGTTGTTTGTGGCAGCAGGCGGGTCCTCGCCAGTGCCTTTACATTAGAAGTATAAGAGTTGGTGATGAGTTGGTAGGGATGGCTGTCACCAAAGTAAATTTTATATATAAAATTCCTGTTTTAAACAGGTTTGGTTTTATGGATGTACCCACTGGGCCGGAGGATAATAAATGGCTAGTGGCTGGTACGGATTGTGTTGTAAATAGCTAAGCTAATTTTAAGTTATTATTATGTTATTATGGTAATGTATGTGATCTTACACATGTTAACTGAGATGGCACTGTAGAGGGACCTAGTTGTGATAAGCTGTGGCCTTTTAAATATGTATGACATTTTAATACATAAAAATTATCCAATGAGAACTTGTTGTTGTGTGTTATTGGGGACAAAAGGGAGGGGAATGTTAAATGTTGGTATGATTGGCATCGGTACAAAGGTCAGCCCTACCTAGGTCATGTTTTTTAAAATGTAATTATTACATTTTCCACCCAAAATGGACTTGGGCAAACCTCTTCTGCATATCCATCACTGTTCAGTGTTGTCATCTGTCGCAAGAAATTAAGCTATCACTTTCTAACACTAAATCCTCCCATACACGTTTAGATTGTGACCCGATGTTTTGGCCGATCAATCGTGATGACGTCCTACAGACAGCATCTAGGGATGCTCGGAGCTGAGGAGACATAGACCTATACTTTAGACAGGCACACTGTGTCCCCATCTTAAGTATTAGACAGATCTATGAATGAGGGTCCCCACACACATAACTAGTGGCGGACTTCCACATCCAGTTTTGATTACCTTTATAGCTCTCTCCATATTTGATCATATGACATCTCAAAGCTTCAAAGAAAATTGGTGCTTAACCGCCTTTATGGTTTTCCCAAGTATAACCACAAGCAGAAATCAGAAGCCACACCAGTTGACTTACGTGATCCAGATGAGCTGGCGGCATTCTCTAGCAGTTTTCTTTCTTGAATGCCTATGCCTGTTATATAATACAGGCAATCATCATGGACATTCCCTGTGTCATCACACATCCAGGGACTTGGGAGCTGTACCCGACACTTGTTGCATTGTTTGACAGGCATAAGCACCTAAAGTCCTCATGTTGATGATGCCAGGGACTTTCAGTTGGGCAAGTAGAGAGGGAAATTTTCAGTACCAATTAAGAAAAAAAAATTGCAACAATCTTAAGCTGGGCACACACGGCTCAATGTTACTCCATATGAAGAAAGCCAGACTAAGGCACGATGGCGTTATC
>CM070034.1:24964224-24975508 GCA_036250615.1 Ptychadena robeensis | reverse complement strand
AGATGGCACTCCGAGACAGAGAAGGGGAGGGGGAGGGAGCACACAGCACACAGGGCTGCATGCTGTGATAGTGACATCACAGACCAGAGGCAGAGCAGTGCATTATGGGACCCCACTCACAGCTGATGTTTTCCCGGCAGCCCTTTCAGCTCTAACAAGCGACCATGGCACAACGTCACAGCATGGGAGGTGCTACCTCGGAAAAACTTGTCTTTCCTGCTTTAAGATTTATTTAGTTTTCTTTTTGGACAGTGATTGCCCTATCTATTGGCAGCCTGATGCCGATAGTGCAAAGTGACCTACAACGTGGTAGGTCCGCTTTAACTTCAAAGTGCACACCTGGAAATCACACTGGGGGCAGATGTGCTCTTTGAAGTTAACCTAATTTACAGCTAAATGTCCCGCCCAACTAGAAGCCAGCTAAGAGGATCCACAGGGACAGCACAGAACAGTGAGTATGTGCTGCCGGGGATCTGATTTTCTGACCTGACGGCTCCATCTCGTCGTCTTTAATACTGACAAGTCAGTGCTGGACGAGATGGAGCCATCAGAAGCGCTAGGGGGGTTAGCCTCTGTTTCTCCATGTACTTCACACATTTTACACACTATGGCCTATGTCTAGCACTGCTGTGTACACTACACATACATGGCCCGCCTCCTCTCTCTGGCTCTCCCCGTTCCCCTATCAGCAGCCCCTAGCCAGTGTTGTGAGCTATTTTCCAGCTGGGTCTCCATAGAACCCATTTGATATTTGCTAGCAATGGGAAACATTGAATTCTCCTGAAGAAGCCAATCGGCGAAATGCATCGAGAAAATGTATTCCCAATCTCGCACAAATTCGCATGTGATTGCTCTGTATATGTAGAACCTCGGTGTGAGATACATGTTTGTAACATTTTATCTTATTAATACATTATGTTTATTTATTAAACTGATGACATTGTAACATTTCTGTTATTGAGAATATTACTGAATTACTTAACACTGCCTAAAAAAATGGTGTAAGGCTAAACGCATGACTACCATGTATACAATCAGGTGCCGTTAAAGTCCCCACAAAGTCCCTAGTCTTCGTTTGGGGTAGAGAGGGGGTTGATGCATAGAGCATCTGTCCTCCTCACACCCCAAAAATTTTCTTTCTAACCCATTTGATTGACCCGCCTTTGAGCGCAGTGTAGTGACGGCAGTGTAGTGACGGCAGCGTGGTGACGGCACCACGCTGCGAGTAATTGCTCCATACCCATGCAATCGACCCGTGTATGCCTAGCTTTTGACTCTCAGACATCCAAGAGTTCCAAGTTCCTGCATTTGGAGACACAACTCAAAAGAAGGTAATTCCTATCTTAGACCATTTGTACCTCTTGGAAGACTTCCCCTCACCTTCTGCTCTCTGAAACCTTATTATTTCCAATAACTCCATAACCATTCTATCCAAATCTTGAAACTAAAGATATCAATACTTTTAAAATATAAGTCTGCCTGATCTCATTTAAAAGCATCCCTTCAAACAGGAAGTGAGCTGTCTATCATACAAAGTTTATGTATCCGTTTCATTGTGTACTTCTAAAAACACACATATGATACCAAAACAGACTTTTCACACAAAAAATAAAAATCTGAACATCAGCTGCCAGAAAAGCGACCAAAACATGCTTCTACGAAATGACAGATTTGTTTGTTTTATTCTTACCGTCCATTTTTCTCCCACAGCTTCTGTAAAAAAATACAAAAAAATCATACTTTTTTGGCATCGTGCAATAGCATTGCAACAAGGATGTAGAGACATCTGCCAGTAGCTTCGAGGGAGGGAGAAAACCAGAAACACTCAAAGCAAGATGCCAGGGGTGGGAAGAAAGAAAAGCTAGCCATACACGGCACAGATTCCCTGGCTGATCGATTCAGCACCCGATGGATTCCAGCGATTCCGCCGGCATCCACAGGTGAGAACGATTAGCCAATTAGGGAATCCGATCGTGGCAGCCCACCTTGTACTGCCGGATCCGGGAGGGATCCGTGTCCGATGGCTCGCCTCCCGGACCGCAACGCCCCCTGATCAGAGCAGAATCGGACCGAAAAGACCAACAGGTTGGTTCTTCCTCGGATCCGATTCTGTGCCCCTGATCCATCGGATGCGATCGGACGGGCAAGGTGGGCTGCAGGGGATTCCGGCACGATGGATCCGCGTGCACGCGCCCGGAATCCATCACGCCAGAATCCGGCACGAATCCGTGCCGTGTATGGCAGCCTAAAGTCTTTGTAGATGTGGGTTCTGGTCCAGGTGGGAGTAGAAGGGTAGCTTGAGGTCCACCATGGTACATAGCGAGCATGTTGAGCACCCACATTATAGTCCACCATCAGAAAATAAGATTGCTCATTGGAGGATGACTGTGGCTATGCAAAATCAGATGCAAAAACTAAAGCTAGCCATACATGGGTCGATCCCTGTTTGATCGACCCGCGATCGATCGTAGTGTGGTGATGTCCATACCTGTCAACCTTCCCATTTTGGCTGGAAAAGGCATGTTTTTTATGTGACTTCCCGGGCAAATCCTGATTTTAACTGGTGGTAATTTAGTCTAATGCCCCACCCCGCACATTACCAGCACAAGCAGGGTAGGACATTAGAAGGGAGAGTAACGCCTTCTCCCTGCTAAATCAGCCGAGAATAAAGCCCAGTTATGTCACTTCAGGCATTTGGAGCGTGGAAGAACCACATTCCGCATCCCAGAAGTGACATCCCACATTCTGCATCCCAGTCGGTTACGCCACTTCCTGTATTTCTCTCAGGTTTTTCTTTTATGTTGACAGGTATGGTGACATGACCATGCTGCACTTGATTGCGGGTTGAACAGGAATCGATGTGCACCACTTTGCACATTCCCGTTTGATGGGCACCCGGTGCTGTGAGGTATTTTCAGCTTACAACACGGGCTACAAGCTGCTGACAGGGAGACACAGGATGCCCCCCCGCACCCTAGAGGCAGAGCCGAACCCAGTTGCTTGACCCAAAGTGCGGGGGAAGAAGGTGGGGGGCTCTGTGTGCCTTTCTCAACTCTGCCTCTACAATCGACCAGGATTTACAGACATGTCCTTTCCCGGTTTGAAAGACCTTTTTTGAGTGGCATCGATCAATCCTGCTTAAAAAAATGACTGGGAATTGGGCAAGTAGTGCGCCTAGATTCCTGTCCAATCGATGGGCACCCTAGTGCAGCGTGACTGGGAATCGGGCAAGTGGTGCGGCTTTATTCATGTCCAATCGATGAGAGCCTGAGCACAGCGTGACCGGGAATTGGGCAAGTGGTGCGCATTTATTCCTGTCCATTCAATGGATGTCCAAGCACAGCGTGACTGGGAATCGGGCAAGTGGTGCACCTTGATTGCTGTAAATCAACAGGCGTGCAAGTGCAGCCTGGTGACGCCATCGTGACGTCACCACGCTGCGCTTGAATGGGTCAGCTGTTGAGCACCTGTAGCGCCTTGTATGGGCATTTACTCTTCCAGTCTCCCCTCAGCACCGACCCTTTAGTGACTGGAGGGGCACAGCAGAGCTGTGGACTGCCAGGTGAATGATGACTGGGGAAGGAGGCATCTACCTTCCCAAGTCCCCTTGCTCCCAGACTGAGCCGCAGTGCACGTTTGGAAGCGATAAAAGAGCAAATGATAGGCTGATTTTTTGTTCAATTGCTGAATGATCGACCGCCATGCGTGGAAAATTTGATCGAACAGGAATCTGACATGTTGTTATTCTCCTGTTCACTCAGGGTCCCCATCCAATGTATCAGCCAAGGACCTATTCCCCCTATAAAAAAGTAAATTGTTACTTCATCTGAGCCATCCATGGTTCCTTTGAGCAGGATCAATGGAACTCGACCAAACAGGTTTCCAACATGTTTGAAAACCTTGGTTGAAATCCATTACATTGAATAGGGGACAGCGCTGTCCCCATCCAATGTAATGGATAGGCTAAGAGCTGAGCTGGGCAGAGCAGCTAAGCCGCACACACACAAGCTGTGTGTTTACTTACGGCTCTGTGTGAAGGGGGCGTGGCCAGCACGGACCCAGCTCTAAAAGAAGAGAGGGGGGGGGCTGGCTGCAGGTGGGCTAAAGCAGCCCATCTGCAGCCAGCCGGAGAAGCTGGCTGCCAGGGGACCCGGGGGACCGGGAAACCAGGTCCCCATCGTACAGTAATTGATGTGCCCATGTGGTGCACATTGATTACTGTACAATTGACCCACGATCAATCACAGCGTGGTGACGTCACCACGCTGTAATTGATCGCCGGTCGATTGCACGGGAATCTACCCGTGTGTGGCCAGCTTAAATCTATGGGCAATTGAAACCAACTACATCTCTCCCATCTCTTCCCTTAACTTTTGTGTTTTTTTTATTTACATCTTAAGCAAATCTGTTGTCATCGCAGATAAAAGAAGTGGAATTGCCACAGGCTGTCCCCAGCCATTGAAATCAGGTGGTCATTTTAGTGTTTGCATTAAGCATATCATATCTCATTCCCTTCTTATCTAAAAGCATTGCCAGTTTTGGATATGCCCTCGGATGCTTTGCTACTTTTCCTTTGAAGCTTGTACTAATGCATCTCTAATTCCTGCTTATCTCTCAGTCCTGTCGCACACTTGTCTGCCAGAAATAATTTCTCAGATTTTTTTTTCTCTTTTCTTCACTTCTCGTCACCCCCCTCTCACTACTTCCCATGTGCCGAGTCCTTACTGTAAGCTTCCCTCATGCATCCTGAAAAATCCTCTCTCTGCCCACCGCCCAGCTGCTCCCTCTGACAGCACACAGGCCTCCAGAGTCCTCCTGTTAATTCAGCACAAATGGTTCTTTGGTTCTGGCGGGCGCTCTGCTCAGCTCCTGTTGGCATTTCTCAGAAAGTGTGAGCACAGGTTCCCAAAACTGAGAAATGTTTCCTTATACATTACTCGGACGGATCCTAGTGGGAGATCGCTTAGAGAAGTAAACGAAGGTTGATAATTACATAATGTTGGCTCTAGGCGCGTTGCTTTTTTTAGACGTAAATGTCTGAAATACAGTCGTACTGTGGGTTGGCGAAGGTTCTCATTCATCTAGCTCATGCTTTACCTGCATCAGTTGCATCAGATACAAGCCAAAGCAATTGTATCTGCCGAGGAGCTTCCCAGGTCACCCAATTAGTAGTTTTGAGCGCGAATACTTGAAATTCGAATATTAGCTATAGTGATGGCAGAAAAGTTCGCTCGGCAGACAGTTTGCAGCGAACATAGCATGTGTTCTACCCGTCCCCTATACCTTAAGTACAGTACAGCCAATAACACATTTTCACTCCTGGAGGACACCCCCCCCCCCTTATAAAAGAAGCAGCCCTGTGGCCATACATTAAAGCAGGGTACAGACGTGAGCACGCACGGCGCTCGAATCGGCTATCAATCTGGCCCATATCTGCAGGTCTGTACTCTGCTTTATCCTGTGTCTTCAGTACTAGATCGAAAGGGAGAGCTGCTGCTGATTGAGGGATGGTTTAGCTACTTTACTATTACACTCCATCCAGTGATTTGTAACTACAGCTAAGGTATTCTGTTACATGTAGTTCATCATTACTGAGCCACAAAAGTCCTTCTCTGGGGGTGGGGTATGCTGTATTATACATTGCAGAGAGATCTGACTAAATGTGATGCACTGCAGGAGGTGCTGTCCGGTAACTTTTGGCAAGAACTTTCATCAAGATGTGATTTCCGGCCATTAGACCTGAAGAAAACAGCATTTTAAAAAATCCATATTTTGGGGAGAAGTTTAGCCATTGAACGCCCTTTGGCATGTCACTGTCCAGGAGGTTGCATGCGAACGGCAGGCATTTGCAGAAGTTTGATTCGCCTGTTCGCGATGTTTGTCCATTACTAATTAGCTATTCGATTTATTTCACAATATTTTGCGAAAGTTGTGCTGGATATTTGCAATGTTGGATATTCAACTTAACTTAATTTACCAGCATACATTGTGCATATATGTGTGCATTGCGAATGCAGATGCGCAATATACACAACGTAAGGACTGGCTAAGATCAAACAATGGATACAAATGCTGTAAAGCTGGTTCACAAATCTTTGCAAACATTTTGATTATCTATGTAAGGCCATAGAATACAGTTGAATTTAATTTTACGAATTTTATTTCGAATGTGCCTTTATAAATTTGCGAAATAACGTGAACTTTAATATACATTATGCCGCTCAACATTACCAATTAGCTTTCTCAATTAGTGAAAGATGGCTTGGCAAATGTCTTCAAGAAAACTTCATTCAAAATGTCTTCTTCTGAAAGTCATATTGCAGTTTTCATTGACTCTGGTTCAGGTTTTCATGATTGCTAACCCATAAAAGCGGCACAAGGGCTGTGGCTGTGCCATTGACTAACCTGGCCCAATAATATTATATTAGAAATACAATATGGAAATAAAAAATGACTGACCACCTCCTTGATGGTGCATGGATACTCTAGTATGGGCTTACAGCACACACATCATTACAGAGGAGCCCTTCTATACAAGAATAGTTATCACTGTGGCTCCATGCTGTGAAAATTTAAAAAATACACCAATTTCCACATGGCAACGTATAGCACACATTGAGAATGAGACTTAGGGATCTTCCAATGGTCACAGAATCACAACAGACATGATCACACAAATGGCACAGCCTGCTCCAGCAATGTGTACCTGCAGTGGGAACAAGCCCTTACTACTTACTACATCTTATTCTAGCCTGAAGAGTGTCACTGGGTTGGAGAAAGGCTAGGACTGAGATCTGAGTTACCAGCAGCAGCTGCTCTCAGATGGCTGGCATGGAAAGGCATGAACTGTGAAGTGTACCTTGTGACATCAATAAAAGGGTATCATATCTTACACCAAAAGTCACCGTGTGTTGGACCTTTATTGGCATGTGAGCAAGTACCTGCGAAGGGAACAGCGCCCTCATTACTGAGAAGGGTGAGAGACTGTGTTGCCAGAGCTGATCTAGGCTTAGCTGCTCTCTTGGTGCAAAGGGAGTGATGAAAGGCCCAGCCGAGAAGTCTGTGAAGATGCATTGCACAACAGTCTGCAGTGACCCAGAGGGTGAAATCACAAGGGAAGTGTCTAGACGTTGCCAGACAGGTGCCCCCAGATTCATTACGGTACTTGCAGGGTCAGCACCAGAGCACTAGAAGTGGGCAGGCACGGGCGGGCACAGGTGGCCAATCAGAGGGGTGTGCCTACGTCTCGGACGGACGGCTGTATAGGTAGGGGGCCCCAATCGAGTGGGCATGCCAACCTGACTGGCCCAGAACGTGCTGTGCACTTGGTGCACGAAGGGGTAGTGCCACTTTCTTACACATCCAGAAGGTGTTTGGGATGTGATTATTAAACTGAACCTGGGCACCAAAATGCATTGTGTGTACCATTTTGCAATTACATATGTAATGAATGCTGCCTTGTGTTGAGTGAAAGCAGATTTGCGAATGGGTCCTAAGACAACCATCAAGTCACAGTGAAAAGAGTACATAAACATTTTTATAAGTCATTTTTTTTCAAGCAAAGATTTAAAATAATACAGTTTGAGATATGAATAATATTCAAGTTTTTGGACAATGCAATGATGGCTGATTGGCTTTACTTCTGGAAATAGTTTTTATTTTGATAAAAAGTTGATTTTCTTTTTGCTATATAAGCAGACATGTAATATCCACTCATGCCGTGTTTTCTGGCATTGTGGCAAATGTGGCATTTTCTTTACCAGAAAATGAAAAAAACTTTTGAACAAATGATGATCTTTCACAGAGTCTCTCCAGTTTTCTACTGCCTGACCACCTGACATTGGGTGGACAGATCACCAAACTTCCAAAGGCAAGGAAGACAGCTCTGTTTTCTAGGCCCGGGGATGCCTGTTGCTTAGCAACGGTATTTAACTGGATGGATAATGGGAATGTGAACAAGTGGATCAAACCAGGGTGAAAAAAAGAGCATAACGTACAGGAAAAGGAAAAGCATCTGTCATCTGTGTACGAGGAGCGTTCATAGGCTTGTCACAGAGTTACTTTTTGTTTCCAAAGTTGAATGTAAGCCTAATTAGAAAAGCGGACTTTTATAAAATAATACAATTGCAGTCAATACGAATGAACTTACTTGCTACAGAAGAAAAGCTGATCTGCAGAATCAGTATCTGACAGCTTCATTAACTAAGGCCTTGTTTACTTTGGTCATTACTTGAAGTATTTGGACATTTGTTAAGTAAGAAGCCTTCAAAAACACCAGAAGAACATTTCTCAAAGGTTTTTTCAGAACTTATTTCAGGGAAATAATTGATTAACCGCTGCAGAAGGACCACCATCCCCTGGCAGTAGTAGAGTGCTTGGTTTACATGGAAGGTGATGGATGAACTGAACATATGTCAGGCCCAGGCCCGTTTCTAGCATTTTGGGGGCCCTATGCAAAGGTATTACACCTTAAAGCTGAGTTGTTGAGTGGGGCGGTTTGTGTTGTCAGGTTACTATCGCTCAGCGACCGGCCAAGTTGTTGAGCGGGAGGGGGTGCTATCGTTTAGCGGTTGGCTAAGTGGTTGAGTGGGCCCTGGTCAGGCCTCTTCCCCTTCCCTAGACCAGATCTCCACAGCTGAAGGATCATTGCCTAGGTGGTCTAGTGCTAACATCATCCCATACAATGAGTATCCATGCACTGTATGGAAAGAAACTGACAATTAGGAATGAAATAAGGTTCCATTAGGTTAGACCTCATAGTGACTGGGGGTGGTGCGAGTAATATGGGTGTTGGGATGTTGTACAGATATTTATATATAAAAACTGTATACATATATAGCAGGGCAGGTGATAATTACATACATACTATTAGGCTGAGGGCTAAGGTATTTTATTTTCATTTGCTAAGCGCTGGACACACTCCTTTCCCCACAACTAAAAGGATGTTGAGGATGCATATGTGTATAACCAGATCCAGGAGAGGTGCTGTAGGAACGGGCAGAGAACTAATGACCAATGGAGAGAAGAGTGTAATCGGCAGGCTCCTCCACTCCTCCTCTGCCATAACCTGTTCCTGTGTGTACTATCCTGTGTTGTATGGCCACTCTAATATATTGTACAGCCCTGCGTAATATGTTGGCGCTATATAAATAAATTATGATGATAATAATAATAATGAAAATTGTCTGGGTGACTCGCAACAGAAGAAGGAGACTGATTCCCTGAGCAACACCTCTACCAGTATCGTCTAAAGGGAAGCCAATTGTACCATTGACAAGAGGTGCAAGCCAAAGACTGTGACACGTCACGGGGGGCTAACCTCCCACAGCTGGCCAGCATTGCCACTGTAATAAGGTAAGTAGAGCTTAAGCTGGCCATAGATGGTTAGATTTGCGGGCAATTTCGCAGCAGATTGGCCACAAATCTAATGCGCTCACCACAAATCGATCTGCCAAATAAAGGAGACGTCCGTAATTTTTAGATCGATCTTCTACCTTTGGATGGGAACAAAGTAAATGCTGGACGCAAAGGGTGCACGGCCGATTCTCGGCACAACTGGCCGTCGTCACGCATTGTCGATCTGCAGAGAAATCTGCATGAAATCTAACAGTCTATGGCCAGTTTTACTAATATTCCCTGGGCTTAATATTTAACCCTTCAATTGGGCAAAGGAACCCAGTGCAGAGTAACACATGCTTATTCAGAGGATGCAAGCTTTAACATAGGTAGAAGAGGCTTTCTTTCATATATGAAAATACCTGTTACTTTGTACATTTTTATCCTGGCATCTTAGCTTTGTGAATTGAGAATCATGTCATACACAGAATGACATACCCGGTATGATTCAACCTGTCAATAGCGTAAGCTCCGCAGTTTTTGTTTACCTGAGTTTCCTCTTAAACATAGTTTTACTTATTGATCCTGCCAGGCTGCCACCCTGCTGTGCAATTTCACTGCCGATCGAACAGGGTTGCCCCCCTATTATCAGAAGCGGAAAACTAATAGATCTCTTGTCAAGATCAACAGGTAATAAAACTATATTACAGAGACTAAAAGCTGATACCAGTGACATTGAGTGTGTGATCAATGTTATTTGACTTTGCCATCCCACAATTCCCCTTCTCTAACCATTATACTGTAGTAGAATTGTGGCCAGTCTTCATGGATTGCAGCTGGCTATTGGTTTCTTTAGCTGCTCTTAGGGTTTGTTTCCACTTGGGCGATCTCCTGCAATATAATCGCGGAAGATTGCCATCATGTATCTGATGGGGCTCATCCCCACATCTGCGGTCCCGGATCTAGAATGTGGGTTACCGCATTTTGGATTGCGGGCCACAGGCAGGAGCTGATCGTCCCTGATCACGCCCATAGAGTGTGAATGGACGCAGTTTAGAATCGCATCTCCGCCAATAAATTTTCAACTGCGCCCATTCATGCTCTAAGGCAGGAAGTGGGGGGTATGACAGGACATTTTGCCACACCCCCCCCCCCACTTCCTGCCTGGATGTGCCGTGCCATGATTCCAATTGGTGCTAGAGATCTCCTGCGTTCTCTGCGCCGCAATTGGTATCGCAGGAGAATGCAACAGTGGAAACATGCCCTTAAGGTAGCCATACACAGGTCAAGTTTACATTCGATATTTGCCCGATTGCCGCGCACATTCACGGTGATGGTCAGCCATGAATAAAGTGCTGCCTACCTTGAAGGATCGACCCAAAAAATGTAAATTGACCAAAAATCGTATCCAACCTTGATCTTTGTGTTTTTTGGTCGTTCCTTTGTCAATTGAAGTACGTTCGTGGAGACCCTTGATCCCTCCCTATGTGATTGACCCATAGCTCCCTATGCTGCAGGCATTCTGATCAATCGATTTTGAGGAATCTATCTTTTTGGCAATCGGCTCCTGTCAAAATCGACTCCAAAAATGTTTCCCAATCACCGATTACTCGATCGGCGGGAATGATTGAACCAAGAATCGATCAAAGATTTATGTTTAGTTATTGATTATACTCGAATAAATCTAACACTGTAAATAAGACATTAGGGGACACTATGCTTCTATTCACGGTACTTTTTTTTACCAGAATCATCCACAAGGTCTGAGAACGAACCACGGACCTAATCAAGAGAAGATACCCTCGTTGATAGCGATCAAAGGTTAAAGCAACATGTGTGTTTGTTTGTTTTTTTAGTAGTAGTATATTTGATTGTATTTATCATAAACAGAACAAACGAAAATCCTAACTTTCAAATGTCTCCATCTTTATACATACCAAGGGAAAAG
>CM070034.1:24876882-24893194 GCA_036250615.1 Ptychadena robeensis | reverse complement strand
ATTACATGGTTTTGGTAGAACAAAATTTGATTGTACAGAAATTGTATGTAAATATTGTAAAGTGTATGAGGGCCTTTAGACAACAAACAAACTGTTAATGTACAAGTCCTCTGATAATGTTATATAATACATTTAATTATTTAGCAGTTTGGTTATTATTAGATTCTTCCTGTATATACGTTTGTTGTTATTTTAAAAATTTTAAGGCACTTATCTCAACATACAATTCTGACTTGGACCTTTTTGAAAGTGTACTTAAGTTCTGCAACATGTAACAGAAATACGGATGTGGCCTAAGGTTCCCTCTGTATGCACGCTGAGCTCTGAGAGGGGGACAGGGCCGCTCTGTGCTTGTTACATCCCCTCGGGGATCACAGCACAAAGTCAATGAGTGTTATTCATCACTGAACCAGTGATGTCTATAATTTATCACTTCCTTATAGGTCTACATTGAATATCTAAGGAGGAATAGAATGGCAGAGCTGTTTCATAGACATTCTTGTGCTTAAACAGCGTTTCTAGTGCCTTATTGTGGAAGAGCTTGGCATCTAGATATTATGTACTCACCACCTATTGTG
Source organism: Ptychadena robeensis (assembly GCA_036250615.1). Taxonomy (NCBI): domain Eukaryota; kingdom Metazoa; phylum Chordata; class Amphibia; order Anura; family Ptychadenidae; genus Ptychadena; species Ptychadena robeensis. The sequence goes on along the minus strand of CM070034.1, from coordinate 24,892,616 downwards.
CTTCAGCTTTGTCAGACTAGTTGGAGATGAGGACTTTGGTCTGGTCAGGGCAAAAGACTGTGGAAAAAAATACTCTAAAGTGTGACAGACTGTTTGTCTGTCATGGTGTAAATAAACCCATCAGGTGGTGTATCCTGGAAGGAGTCCATGAAAATGTTGGACAACAACAATATGTTGTTGTACAGTTTTTGTTTCGTTTTTGTTTTGAGATCCTGGACTCTGGGATGGGAGGGAACGAACTGGGTGGGCTTTCCTATTCCAACCAGGAATTTACACCTACTGGTCATCAGGGAGGTTGCAGGGTGTGTCTTAACAAAAGGGGCTGACGCCTCTCAGTCAGGGCTCCCTGATGAAGTTGGAAACATGGTGCTGCTGGAGCAGAAAGAACAGAGGGGCACATAGAATGAACAGGACTACTACTAGTAGTCCAGGGTGATAGATTTTCCCTCAGCTACAGGGAAGAGCTTGTGATGGAGAAAGGGAGCTTGGTATTTTCAAATATGTTGTTTTGCTCTTTAACCCCTATGAGGGTGATTTTCTGGGACTATAAATAAATATGGGCAGGAGCCCTAAAGAAAGTCCTCGCTTTGTGGATTTGCCGTTACTTGGAGACCCATTTGAAGCTGAACCATATTATGCAACCATATTTATCCTTTAAGTGGCTTTTCTAGTTTCTCCACAGAGCCTTTCCTTCAAGGCCTTATAAGCTTCAAGTGTCCAAACAGAGCTGAGGCAGAAAAGCCCGCCAAAAATAATCAGGATATATTTATAATCTCTGCCCAGAGGTGGGGCTTTAGAGTATCTGGGCATAAAATATACATAGAGCAGGTGCCTGGGGATAAGCTCACTTTCTAGACCCTTCCAGCAACACTTTTGGAGAAAACAACCACTTAAAGAGATATACACTTCTCAGGGTAACCTAACCTTCTCCTCTTCCACAGAGATACTGAGCCCCGAACATCCGAATCTGCAACCCTTCACCTCAACCCTTGGGCCCCCTCTAGTGTTGGGAGGGCTAACTGTCCTGGCTTTCCTGCAGGTACTGATTAGAAATGGTTGATGGTTGAATTTGTTTTAAAAAATTTGACCATTTCGAGTTAATTGCAAAGCCCCTGAACATGGTATCATCACCAAACTTGCAGGAGATGTAGAGAAGACTTGGTAGTATACTCCAAAAAGTATTGCTCTAACACAAATAGTTTTTGTATAATTAAGAAATGTCAACTTTGACTTTGAACTTAACCTTCCTAGCGCACTGCCCGTATCGCGCCGCTTACAACGGCGAGATACGGGCGATCGAGGCAGTGTACAGAGTACACTGCCTGTCGTTTCCGGCATCTTGCCGGAGCTCTACACGCAGCTGCTGTTATTACTGACAACAGCTGCGTGAGAGGGAAAGCCGGCGCTCCTCCATTAACATGGAGGTCTATGGCGCCGTGACGCGATCGGGGCGGTGCCGCCAACCCGAAAATGCTGCAGCGATGAAGACAATCGCTGCAGCTTTCCGGGGAGGCATAGGGTCTCCCAGACGCCAGCTTCCCCTGCGGTTGAGAGGACCCTGTTCAACGAACAGGGTTCGTCTCAACCGCTAGGGAGGTTAATTTATGCAAAAACAACGTTTTCCAATGTTCCCACAACCCTTCTCTACATCTCCAGCAATTTTGGTGATGATACCATTTTCAGAGGCTTTGTATTCAGCTCACAAAGTCAGCTAGTCAAAAAATGTGTCCATCTCTAGTACTGATGTAGAGAACACAGGAATCAAGCAGGCGACAGAGGCGGCTGTCCTGCTCAAGCTGGAACTTTATGGATCTGTGAGGCCCTGAAGTTGTGTCTCACTAGCAACAATTAGCACAACGGTGCAACAAGCAACTGAAGTTACGGCAACAGTCCACAGTAACCAGTCTTTAAGTGAAAGTCCAGACAAGGGTTCTTCTGGTAGCTCAATGTGGGCCAGCAGTTCTTACCCCAGGACGATTTAGGCACTGGATACAGGTAAGGCAGGCTGAGGCAGCAGGCACGCCAGTAGATTGGATGCGGTAACTCAGGCTGAACCCATGGGGATCTGGGCATCCACCCCACCGGGACGGCAGTATGGGTCTCAGGTAGCTGACACGGCGCCGCATAGTGCAGCTGTGTGTAAGGGATAGCGTGTGCTATTATGCCTACTGGCTGCATGCACGCCAGGCTGGATTGCTGGGAGTACAAGTTGAAGCAGCAGGAGCTTCTTCCTCGCACTCCACAGAAGGCCCTGCCCCCGAGGCGGAGACTTCTCTTAAGTGCTCAGGGAACCCCGGGGCATGCTGGTCTAGGGGCTTAAAGAGGACCTTACCCTAACTAAACAACCCCCGGCCACTACATTGATACCCCCATGCTGTCTAATTGGGGTTGAAACTCCACTGCACCATCAATACCTGCTGTGGCCATTCTCATCTCCCTGTGTCATTCAGCCTGTCACACACCCCAGCCCAGCCTTTCTTGTCTGCGGTGTTCTTTCCATAGGTTAATCTTACATGGATGGCATTTAAAATGAAATAGTCAAAGAAGTACAAAACTACCCACTATTCATATAAGATGATTCACCTTTGACAGCATTTGAGTTAAATACTTGTCTGGAATGTGCTTGAAAAAGAAAAGCGTATTCCTAAAAAAAACAAAAAGACAAATCCAATGTGAAAGAATAAAAACATGAAATATCCAAGCTTACACTCACTTGTCAGATTTCTTTGATATTAACAACAGTCTGTTCGAGTAGCTTCAAAATGGTCTTTCAAGCATGCTTCAAACACAAGTTATAAACACCCATGTCTGTGGGCTCGTACTCCATCGCTTATTCTGAAGGTTGAGAGTTAGTAATCCTTAAGGAGTATTATCTATCAAATGGCAGATTGCCCAATCATGATCAATGGCAGCAATATTGTCCAACTGTTGTTTTCCCCTGCAGGGTTAAAATGTGGTTTCCGGTATTTGGTGAACAAGACCAAGTGACCATAAAATGAAAAGGTGATTTTGTATAAAGGGTGTAATGGCGGCTGCTGTGCGCCACTATTCCCCTACTTACCCCTGAAATCCATAGCGCCATGTTCACAGTCCGTGTTCTGGTCACAGCATGCTGTTTGTTTTCTGCAGCACTTCCTAAAGGACCAGCGTGTGTCACTTCCTGGGATTTAAGGATTGGTCATGTGTCCTGCCTGACCAATCATAGTCCTCCTGCATGTATACAAAGGATCAAGCCCTTTTTACTAATGCCTCAGTATTGAGGTTCCTGTATCCTGCTAAGGCTCATGGTTTCCATTGCTGTTCCAGTGTTCCTGACTTAAGCCTGTGCTCTGAGACTCTGTTACCTGTTTAACCCTTGTCTGCCTGCCTAGATTCTTCTGTTGCTGACCCGGACTGCCTTTACCTTTCTGCGTCTCACAAAGACACAGCGGTTGGAACCAAAGATCTTAAATTTGGACTCATCAGACCAAAGCACAGATTTCCAATGGTCTAATGTCCATTCCTGTGTTTCTTGGCCCAAACAAATCTCTTCTGCTTGTTGCTTCTCCTTAGAAGTGGTTTCCTGGCAGCTATTTGACCATGAAGGCCTGATTCGCGCAGTCTCCTCTAAAGCCCCCCATACACCTTCAGATTCCTCCATACAACTTTCATGAGACCTACCAACAACTATGTAGTATAGTGACCTCCCTGATAGAATACATAGTGATTGGAAGGTGTAGAAAGGTCCTCCTATTACATGGTTTTGGTAGAAGAAAAGTTGGTTGTACAGAAGTTGCATGGTAATTGTATGTGGTGTATGGGGGGCTTTAACAATTGTTCTAGAGATGTGTCTGCTGCAATCAACTGTGTGTGGCATTTATCTGGTCTCTGATCTGAGTTGCTGATAACTTGCGTTGTCTGAGGCTGGTGACTCGGATGAACTTGTCTCCAGAGGTCACTCTTGGTCTTCCTTTGCTGGATCGGTCCTTTTTTGTGCCAGTTTCGTTGTAGTGCTTGATGGTTTTTGCAACTCCACTTGGGGACACATTTAAAGTTTTTGCAATTTTCCGGACTCACTGACCTTCATTTCTTAAAGTAATGATGGCCACTAGTTTTTCTGAAGTTAGCTGCTTGGTTCTTCTCGTCATAATATGAATTTTAACACTTGTCCAATAGGGCTGTCGGCTGTGTAGTAACCTGACTTCTGCACAACGCAACTGCTGGTCCCCACCCCATTTATAAAGCATGAAAATCCACAAAAACACCCTGGTAAGGCTTCACCCATGTGAAGTGAAAACCATTTCAGTTGACTACTTGTTAAAGTTCATCAAGAGAATGCCAAGAGTGTGCCAAGCAGTAATCTGAGCAAATGGTGGCCATTTTGAAGAAACTAGAATATAAAACATGTTTTCAGTTATTTCACCTTTTTTGTTAAGGACATAACTCCACATGTGTTCATTCATAGTTTTGATGCCTTCAGTGAGAACCTACCAATGTAAATGGTCATGAAATAAAGAAAACACATTGAATGAGAAGGTGTGTCCAAACTTTTGGCCTGTACTGTATGTTGCATTACATAATAATTGGTTAGTAATGTAACTACCATACTACATAACTGTCATTCATAATTCACAACCATATCATCAAGGTTATTAAATATGCTTAGTGCAAATGAGGGCCAAGGGTTCTCGGGTTATGACTCCTGCAATCAGAGAGGGAAGTGGCATGAATATGCCAATGCGTACTATATGGTTGTAGTATTTCCAGAGTAGACTTATCAGTTGGAAAATTGTCTTTACTGGTAAATTGGAGTTAATCAAGACATACCTCTCCCCACAGAGTATTGCTGCGGGAGCATAGCTAAGCTTCCTTGATTAGAAAGTCCCTGTGTTTAGAAGTTCCTGTATGATATCGCCTTAGGCTGTGTTGTTTGCTCTGATTGCCATGGTGTCTGCATGCTCAGCATACTCCCATGATGAAACTCTTGTAAAATGCTAAATTGTACTGGAAAGACTGACTGGCGCTTTCAAGTCCGGAATGAGCTGAGTGTGTTCTGACCTCACAGTACAACGGTCCCAAAGTGGTGCCTGGAAGCCATGTACTCTGCTCACATATATTTGATTTGGTTCCCAGAAGCCTCTCTGCAGCTACTTAGTACATGTTTCTAGCAGCACCTATGCCATTAAATGCATCACGGACATACAGAGGCGGTTTTCTTATAAATATAATTTCATCCCAGTATTTATCATTATTAAGTGATGAAGCTACCCAATAAGTAGTGTATAGCAGAGAACACACGTGTAGATATGGGCAAGATCGATGGCTGCTTCGAGCGCAGTGCGTGCTCATGGCCATCTATGTGATGATGTCCATTGCTTTGCATGGGGATTGTGTGGTCTCCATGCAAGGCATCGGCTGAGCTGGAGACACAGTGCTGTGTCTCCAGCTCGAACTGCAGGGAAACTCGAATGGCTCCAATATCGAGCCGTGTGTTCCCTGCTTAAGGTATTACCACCTGAATTCTTATATGTCAGTGAGACCTTCCTGCCAACATTCCAGACTCCTGTCCACCTGGGAGTTTTGAGAATTCTAACTATATTTGAGTGTTATTACGCCTCCTTTTGCTTCCCTAAAAATAAAACAGAGAGGGTGTAGCTTATTGAAATGTATATAAATTGTGTATATGTATATATTTATATATATATTATATCGCTGCCATTACAATGTTGTAAATTACTGTAAATATCTCTTTAAGAAAAGTTGTTACTCCAAATAGGCTGCTGGAAAGGTCTGGAAGGTGAGCTCATACCCAAACACCATACTTTGTTACTTTTCTATTCTGCCCAGTAACTCCTAAACCACACCTCTGGGCAGAGGTTATAAATAGAGCTTTATAGATTGTTTTGCGGGCTTTTCAGCCACAGCTCTGCTTGGAGCTCTCTGCTCCCCACTGAAGAAGTTCTTCTCCTGCCTCTCACCAGAGAACTACAAAGTTCAGCAGCCTCCAAAACAGTGTTCCCAGCCAAGACCTTGGTGAGAAGATATCTCCACTACTGGTATAACCTCTTACATGGACTGCTCTCCTATGCACTGGGTTTGAGCCTCAGTACTTCTCAGCACCATCCAGTAGCTGGTGAGACTGTTTGTAACTTAGTCCTTAGGTTTGGACTCCATCCCTGCCTTGGTGATGGGGATTGTATATGTACATACTCCTCCTAGTAAAAGGTATCCCCCAGCCTGCATGGACATCGCTTAATTACTCAAAAAGCTGTGTGAATATCAGTATGCCAGGGCATAGGGCTTGGAACCCGAAAAATACTTAGTTGTTCCGGTATTTACCCTGGACAATGCTACAAGGGAACCCTGTATTATGTTTACAGTAATTGTATCAGCCCAGAAATGTAGATGTCCAGATATTTCATCCAGACCTTGGCTCTGGTGAAAATAAATTAAGTACCCAGCCACGCAGTCTGCATTTACAAACCTGAGGAAGAATGGGTCTTTCTAAGTAGAAGGGGGGATGTTCAAAGCGTGCCACCTTTGCAGTAAATCAGTTTGGGAAAGTTTGCTACTTTAAGACAGTTGATGCAGATATTCAACTGTAATCCATTCCCTTTTGGAAGAGTTTGGGAACAACAGTGAGGTTACCAATAAGTTACCAACATTTTGGTAACTCTATAACAAAATTCAAGGACTTTTACTGGTATTAATTTTACCATAACTTTGTGCCACGCATGCATGCATGCCTTGCATCACCAAGTACAATGCTAAGTGGCAAATTGAGTGATGTAAACTGTGCCACTGCTAGACTTTGGGATATTTTAAAGATATTTGGTGGACACCTCTTTGTCTTATAGCCCTATTTAGCTGCTTAACTGCATTGTGCCATCTTTAAGGTTTGGTGGTTTAAGGTATGTTATGGAATTGTTCTTCAGGGGTGGGCCTAGGTCCATTAGTTCCAGTTAAGGGACATCTTTATGCCTCAACATACTAAAACATTTTGGATTTGATATTTTTTATTTAACTCTGTGGAACAATTTAGGAATGGTTCACCATGACTTTGTCACAGTTCTAAAGGCAAAAAAAGGTAGACCATGACCCACACAGAGCCCTCTCCTCAACCTTAATGTATATGTTGACACAAACTACAAGCCAGGTACAATATCAGTTCTTATACCCAAAAATGTTCTTCTGGATGAATGACCAATATGACCCACACAGAGCCCTCTCCTCAACCTAACTTATATGTTGACACAGACTGCAAGCCAGGTTTAATATCAGTTCTTAAACTAAAAAATGCTCTTCTGGATGAATGAGCCAGAAAATCCATAGACACACTGCAAAAACATGGAAAGCTGTCACAGATCGCAGTGTCACCCAGCGATCTGCAACTGCAGATGTGCCATCCACCAGTTCTTCTGCTTCACATCCCAAACCTCAGAGGACCAGGACCTTTCCAGGACCAGGACCAGGAGATCAGCTCCCTCTGCTGGTGGAAGTGATGCTGGCGCATGATGTACTCCTGCTTCCTCTCCTGGCTGATACCTATTATCACTCACCTGGAGCGCTGTCCAATCAGACCACCTGACCTTTGTATATAAGGAAGTCGGAGGCAACAGGCCGCTGCCCGAACTTTGTTACGTTATTTATGTTTCTGTTCCACAGGTTCTGCTTCTTCCTATTGCATTATTGTTACCGACCCCTGGACCGTCTTTGACAACCCCGTTTGCCGCTTGCCCTGACTATCGCCTGTCTGACTACCTCTCTGCCTGCCATCTTAATACCACATTTTTGATATTCTGCTGTCAGCCACTGCCAAGTAAATGTAGCTAGGGACCGCAACCTGGGGGCTCCCTGCAGCAAAGTTCCATCGCTCCTTGCGGAGTGCTCTGGCAAATACTGTGGGGCTCCTTAGACTCTGCGCCCTGGTTTATGCTTGTTTGGTGACACGGTGGGTCCACTGCTCTCGTGGGTTCACCCGTGACCAAAGCTATCACAGCTGCAAAGAAGGAACAATCTACATACTGAGGCAAATCATAAATGTGTAAGTATAGAAGGTTCAGTGGTCAGGTGTGCTAATACATATTCTTGTCTATGCGGTCTTTCAAAAGTTATAGGAAATTCCAATGGGGTGCACATCTCTTTCCACATCATAGATGCACAAACTTTACCAAACAAACATTTAAGCTCTAATATTTCATATCTATGGATATTTTATAATTCAGAGCCCAGAGAAATTATTGCGTACCAAGTGCATTAATCCTATCAGATTATATCGTTGATCAGATTAAAGCTGCCAGTGCAATGAAATGTAAATTCTGATTGGTTATGGCACTTTGCACATTGAATTATGGAATGAGCTGATTTATATGACTCCTCGCGACTTGTTATATTTGAACGTGGCTCACGCGCTGGGGAAGGTTGGATTACTCTGTCACAGTTTGTCATTTCCAGCAAGTTAACAGGCATGGCCTGGCTAACAGTATTATTAACTCAGTAACACTGGAGGCAAGGAGATGTTGCTGGATCAAATCCTTCTATAAAACAGATCAAAACACTAAGTGTTTGCCCTTTACAACATGCCCTTTATCACATAACAAACCCTCCAAAGTTTCTTTAGTATATCCAAAATCTTTTGATGTTCGATATAACTCCATTAGTCCGCGCGTTTTACGGTACAAAAGAAAGAGTCTGCTTCCTCGGGACAGGTGATTGCGCTGGAATAGAGAGTAACAATGACGGAACGAAGAAAAAACAAGACAATGTATTGGAGTGTCCTCATTATTAAAGAACCCCATTGAGCAGTCACAATTCCTTCCTGGTGCACCACCTTCTGATTAAGGGAGCCTCCAAAGTGAGAGAGGGGAACCCTAAGATGGTGAAAGTCAAAGGTGACAGAAAGTAAGCCAATGGTACACTTTATTACTTAGGATGTTCTTGAGAAATTTTAGATAAAGGGGTATGCTGTATGCACACTTGTGGTCTGAGGGATCATTATGGCTTGTTTCCATTATACGTTGGGACCCCTTCGCTAAGCGTATCTCACCATATCCCACAGACATTGCCTGCTCGGAGTCGGCGGATGGTCTGTTTACACATCCGCCAAAGGTGCAAAGGCTGAACGTACTTGACTATGGGCAGATTGGCTCGGCGCAATGAAGACAGAGTCTCCGCCGAGCAGGTAAGTCTATCTGCTACGTTGGGACCTCCCGCTAAGCGTGTACACTTAGCGGATGGGTCCCAACGTAATGGAAACAAAGCCTTATTGAGAAGATATTTGTTTTTTAGATGGAATATTTGGGTTAAGGTCATTCAAATATTTTTCCCATCCACCCCTTAACTTTGACTATTTGTTAAGCGGTTTTATTTGTTATGAGTTTTTGTCACAGTGTTTTGTGGGTGTGAAAGTAAGTAAGTGGGGTCGATTCATGGTTGGATCTTGGGCCACATGGTCCGCAAGTGATACAAAATGGAGGGCAGGATGGAAAAATAAGATAAATGCTCAACTTTACAGTTCAATGGTATAAGACAAGTTTAAAATTGTGTTTGAAGTGTACCCACTGAGCTGGTTAGTGGTTGGTTAGTGGGTACCCACTGAGCTGGTTAGTGGTTAGTTAGTTACTGTCAAGGACCTTTGAAAGTTACCATTTTTAGTGTACTTTCACTGATATTGTTTATTCACTTTTTGGTTTCAGGATCACACATATATTTAATGCCCATGTCATGCTTGTGTGTAGGCTCTTCTTCGATCTTGTGAAGGGAAGTTCATTGAGCCTCCATACCTGGAAGAACAAGGTATGTTGTAACAACTCTGAGGGGGCAACATATTAGCATGATAACATAATCAAGGTAAATATAGGAAAAGGGAATAAATAGTTGTGTAGCATTGCCTGGGACAACCACCAGAGCAACCAGGTCCTTTTCCATTTTTTCCTATCCCCCAACTCTGTCACATGGCTTGCACTTAAAGAAAGAATGTCCACCACAGCCAGTTTGGGGGAATAACAATTTACTAATGGGAGTATGTACAGTACAAGTATTTAGAGGCTAAAATCCACACACGCTAACCAGCTGCTCAGAGTATTCAGCTGATGGCTTTCTCATCCAGGTAGCATTCCAAGTAATCGGAAAAGTCAAACGGATCCAGCGGAGGCGAAGAATCCTGCATCTCAGCCTTACTCTAGAGACAACTTGTGGAAGCTGCAACCACCACAAATGAGGCCCTTGTCCAAAGGGGATTCTTTTCATTGGCCACGGATGGGGGGTCTCGCCTGGGAACTGAAAGTGGATGGCAAGCGGGGTACCCAGAAGGAGTTGGGAGCACATTGCTCCCAGGTAAGCGGCAGACTACTGGCTGAAACTATCTACACAGGAAGAATTCAAAGCAGGGAATTTATAACCTCTGCCCACTGGTAGGGAATTTACAATCTCTGGGCAGAAAGTAAAACCAAAATAGTGGGAAGAAAGCCATAACCTCATCCCCTGGTAGCTGCTGTACAAAAAGATACATAACTTAAAGCTGTTCACACCTATATACACACATGTCATGGCCTGACTAATTGCATATATACAAAATGTTATACAGAAACAAAAGGGTATTTCTTTACACTACACTTGTGTACAACTGTCAGCGGTGGTTACACAGTTAAAGTGATATCAGTGCCCAGGAGGGCCCTCACTAGGTGCATAGAGCCTGGACAAAGGTCACAGAGTAAAAATGGGTCAGTATGAGAGGTGAGTGATTAAGCTGTGTGCAGCTCCCAAAAAGAAGGGGGAGTGTGACCCCCCTGTAACCGACAAATGTGAACAAGGACACAAGGTGCACAACCCAGTGCACTAAAGAAAAGTAATGTAAATAATAAAATAAAAAAGGAAGGAAACTACCTCTTAATAAACCTGCACTGTACCTCCCGTCATAAACGCATGGGTATGCATTCAATTAAATCTCTATGGGTGCGTTAATGCATTAGTGGCATGTGGGGCTTCGTGATTGCAGGCAATCAACGCATGTCTACTAGTCCATTCATTTACATTGGGTGCGTCAACATCCGTCAAACGCAGGGAAATTTATGCCGTGCAAACAAAGCCTAAAGGTCAGTATATGGATTGGCTTTTTGGATAAATTGTTACTGTGTGATGAGCGGCATAGGCAATATTCAAATTCATGCATTCATTGCAAAAATTCTACTAATATTTGATTCGATATTCGTAAATTTGAATGTTCACAGTATGACCATGCAATTGCGAAAGCAATACTGGAATTGCGAAAATACTTGAAATTAACCCCCTGGGCGTTACGGGCTGTTTCCCCGGCAATCCCGGCCAGCAATTGCTGGCTCTCCCCCCAGCCCTCTACACACGCTGTTGTAAAATAGACGGGGAGAAAAGCGGTGCCCCTCCATTAACATGGAGGTCTGTGGTGTGTCTGCAGCTCTGTAGAAGTGCTGCAGGCACACAGTGAGCCAGCAGTTGTGCCCGATCCCGGCACAAGCCAAATTTGATTCACGATCAAACTGCACCCGCACTGGCTTCGGGCATAACGCCAAGGAGAGTAATGGTCACATGCTACGTTTATTTTCACAATGCAAATATTATTTTTGCAAAACATGGCCATACTTCGAACGTTCTTAATTGTGAATATCCGCCTTCATATTCGAGATATTCTTGCATTCTCGAATAATAATGAGCAGCATAGGCAATATTTGAATTGGTTATATTTCGCAAATAATTATATTAATATTCGATTCGATATTTGCGAAACTAGATTTGCGCAATTATAATCGCCTTGTAATTACCTTCCAAATAAATGGCCACATGTGCTATTTATTTTCGCATTGCAATCCATGCCCATAAGCATCGCAAAGGCGAATATTCGAAATTGCGAATATCCACCGCCATATTCACGAAATTTGAGAATTCTCGAATAGCCGAATATTCGCTGAATATATTCGAAATTCGAACTCAACACTATTCTCGAACTGCAGATATTCGCAAAGAATATTTGCGATTCGAATATTGGAGTTTAACACTATTGTTACTTAGCCTATGATGGCCAAAGTGACAAAGCCTCCTGAACATCTACCTCAGCATTGATTTCACTGCATGGATATGATTAACCATCTTGTTGAATGTCAGAGGCTCACAAATTGGGTTTACAATTCTCCTTTAAATCAATCCCTTGATATATTTTCATATCCTAACATTTCCTCCCATTCTACAAAAGCCCAGAGCTCCTTCAGATCTCCGTGCCGACCCTTTGCAAATTTTCATCTGCTTGCGCCCCCAGCCCATCTGTTCCACTCCGGTGACACAATTGTAACCAGAATCTGAAAATTCCTCTCTGTTATTTTTTTTTCTACTTTGTTCCCAAGCTCCTCTGATACAGCACATTTCTCAGACAACGAAAATAATAATTGCTGATTGTTTCATATGCTTCTCTCTCTCTCTTTTTTTATTCCTTGTTAATTGAACGAGGGGAAAAAAAAGAAAGAAGTCGCAACATCTGCTTCATTTGCATTTTCTGCGCAAGGCAGGGTAAGCTGTGACTCCTATAGAGCGCAGCTTGGATGATGAGAGAGTGGTAGAACAGAGGAGCCTTTGAAGCGCTAACTTCAGAGAGGCAGGTTTGTCTTACGTGAAGCCGAGACAGGCAGTGGGATGCTGAGGTAGAGTTTTGGGGGCTCCAAGGTGTTTATTGTCTACTTGTAAGGTTCATTTTGCGTCTCACATTTCTTCTTCGTCTTAGTTTAGCTGCATAGCGGCCTTTCTTCTTGCGAGAGAAGTCTGCGAGTTGGAAACAGCTGCCTATGATGAAAAAAAAATTGTCGGCACAAAGCTAGTGTGTGATCTCCACTACCACACCCTGCCTTCTGGCGTTCTGTTCTACACGGCTGTCTCTGCGAGTTACACTGGTACGATCCAAGCAGTACAGAGACGCTGCACATGTTCCATTGTGGTGAGATACTCCTCTGGAGTGACAGGCCATGGAGGCCTTTGTCTCAGCCATACACAATAGCGGAAAGGTCACTTTACCTTTTGTCCTGAGAAGGGAGGTGATGTCTGTCCTTTACAGTGACCTTTCACTTCCTTCGGAGTTTTAGAATGAACACGGCGGCTCTGTGGAAGAGAAAATCTTGGTTCAATAATAGATATTGAGAGGTTCATAGTAGGCCTGGAGGAAATCACAGCAAGCTTGCTATTGTCTTTGTGCTCATCAACAGTATTTGTTAAAATAAAATTTAGGATGATAATTTCAAAATATCAGTTACCTATTTAATTAGAAAATGAAGTAGCACTATGGGAAACATTCCTTTTACAGACCAAGGGAACGTGAAAGTAAGAGGGCTGTGATAAACCATTTCAATTTGATATACTTACATGTATACTTACAATGACTTGGCAGGGATGAGATGTGGAGATAAAGCAAAAACAAACATACCTGCCTACCTACCTCGACCCATGGCCCATACCTACTCCCTCCCATTTTACCATTCCCCTTGAGCTAAGTAATGAGACAAGACACTAAATTGGCGATGCCCCTCCATTAACATAGAGGTCTATTGCACCGCCTCCCCCCGCCCCTTTCACCGCTGACACCATAAGGGCAGACCTGGAAGGATCCCAATCCAGAGAGTCAACAGGTCAATCCAGGTAAGTCCGCCCACAGTTATCTCAGGTTGAGTTTCATGATCAGTGAAACTCAACCCAAGATATCTCAGGCAGAACACTCGGGAGGTTAAGTGGGGACAAGCCCTTATAGTTAACAGACCTGTCTCTAAAGCTATTTCTTACTTTGACACTCTTCCTAATAGCTGTCTTGTAAATGGGTATCTTTAATGATATCATCTGTTATCTTGCATCCCACAATGTACACAACCAACCAGCCAAGCCAATTTAATCCATTACCAACGGGGAGCTCTTCAATAGTGTTGACCATGAATTTTCTAATCCCAAATTTTTATTGCGAATATCACCACTTCAAGAATTTGCGAAATCTAGAATAAAGTGCTACTGTATATCTTCATAATTGCTTCATAATCAGTACCTGCAACTACCGTGCATTGCATTTGCAATATGCCCATGTAGAAGTGCTGATTTGCGCAATGAGGGTAATAATGACTGGTGAAAATTCTGCAATATTTTGCTAATATGAATATTGCCTGTGCTGCCCAACACTTTTCTTCAATGACTAGTGGCTGTGAGGGAGCCACTGTTCTGTTGTCTGTGGTTGATTGAAATAACAGCCATTCCAAAGCAATATTGGATTAATATATTTGTCATACTTTTATTGAGAATGGGCTTATTTCCATTACATTAATATTTTATTTAAATGTTTTATGGACTCTAACTCTGGATAAGCATATTGACTCTAACTCTCCAGGCCTATCTCCCACACCCATTTGTTCTGGCGTGCGTGCAGCCAGAGAGTGGAATAGCATGCACTGTTCTTGCAAGCCTCAGTAACCTCCGGGCGCAGTACTTTCAGCGGCCCTCAACGCAGCATCGTACCCACATTCTGGTGAAGGATGGACTGTCCCTTCTGTTGCCGTGTCAGTGGCCCGCCTCAGCTTCAGGGACATGCTTGGCCTTGTTACCCCCTGCCCCACGTGGGATAGGAGGTCCTGTTAGCCTGTTGGCCCCTTCAAGTTTCAGAGTGATTGCTACATAATTGAACTGTGAGAACTACAGTTGAAAGTTGGCTTAATGGCCGTTACTGTTTGTGAGACCTACCTGGAGGCCTCGTTGTGTTAATCTTCAGTATTCAACAAGCCACCTCATGTCCTTGGTTGATTCCTGGACCTTTCCTTAGACCAGTGGTTCCCAAACTTTCCTTGCAGGGCCTCCCTTTTCTATTTGGGGACATTATGGAGCCCCCTCCCTATTCAAACACAGGTTAAAAATGAGGGCCTGCTCCCCCCTGAAATACCTTCACGCCCCCAGTTTGGTAACCAATGCCTTATACTAAGCTAGTGACGTATGACTATGGTAGGGACATACGATAGTAAGTTCCTCTGACTTAACACACTGTAAAGCATGCATAATATGTTGGAGCTATATAAATACTTGATAACATTGATATGAAAAAAGTACCACATTAGGTAAGCCATCAACAAAGTTTTGGGTGGGGACCTGTGCTCAGTCTCACCAGCTACTCCAGCAATGTTTTTCATTTTCTGCCATTTCGTGAGATTTTATAGAAAATAGAGAACACAAATAAAGGTCATAACATCTTCTAGGAAACTAGAGGTTCCCAAAGAGAGACCTAAGAGAGGCGGGTTTTAAAGGCACTTGTTATTTAAATGATGACTAATAATTAAAAAATATCCATCTTTATTTAAGTAGGTTTTAAAAAAAGGAACATCTCAAATTTTTCAGTAAAATGAGCCATAAAAACACAGAAAATATGTAAGGTACACATTGCCCGCAGTCACTGAGAAGCAGTATCTTGTCAGCTGTGCTTTCTCAACATCAAGACAAAAAGTATTTTTGGAATATGCTGTAAAGGAGCTCAAACTTGTCGAAACACTTCACAAAACAACCATAAAACTATATATTGTAAAAAGAGACGAGACAGATGGAGAGTTACATTGGTAGATTCATCCTGATTTATGGTCAAAATAAGTGTCAAAAACAAATATAAAATTGTGTCAAATTTATATTTTAGGAATATTAATGAAACATTGACCTGTACAGTAAAGGTGGGTTTACACGTCAAGATTTTTTCGACCGACAGATGGACGACGAACGATTTTTTG
>CM070034.1:24863416-24876857 GCA_036250615.1 Ptychadena robeensis | reverse complement strand
GCGGTCTCAGGGGCCTGTGGGCGCCTAGTGTCCCGAGTCGGGGGTGGGACGGTGAGGGTCCTACAAACTCAGGCACTGGTGACTGTAATGATGTGAGTGATTATTGATATGATGATGATGATGATGGGGACCTTGAAGCTGAACCAGGGTTTACACTGATTTGTGTGATAATTGATGTGTTGATTGTTTGGTTTAATTAAAAAGGCCGTATGGCCATTAAAACCATCTTGGTGTAGAGTGTTATTTAAGAGGGGGGTGGTAAAGGCCCCCATACAGGCACGATTGGGCCGTTTCCCCATGGATTCCGGGCGCGTGCACGCGGAGCATCGTGCCGGAATTCATCCCTGCAGCCCACCTGCCCGATCCGATCGCATCCGATGGATCGGGGCCACGGGCAACAGAATGGATCCGAGGAAGAACCAACTGTGGTCTTTTCGGGGTCCGAATTCTGCTATGATCAAGGGGGCGTTGCGGTCGGCGAGGCGATCCATCGGACACAGCCGTACAAGGTGGGCTGCCACGATCGGATTCCCTAATTGGCTAATCGTTCTCACCTGAGAAGAAGGAGACAAGGTTAGACAAGCAGGTCTATAACGTATATCCAAGTCAAGTGTGCTGCAGTGACAACGCCCACAGAATATATCACTTCCTAAAAAAAAAAAAATCTGTAAGATTTTTCATTCGTGTTTCCGATGATTATTTTCATTCGATATTTGCGTCGGTTGTACAAAAATCGAACAAAAATCTAATTACCCTCGATAAAAGGACGAACGAAATCCGATAAAAAAAAATAAAAAAAAAATCGAATCTGAAGTTAAACGAAACAAAAATCTTGACGTGTAAACCCACCTTAAATGGTGATGTTAGATTTCAGTATTGGGAGTGATGGGTATTGCTCTGCTGGTTGTAGGACATTCAATGCAAATGGTGGCTAATCCAAACCTAAATGGACACCTCCACTGTAACATTGACCACACTAGACATCCATGTAACCCTATTACTAAACTTTATACTCCTAAAAACTACACACAATTGCCAGAATTTTCCTGTTCGCCCTTCTTGAACTTTTCCATTCACCCTTCATATATGCTAAAAGATCTTTGGAACAAGTTGCAAGGTATTCCTAAAGTGTACCTGAACTTAAGAATATTTTTGCAAATCTACCCATAGCTGAGCTAACAATTAGGGCCCATTCACACTATATGCATTTTTTAAAGGCATGCATTTTTTATAGGCATGCGTTTCTGCATATATACAAAAACGCATGCGTTTTTCACATTACATCTGCGTTTTTTAACAAAATAATGAAACATGCAGGAAAATTTTATCAAAAATGCATACAGCAGTTTTTAAAAACGCAATGCATACAGTGTGAATGGTAACATTGGTTGTAAAAACGTGTGTAGTAAAAAAAACGCGTGCGGTAAGAAAACTTTCACGTTTTTAAACCGCAAGGCATATAGTGTGAAATGGCCCTCACAGAATCTGCAGAAAGCAGGATGGAAGCTCCATGTAAACATTCTGTCCAGAATAAGGGAATCACTAGTAAAATTATGAACGGAACCACAAGGGCACATCGATTCCCGTTCAATGGGGACCAGTTCTCCCCAGCTCACAGCACATGTGAATCAAACGGGCTGCGAGCTGGGGAGAAAGCCAGCTTGCCTCTCACAGCTTCAGAGAGAGGAGTGCTAGCTCCACCCCCTTCTCACTGACAGCAGGTCCAGGCTATAGCAGCTGCTCCAATACTTTGCATAGAGACTCATGTCTCTATTCAACGTAATGGAGATTGAACAGGGTTTTCCAACATGTTGGAATCCCGTTCAATCGAGTTTCTTCCCATATCAAGAACAAAACCAAAAATACAAATGATATAGCATACTGCTACCATAGATCAGAATGAGGTGGCTAACCTCCGAGGACAGTTGTGGATGAAAACAGGAATGGGAGCATTGGCATAGTGTAAATGGGTACATTTGATTGATACATACATATTGACAGGTCAGGAGTTCTGATGGGGGTCCAAGTATTAGACTCCACATATCATACACATCAATTATTCACCAGATAAAATATCAAAAACTCTGAAAATCAATCAGTCTTTGGTCATCCGACCTCTCTAGATTCACCTCACTTAAGCTAGCCATACACGTGTCGGATTCCATGGCCAATTGATCACTCACCCAATTGATTCTGGCGATCTCAGCGGGAATGGGAGCTGCAATCAATCAGCCAATTAAGAGGAACCGATCGCTGCATACCACCTTGTCCGAGTGATCGCGTCCAATTGATCGGGGGCTCAGAATTGGATCCGACAGAGAACCAACATGGATCAGGCAGTATTCAGTATCAATGAATTTAACTTTAACACTATACATCCTAATCCCACCCCATGTATATTTGTCACATGCAGTTTGATCCCCTTATATAAAAGCAATATCATAGAATAAACAAATAATACAAATATAATCATGGGTGTGTACCTACTGCCTCACGCAGCCCCCCTGCATGCGAGCGTCATCCGACTGGAGTAAGCAGCCGTCCTTCACAGGAGCCCACGACCAGAATGTAAGGTGTATACTATTGTAGGGCAAAGGGTCAGAAGTAGGTAATCACTCCCAGCACATAGCTCTGGGGTCTGACCAAACCTGGAGTGTGGCCAGTTAACGGATCCCATGGCCCCTTAGGATATAAGACATGAAGGTATATGGGTTAATCAAGTCCCAGGGGGGAACCTGTGAGCCAATCTAGTAGTATGGTCAGGCCCCACCTCATTCCAATCTAGCAATATGCTGTATCATTTGCATTTTCCAGTGTTGTCTTTAATCCTATATATATGGTAATATATTAAAATGTAGTTACTAACTGAAATCCAGACCTGTTTTTTTTATTTTTATCTATCCCTTATATATAATGAGGCTCACAGAGCATCATTATATGTGTGAGATACTTGTTGCAACACCTATTTTCACCTGCAGGTGGCACTGCTTCAACCCAGATACAATGAAGGATATATAGAAGAAAAAGACACCCTTCCAAATGGTCTGAATGCGCGGTACAAATTTGTGGCTAGAAAACATTTTGAACAGAGCGCAGAGTAGAAACTGTTTATCTTTTTAGAAAAAAGGCAGAATTCTGACACGTTAGTGTTAAACAGCGCTGGCTTACCCTCCCTTTAAACCCCGATGGGACTTAGTATGCTAGAAACACACACAACTTCACTTTGCTCTTGATATAATTTCCCAGTCAATGTTCTCAGATAATGTGTCTCCATCCCTGATAACCTTATTGATTTTCTTATCTTCTATCTATGTTTATAGCTGTAAAGTTCTAGTGGTTTTTTTTCTTTCATTTGTACTAGTCAAGCGAATATCTCGTTACTTTACAAATAAATCATAGTAATGGGGATATTAACATGCGCCTGTCAACGCTTCAGTAGCCATTTTGTTGTGTTGAAGCTGTATTCATGAGTTGGCCTTGTAGAACCTACTGGGGCAAAAAGTGAACTGACACTTTTGATAAATGGATGTTGTGTTATGTGTAAGTAAAAGAAGGGAGGTGGGTGCTGCTGTTGGTAGGCCGTTTATGTCGGAACTCCTATGTTAACAGGTATTGCTCAACTTTTATTAGTTGACGCATTATATTGTCTATGAAGGGCCCGACCTCAACTAGTCAACTGTCAACTAGATGGGAAGGGAGGGGAAATCTGTCTTATGGGAACAGAGAGAGCATTTAAATAGAGTGGACCCTTTAGATACAACTGGCTTGAGACATGACCAACTCAAGATAACACCAAAATGTTAAGGCCAAAGGCTAGACTTACAACCTGATTTCTGGCCCGAAGCCAGTGTACAGTATTGCCTGTGGGTTGAAATTTCGACTTTTAAAAGTTTGACTTGTCTTAGAACTTAAAGCGGACCTACCACGTTGTAGGTCACTTTGCACTATCAGCATCAGGCTGCCAATAGATAGGGCAATCACTGTCCAAAAAGAAAAAAAAATAAATCTTACAGCAGGAAAGACAGTTTTTCCGAGGTAGCACAACCCATGCTGTGACGTTGCGCCACGGCGCCGAGGTCGCTTGTTAGAGCTGAGACTGCCGGGAATCAGCTGTGAGTGGGACCCCATAATGCATTGCTCTGCCTCTGTGACGTCACTATCACAGCGTGCAGCCCTGTGTGCTCTCTCCCTCTCACTCCCTCCCCCCCCCCTCCCCTCTCTGTCTCGGAGTTCATGAAAGTGTCATCTGTGAGGTGATTGTGGGGGAAGTGTAGAGGTGACATTGCTGGGACTGGCAGCAGAGGAGGCAATAGGATATTTTATATTACGCCCAGTAACCCAGTCATGTCTGTCCTCATCCTCCATATACCATGATCTGGATGAATGAGAACCTTCTCAGACATGAAAGTGTCATCTGTGAGGTGATTGTGGGGGAAGTGTAGAGGAGACATTGCTGGAGCTGGCAGCAGAGGAGGTAATAAGATACTATATATTACACCCAGTAACCCATTCATGTCTGTCCCCATCCTCCATATACCGTGATCTGCATGAATGAGAACCCTCCCAGACATGAAAGTGTCATCTGTGAGGTGATTGTGGGGGAAGTGTAGTGGAGACATTGCTGGGACTGGCAGCAGAGGAGGCAATAAGATATTTTATTTTACACCCATTAACCCATTCATGTCTGTCCTCATCCTCCATATACCATGATCTAAATAAGATAATAAGATAATAAGGTAATAAGATATTTTATAACCTCAACCTAACCTTATCCTCAGCCTGTGTGCCCCCCAAATCCATGTCACCCCCATATCACCTGCACACTGAACCCCTTCACCACCACTTCAGTCTCAATCTCTCCTGTCTCCTACGGTGTCCTCCTTCAGCTTCACTCCTGTCTCCTATGCAAACTGCAGCATAGATCTCTGGAACTGTCCTCCCATACCAAACCCTTTGGGTTTGGTAAATATGTCTGCAGGGGAGGGGCACCTTAGTAATGTTCAACAGAATGGGCGGAAGTGGTTTCAGGCGCCAGTACTTAAGATGGTGCCTTAGGGAATGAGGAAGTGAAGATTGTAAGTACCTTTTTTTTCTCTGTGTAGCAGTTTTCACAGATGTATACTGCTGACAGGTGTGTAATATGTCCATGTCATGTATGTGGGGGAGTTTACTTCCGCTTTAACTTATGCAAAAACTATTTGTGTAAGAGTAATACTTTCTTTTTTATAGTATACCCCAACCTACTCTACATCTCCAGCAAGTTTGGTGATGATACCATGTTCAGGGGCTTTGCAATCTCTAGAGGTCTGCAAGACGCAAGAAAATAGCGCCCGAAACTTTCACATCTTTCGCCTGGGGCAAACTCCACCCAGCAAATGTTCCGGCGCGCAACACGTGATCTTGAGGTCGGCATACAACACAATACATATAAATACAATCGTATTATATTTGGATTTTTTTTACCACCACATAATGTAACAGGTTTAAAAAGCATCTATTCCTGTCCTTAGCCCTGTGTGCATGCTCCAGTCCATAGTACCATTGCATACGATTGCAAAGCTAGAAATCCCATCGGATACTAGAACGATTGACTGAAATTTACTAACATGTCTGATCACGGCTAAATCCATTTAATGTCTGTCAATTGTTGGATCCAATTCTATTTGGATCCACAAAAAAGAATAGATTTTCTAATGATCAGGGTAATCCTATTGTTTTTTAAGATAGAATGGAAATAGAATGAAAATTAAATAGAATGGAAAAAGCTAAATGTGTATGCCCAGCTTAGGCCTTGTCCCCCCTTTGGCGATTGTATGCGATCACCTGCAATTTAATGCGTTTGAATGGGATCTTCCCCACAGCTGTGTTTGGCCGTGATCGGGCGTGGCCAGTGATCTAAAGCACGTCTCACCGCATTTTTGATCACAGGCCGCGGGTGGTTGCACCCGATTTCCCCTGATCATGCCCATAGACATGAATGGACATAAATGAATTAAGACGCAATTTTTTTAATGCACCCCCATTCATTCTCTATGGGCGTAATCAGGAAAAATCTCTAGCGATCACCGCCACTATTAGAATCTCAGGAGATCGCAAAAGTTACATAGCCAGATCAATTAGAACAAGGACAGAGGCGCACAACCTAGTACAACAAAGTAAGGTACTGTAAATGGTTAAATCATATGAAATAAAATAAAACAAAACAACAAGATATTCACATTAAAGGAGGGTTAGAGTTGATCTCTCAGGGCCGTGTGCTTTCCAGGATGACCTCACTTCCTGGTTGGGGATGAGATCACTTCCTGATGCAGGAGGGCTCAATAGAAGCAATGGGATGCATTTTGAGCAGAGGCTCTTTTTCAACCATAAAAAAGAGCCTCCGCTCAAAACACGTACAGAACCTTACTTTGTTGTATTAGGTTAAGTGCCTCTGTTTTTGTTCCTATTTGTCTGTTACAGTGGGCCACCCTTCTTCATTTTGAGAGCTGCACACCTACACGCAACTTAAACACCCACCCCTCATACTGACCCCATTTTACTCTGCAATCTTTGCTCATGCCCCATACACCCACTGAGGCCCTTCTGGCCACTGATATCACTGTAACTATGTAATCACTGCTGAAGGTTGTGCGCAACTATTTATTATCCTACATAGCCAGATCAGCCAATCAGATACGTGCTAATATCAGAAGGGTCTCTTGCAGGACTTATTTTGGTTATTGAAGGTCTTTCGGGATTCAGTCAGGTTTACTTTAAATGTCTAATAATAACTAAGGTCTCTAATAACGATATACATGTCCCAAATATACGTGAGCGGAGTTCCCTGGAGAACTGGGGATGTGCACCTCCCCTCTGCAGGCTCCCAGTGGGTGGCTGGTGCTCTGTTGTAGAATGACAAACGAAATCAATTTCCTAACAAAGCCGTGACCTAATGTCTATGAGGAAGGCAGTCAGTCAGGCACTCCATCGTACAAATCACATATCCCGCGTATTTCCCAGGAGATGCGAATGCAACGCAAACATTGCAGGATGTGCTGACTTGTAGCAGTTGAGTGCAGTTAGCAGTGACCGTCTGATTCTAATTGACACTGACAGTCCTTAGCGGCGCTTCCATGCCTGGCTTATACTACACAGGTTCAGGAATGAGATTACACCCCAGGCACACAAATCAGGACGCTACACACACTCACATCCCCTTCTACTAGATCTATGGGCTCCATTTAAGGGCTCATTCACACGCCTGTGGTTGTGTTTTTAGCTGATAACACCGTAGCTCTACCGCGTCCGCTCTAACGCGTCCGTGACCGTCAAAAACAAAATTATTTTGTGCTGTGCTTGTGTCCCCTATACAAGTGAAAGGTACCCAGGTTACCTATTGCATTAACCCTAGCCGCGTTACATTGCTGTCCTGTACCCCACCACAGCTAGTGTGGATGAGCCTAGCTTCAGGCACGGTGGGGAACCCTATAATAGCTCTTTTAAGTCTAGGGGGTCAAAAAAGAGCATTCACACAGGTCTAATCCATTGGGGAGTTCTTCGCATCCTCCCTCTACAATAAGGGACATTGGGCTTTGCATTGTATGGAGATTGATTCAGAGCCCTAGACTGCTTCCTTAAGGAAGCCATACATGGGTCGATTTTTGCCCAATCGATCGCTACGCACTGCAGACCCTGAACGATCGATCTAATCCAACCTTTATCCGACATGTCAGTTTTTTTTTCGGTCGATTGCTTGTCAATAAAAGTACGTTGGTGGAGACCCTCGATCACTTCCTGTGCGATTGATCCATAGCTCCCTATGCTGCAGTCATTCTGATTGGTGGGTTTTGAGGAATCGACCATTTTGGCGACTGTCAAAATTGGTTTCCCAAGGTGGTGTGCTCACCGATTCCAATCGCCGATTCTTCGATCGCCGGGAATGATCGAACCGAGAATTGATGTCGAAGAGTCGTGGAGGTTATCTAAAACATGGGGAGTCATCCAGGTATTATAGTTTTCTGTGCCCTCAATAATCAAGCAATGAACACTTGCACCCTTAAGCAGTGAACACACGGCTCGATACACGAGCTGTTCAAGATTTCTGGCAGCAGCTTGCTGTCCAACATTGAAGGAGCTGGAGGGGCAGCACTGCTACTCCATACAACTCCGACGATGCTCGATGCAAATGTAGCACTGACACCCGTGGGTGCTGCTGTATGTGTGTACCTTCGGGTATTCTCCTGTGCCTGCTTCCAGCGATTCACCTCCCCTGGACCCTAGCCCGACACACCACAGAGGGAGAGGGTTGAAGTAATAATAGTGATTTATTAATGGCCACAGGTGTCACACAAAGGTTGCCCTGATATTAGCCCTGTAAACGGGGGCAGGTGTAGGTACACAAACAAAGCAAGCATATAACAGTAGGTTATGAACAGATGGACAATACTATTTCTGTACTGACTTCAGTGAGCCCACTGACTGACTACCCACAATATCACTGAGACAGCAGGATAACTTTAAACCAACATATACCATAAACACTTTCCCCTTAGCTGGCCAGCTAGTAGCTGTGATTATACCGTCCGGTACCAACGTTGGGGCCCTTGCAGAAACAGGAGAGAGAGAGCACACTGGCTCTATTTGTAATCCAAATGGTAACAGTTGAGGGTACTTAGCTGAATGCGCGGCCGCATGCAGGGTCTGCTGCGATAAATGGCGCCAATGCGATCGCGCCAATCCGGTCTCTACTGATCCGAGTCCTGGGTCCTCTAAGCGGAGCAGTGATCATGAAGTGCAGGGTCACCTCCGCCCGAGTCTCCGCTCCTCCAGTCCATCCGGTGGGCGCAGTCACTTTCCCCCAGTGATCACCACGCTCCTGACTCGTCTCCTTACCACGCGCTGTTCGCCGGAACTCCACTTGACTTCCTCTTCCTGCTTTCCTTCCCCTCACGTCTCCCTGCAACAGTCCCTCGGCTGCCATCCAGTGTCCAAATTATATAACACATCCCTCATATATAACATAGTGACTAGCAGGGCTACACAATGGACATCGACCATGATTTATGGTCGTGTCCGATATCCCTGTTTTCGAGAGGGATTGATTGCACTCGTAAACAGGGATGGCTGCATTAGATATGGGCCAGATCGACGACCGTGATCGCGCGCGGCGCTCAAAGCGGCCATCGATCTGGTCCACATCTACACGTGTGTTCCCTGCTTTAAAGTAAGCCTATGCTATTCCAGTTAAAGCAACAAGTTATTTTCACATAGTATGTTAAATCTTATAAGGAACTTGTTTGTTTCTTTTCAACCAAAAAGAAGGCATGGCCGAATTCATCATACATATTCTTGATTGGATGGACCAAAGTGATGGCACTTGTGTGCACTGGAGCCCATTCACATGAGTGTACATTGTGCTGAGCATACAATGGGTACAATCTAAAGGCACCCATACACGCCTCGATTTGTCATCAATTGATTCCGGATCTGATCATTCCCGGTGCTCGTGGATTTGCGATTGATCATTTTGGAATCGATGGAACACCACCTTGGGAATCTGATTTGTGGCCGATTTGGACATGAGCCGATCTCCAAAATGTCCAATTCCACAAAATCCATCGATCGGAAAGGCTGCTGCATAGGGAGCTATGGGTCCATCAACGTATTTCGCTTGACGAACAACAGACCAAAAAAAACCAACATGTTGGATCAATGTCCAATCTAATTTGGATTTTGAACTCGATTGATCACCGATCAATCACTGTGAACGCATGTGGTATTTGATCAGGCAAAAATCGACCCGTGTATGCGGGAGCCGCTTGAGGTTCCCAGCAGAGCTGGACACACAGCACTGATGATGCTCCAGCTCAGACCAAGGCAAGGTAGCAAGAGCAAGGCAATGAACATCGACCATGGTTTACGGTCATGTCCGATATCCCGAGCAGGATTGATTGGTCCCACTCGAAAACAGGAATGGCCGCATTACATATGGGTCAGAGGGCACATGGCCATCGATCTGGCCCATATCTACATGTGTGTTCCCTGCTTTAAGGTACAGTGCAAAGAGAAATTTGAACTGTCCCAAAAAGGATATGGTATGTCGGCAGTAAATATTTAATCTGTTGGCTATAATTCATGATCTACCTACATTTGGATACCATTACAAATTCTATCTTTTTTAAATATATCGATTACATCCGAGAACACCCACTGATCCTTAGATTATAACTTTACATGTTTCTGCTCCTCCCATATTAGTTAATAGTGTTGCCAGCTCTCTGGGTGGACTATAAAGACCCCCATACACGTCTAGATTTTTCATTCAATCAACTTAATTCAAAATCTATTTTTTTGTTGATTGATTGAAAATCTATGGCAGCCCACATGGTAAGATCGACCTAAAACGATTAAAATTGGGAACATTTTCGAACATCAAAAATCTGTTACTACTGTTGGCATAGATTACAATAAATTACCTGTTTCTTTTTAAGTTGATTGAAAGGAAAATCTAGATGTGTATGGGGGCCATGGACCCAAAATGTTAACGTTTTGGTGCCTGAGCCACTTAGTTATCACTTTTGCCTTATGGCACGGTGCTCCATCGTGCTGAAAAATGCATTGTTCTTCACCAAACTTGTTGGATTGTTGGAAGACGTTGCTGTTGGAGGGTGTTTTGGTTCTATTCTTTATTCATGGTTTCTGTGTTTTTGGGCAAAATTGTGAGTGAGCCCACTCCCTTGGATGAGAAGCAACCCCACACATGAATGGTCTCAGGATGCTTTACCGTTGGCATGACACAGGACTGATGATAGCGCTTACCTTTTCTTCTCCGGACAAGCCCTTTTCCAGATGCCCCAAACAATCAGAAAGGGGCTTCATCGGTGAATATGACTTTGCCCCAGTCCTCAGCAGTCCATTCACCAGACTTTCTGCAGAAGATCAACCTGTCCCTGATGGTTTGTTGGGAGAGAAGTGGCTTCTTTGCTTCCCCTTCCTGACACCAGGTCATCTTCCACAAGTCTTCGCCTCACTGTATGTGCAGATGCGTTCACACCTGCCTGCTGCCATTCCTGAGCAACCTCTGCACTGGTGCCACTCCGATCCTGCAGCTGAATCCTCTTTAGGAGACGATCCTGGCGCTTGCTGGACTTTCTTGGGCACCCTGGAGCCTTCTTAACAAGAATTTAACCTCTTTGCCTGAAGGTTTTTTTTGGGATTTTGTTCATTTTCATGGCAAAAAAGGATTATGCAATTCATCTGAACACTCTTCATAACATTGTGGAGTATATGCAAATTGCTATTATACAAACTTAAGCAGCAACTTTTCGAATTTCAAATATTTGTTTCATTCTCAAAACTTTTGGCCAGGACTGTACATTCCAGTGGAATATGAAGAATAAAAAATAAGAGGAAGTGAACAATAACCCCTACCCCCACCCCCCACCCCGTACACCGTATCCTAGGGATGACGTTTACCAATGAATCCTCTGGAATTCGCTCCCCTGGTAAAGGTACACCTTCGTGTTCAGCCATCGAGTGCGATAAATTATTCATATGAATCCCACAGGAAAGGTGAGGTCTATCGGCCATATATAATTCTCAGGTGCGATCGCCTTTCATCCCGTATCCTCACCAAGGAGAGATGTTCATTTTCCACCCAAACCTGACATAGCGATCTTATCAGTCATGAAATTTTGATTAGGCATGACAACCAGCTGAGAAAGGAGAATTCTCAAGCATTAGACACCTGCCTTATGGTGTCACTAGGCCTCCAGGGATACGTATAAATT
Source organism: Ptychadena robeensis (assembly GCA_036250615.1). NCBI lineage: Eukaryota > Metazoa > Chordata > Amphibia > Anura > Ptychadenidae > Ptychadena > Ptychadena robeensis. Next base: position 24,865,089 of record CM070034.1, on the reverse strand, counting down.
CTCCCTTAACAGTTAGTGGGCTAATTCTCATTTCCAATGCATGATTGAAAGCCACTTCTTCACCTTGTAATGTACAGTATATGTCAGCTGCTGTAAGTGGAATGTATCCTGCCACAGACGACACCTGCTTCATTGCCTATATGTCACCGGGCACAATGAGAGGCCTTTAGACTTCTGGCATCGAGAAATGTATACATGTATGTCTGTCGGCATGCACATGTGTTTTCCTAGGAAAAAGTCTATGTAACAAATGACCAATAAGTAGAGATAGTCGAATAAAAAAAAAAATTGACGATTTCGAGTTAATTGCAAAGCCCCTGAACATGGTATCATCACCAAACTTGCTGGAGATGTAGAGAAGGGTTGTGGGTATACTACAAAAAGAAAGTATGTCTCTAATACATATAGGTTTTGCATAAATTAAGTTCAAAGTAAAAATTTCGAAAATTGGAATTTCAACTTTTACTTTGAACTTAATTTATGCAAACACTACATGTGCTAGAGCAAAACTTTTTTCTTACAAATGTTCCCACAACCCTTCTATATATCATCAGAAATTTGGATGATGATACCATGTTCTGAGGCTTTGCAATCAGCTCACAAAGTTAGCAAGTCGAAAAATTCGGCCATCTCTAACAATAAGTACCCCGATTGGCTGGTTGTATTTTAGCCAACACGCAAAAAGTTAAGCTGGGCATAGACGGATAGATTTGCAGCTCAGTTGAGCACAATATCTGCATTTTGGAAATTGGCAAATATCTCAGATAATTGCGATTTCTTTTTTGTTTCAAATAAACATGATTCTGCACGTATAGGCATTATAATAATCGCAATGTGATAATAAATATCACATGTGACCATTCATTTTGAAGATAATTGCTATGCATGACCGTATGAATTTCGTATTCACAAATATCAAATTGAATATTAGTAGAATTATTCTCGAAATGTCGCAAATTGGAATATAACCTATGCAGCTCATCACTATTGGTTAATGGGTTTATCCCCATACAAAATATATTATTATTATTAATTTACATAGCGCCAACATATTACGCAGCGCTGTACAATACATTACAGTGGAGATACAACACAATATAACACACAGGTACAGGTTATGATGCAGGAGGAGTGGAGGACCCTGCCCGGACATGCTTACAACCAAATAGGTTGGAGAACAGAGTATACAATAGGTGGGGGGGGGGGGGCTGGCATGGTGGTGATGTTAGGAATGAGAAGATGGGTAGGAGAAACTGAAGAGGTGGGTTTTCAGGGCATTTTTTTTAAAGTGCAGAAGGTAGGAGCCAGTCTGATGGGGGAGGGAGAGAGTTCCAGAGAGTAGGAGCGGCCCTAGACAATTGCCCTCTGGACAATTGGAAGCCAGTGTAGAAATTTGCAGAGAGGAGCAGCAGATGAGGAGTGGTTAGAGGAGTAAATGAGAATAGCAGCACCATTCATGACCAAAATATACAGATCGAACAGGGATTTACTATCTTGGCGGAACGTTCGTCAAACTAGCGGGTAGAGACCCTTGTATGGGCACCCTTAGTTTTAGTTGTTTGTGGATAGTATTAAGCTCCCCATACACCTTTAGATCACTCCATACAATTTCTATTAGATCTACCAACAACTTTGTAGTATAGTGGCCTCCCTGATAGAATACATAGTAATTG
>CM070034.1:24805792-24815950 GCA_036250615.1 Ptychadena robeensis | reverse complement strand
GGGGGGGGGGCCCTTCAGACGCGCTCAGTGACTAGAATATATATGAATTTATGTACTCGGTTACGCACTCCCTCGGTGCTGGCGTTCGATTATTAATGACGGCTGCATGGTGAAATAAGAATTGAGTGACGCCTTGAAGGATCAGAAGCTGCTTTGCACATACAGGCTCGCTTAATAAGGCAGCGCAGAGGGTGATGAAGTGCAGTAACCCGTGGCAACCAATCAGACGTCGCCTTTCATCACTTCGCGAGGCGTCGAGACAATAAAAGGTGATTGCTAATTGGTTGCAATGCGTAATCCTTGTATTGCCTTAGAATGTTTGCTGCTGCTGTACATGTAAACGGTCATGGACCATAACCTATAGCCGGCTTACCGTCCTGTATGTATTGTGTGGATTATATATGTACAAACGGGCTCGCACGCAGTTGGTTGTATGTACAGGTTGTGCGTTATATAGCCGTAATTATTGATTTAGTTGCCAGTATTTGAACTTTAAATCTACGCGTTACGTCTATCTTTTTTCAATGTTTTGAGATCGATGGGTATTCTCTACGCGCTGTGCCAAAAAACAGTCGGCGTGGTGCGTCTCATAAAATGTAGCGTGATTATGTATGTAATTGAATACATTGCACGCTTCTAATGTACTTTATATTGGATGATGGGAGCTGGCTTCCTAGAATGTTGGGATGGAGATGTTCAAGCTTTGGGCAACTGTGTGTATGTGTTTGTAGGTATGTGTATATATAGTGTGTGTATGTGTTTGTGTAGGTGTGTGTGTATATGTCCCCATATTAATATTTAATCATACCCCCACCTTCTCTATAGTAGCACTGATTTAAGCTGGCCATACACCTTTAGATCTCTCTGTCAGATATCCTTTAGATCTACCAACAACTATGTAGTGCTGGGTCCTCTGTGATTGAACACAGGTAGACTCTATGGTTTAGAAAGTCCCTCATATTACATGGTTTTGGTAAAACAAAAGGAGATCTAAAGGAAATCTGACAGAGAAATTTAAAGGTGTATGGGGATCCTTATAGAGGAACTTTCAATAATGTTGGGTGTGTTGGGCCCCATAAAAAGGATCAAGCCATGAGATCTACACACATACAGGAGGTTATCATTTTGCTTTGCGTTGGGGTCAGCTACCCAAAGGGTATTATTTATATTATTTAGCATCGATACCACTGAATAGTATATATTTTAGACTTATTGCAGCCTCTTTCGTTGGTTTAGAGTACCCAATTTAAACAATTTTAATTGGCCGCCGTAGTTCAGATTGTTCAGTTAAAGACCCCTCATAGTCTTATATGTCGTAATCGGTCTTGGGGACCAACGGTTAACATTTTCCCAATGTACCATGCTTTGAAAGAATCTTCCTTTTTGGTTGCCGACGTAACACGAGGACCACTAAACATGTGTTGTAATATTGCAACCCGACTTGTTTTTTTAAATTGTAACTGTAGACCTATAGGGCGAAGCAATACCGTGTTAATTATTTAGAAACCGGTCAGCTACACGATGCCTGGCTACTTAAAGTGACGCCTATAGTCTAGAGCCCTCTGGGGCATACAGGGTTTTGTAGTCCTTTTAGTTAAACGAGGCTTGTGTGTATCTGTCGGCAAAGGACATGATTAGTAGTAGATGGCGTTGACGTTGTCGTGCTTTTAACTGATGTATGTTTATGTTCTGTGAAGAATGGATACACTAATAAAGGGTTAAATCTACAGCCTGGTCTCGCTTTCACTGTTATTTAATGTGTTGAGCTTTTTTTTTTTTTTTTTTTTTATTGTAAAGGGTAGACATTATTCCTTATTTTTAAATTTTTTTCTCTTTTGAGCTTGTAAATGGCAAAGCCGCTTCTTTTTTTTGCATTTAAGAGCTTCTTTCCAGAGTGTTCTAGACAACGCAGAAACACCTAATTGTGTGATGATTGTCTTCTCTGTGGCTTGGAGCAGCCTGTAATGGATCTGGTGGCCACTAGAGGTGCTGTAGAGCTGTAGAACAGGTGGGCAGCTGCATTGTCATCTCCTATCCATACATGTGTTGTCAGAATGTACAGTCACCGCGTTTCTCTTCAATTGTGCAGCGGAATCAAGTCTCGATTCTGACGCTCTGAATTGACAGTGCTTTGCACGTTAGATGTGCAATGATTCTTAAGGTTGCGAGCGATCATGCAAATGAGCGTTTTAAGTTTATGGGAATAGACGTCAGGCGTTGTAAATCCGTAGACCGTTTGACCGTTTAAAAAAAAAAAAAAAAAAAAAGCAGATGTTGGCTGAGTGCTGAGAATAAATGAGAAGAGGAGAAAACCCATAAAAAGTGCATTTCCTAAATAAACCAATTTAACTCGTTCATGTCCAGGGCAGCCGTCTCATTTATTTTATTCCCAGAGCAGCAGCGCTGAACATTGATTTCATTACAAATTAAGACTCGGGTTCTCCAGAATGAAAACTGTGATTGTGGCATTTGGTACTTTTTATATAAAAAAATTCCGGTTTTATTTTTATTAAAAAAATTTTAAATTCTTTTTATTAGTGTTTTTAACATATATACACAAAATATACAGATGTGTGATAATGAAGTACTAAGCAATAAAAAATCAAAACAGTGGACCTTCTAGGTCGACAATAGAATAAAGTAACCCGGAGCATCTATATATATATATATAATTTTTATATATATATAAAAATTATATATATATAGATGCTCCGGGTTACTTTATTCTATTGTCGACCTAGAAGGTCCACTGTTTTGATTTTTTATTGCTTAGTACTTCATTATCACACATCTGTATATTTTGTACTTCATTATCACACATCTGTATATTTTGTGTATATATATATATATATATATATCTCTCACTATACTTACTATTACTATTTTAGTATATATACTTATACTTAGGACCCACATACACCTTTAGATTTCTGTCAGATTTCCTTTAGATCTCCTTTTTGTTTTTCCAAAACCATGTAATGTGAGGGACTTTCTAAACCATCAAGTCTATCTGTGATCAATCGCCGAGGATCCGGCACTACATAGTTGTTGGTAGATCTAAAGGATATCTGACAGAGAGATCTAAAGGTGTATGACCTCCTTGATTAATCCCAGCTATCCTATATCTTAAACTGGATAATTTGAATCTCAATGACACCCCTTGCCATGGGGCGCATGGAAACCAAATTCCAAAACCTAAAAATGAAATAGGAGCCCACCTATTGTATACTCTGTTCCCCCACCTATTAGACTGTAAAGCTAGCCACACATGGTACAATTTATCATTCAATCGAGGTTCGATTAGATTTTGTACTTCGATTTCAAAAATCGAACATCGATTGTCATTTAATCGAAGTTCTCCACATGGGAAGCACGATAATTGAACAATTTAGACTGAAATTAAATCGAAGTAATCCAAAATAGTCGATTGAATTCCTCTTACGATTTTAGTTTCAATTGGAAGTTAAAGGGAAGTAGCCTAAAAATCGAGCCACAAAATCGAGCCCAAAAAAATCGACCAAAATTTTCCAACTTGTCCGATCACTTTTCAATCGACGATTGTACCAAAAATCGTTCAACGATCATTGATTGAACATTAATTGATGTACTGCCACATAGTGCAATCGATCTTTTTTTCCCATCGAAAATCGTCGCTTGAACGCTAAAATTGTACCATGTGTGGCTAGCTTAAGCGTGATCTGGCAGTGTCCTCCACTCCTCCTGTGTCATAACCTGTACCTGTGTGTGTTATATTGTGTTGTATCTCCACTCTAATGTATTGTACTGCGTAATATGTTGGTGCTATATAAATAAATGGTAATAATAATAAAAAATAGGAAGGCAACAGTAACGGCTAAACAATCCGTTCTCTCAATAGCCTATAGTGCATCCCTGCTGTTTATAGCAGCCGAGCAGCATGACACTGATATTGTTACCAGTAAAGAGTTAAAAATGAAGAATGCCAGAGGCAGCAGTGGATATATATTTTTTTCTACATTTAGTTTAGTGCAAAAAAGCTTACACTCTAGAATAGAACTAATATTTTTTCATTGAAATATAAACTTAACTGTTACAGGAGTAAGAATTTTTTCTATTTTTTTTATAGAAGGTTTGTAAGTTAAACCTGTTGAGTCTTTTTGATACTCTGTGTGTTGTGGAATATATGACCTTGAGAAGAAAGTTGGCAATGAGCAATTGGCAATGCTCTTGGAAGTTGGTCTACACCACGGTCAACCAATGTGAAGGTCCACATACAGGTCAGATTTTGGTATGCACATTTGGTTATCCTTTCCTTATTAACTGTTTCCTATCTAGGTGGCCATAGACTCTACGATTCCCAATTTTGTGGCTGATCAACCACAGTGGGCTTTCCTGGCCGCTAATTGGGTGCGCACTGCAAGTTGTATCGAATGGTGATCCAACATGTCGGTAAATTCCTAGCCGACCTCATTACATTGGATGGGGACCAGCGTCACCATCCGAAGTGATTGTATGCCCGATCTGGCAGGGTGCTCTACTCCTCCTGTGTCATAACCTGTACCTGTGTGTTATATTGTGTTGTCTCAACTTTTTTAAATTTATTGTACAACGCTGCATAATATGTTGGCGCTATATAAATGATGATGATGATGATGATGATGATGATGATGTCCAGCACACAAAGGGTGCCCAGCTGCAGTGTGATAACGGGATCAGGCTGCAGTCAGCCGCTGGAGAATCAGATGGGAATAGTACCGTCTATCTCTTCCTTTTTAGCGAAGTATAAATATGAGGAAATGGTTGGTAAAGTGTTGGCCAGCCCTGGTCTACACATACGTGGTCCTACATGTAATATGACCTCCATCATCTTTAATAACTGAATGGGTTAACTCTGGGTTTCCAATGATCACTATTGATAATTTCATGTTTTAAGTTACAAATGAGCCAGGTTTTTGTACAAGTCGCCTCCAGACAAGCGTAAAAACAAGTTTGGATCAATGTAAAGGCTGGGAAAGTCCTAGTAGTGCGAGGTGAAATGCGATTCAGTGATGCAATCGCTCACCCTTTATTTCTAATTGGTACCTAAGTTTGTATATTTTTCCACGTGTTGTGTATATTCTATAAAATCGCCCCTTTCCTTTTCCTTGTATGAACATGGTGCCTTAGTGACGGACTGTTTTCTTTAGGGCTGGTTGTTCACACCGCTGTGTCAACATTTTCCAGAAGCCTAATTTGTTCAAGCTGTAGTTGTATAAATTGGGCCTTCCTGTCATTACCCCACAAGAGGTGACCCCCCTGTAGGACCAAAAGGCACAGACGTTACAACTGGCAGATGGAGATGTTTAGGTGGTCTGGCACCTAACTGATTTTTCTAACCTTTTGATTGCCTGCTACTGGTGTCTGCAAGTCTAGCGTAGGTGCGAATTTGTTTTCGTGCATGAGTGGCTTTTTTCTTACTTGCCATTGAAATTTTATTTGTGTTTTTTATGGTTGTGTTGCTGGTTTGCTTCGATTTTTTTATTTTAAACATCGAATTCCATCCTACTGCTCCCACCCCCTAAGGAGTTATATGGGGTTTATCAAATTGCCAGTTTCCTATAAATGACTGTTTACAATGTGTACTCCATACACTCCCCAGATGCTGTCAAAGAACTACCCAATAGTCGTCTCTAGCAAACGTTTTGGTGGAACCCTTTTGAAATATTCTTTAGGACTCAAGTAATTTGGAATTTAAAGATCATATTTATTATAGTTATTAAGTTTAAATAAATATTCAATCTAGTAATAGCTGAAATTTTGTATATGCTTATGTTTTATCTTTTCCCAGAAGCTGGCCATACAACTTTTAGATCTGTCAGATATCCTTACCAACAACTATGTAGTGCCGGGTCCTCTGTGATTGAACACAGGTAGACTTGATAAAACAAAAGGAGATCTAAAGGAAATCTGACAGAGAAATCTATAGATGTATGGGGGGGCCCTTACATACTTTTCACTATTACCTTACTTTTTTCTTGACACCCCTTATTTGAAACCTATTTACCTGGGCGGTTGTGCAGATCATGGTTCCTATCTGACAGAGAAGAACTCAGAATGCTGTCCTTTCAAGAGCCCTTGGCGTAAAAAAAATAAAAAATTTACAGACTTTCTGTAAATATCAACATTTCTTCTTGGGTAGATGTCTGGATGGTAGAGTGGGCAGGCTGCAGTTGCTTCCATAGTTAACATGTGATGCAGAACCTTGATGACTGCAAAAACCTTAATCCAATGAATGAAAGGGGAAGGTCTGGTGAGGAATTGGCTTCATGATCTTGGACATTCATGTTCCAGGAAAGACTGGAGACATTTTAGTGACCTTGGGTGAAGGGACCCCTCATACCTTGCAGGGCAGTTGGACCAATGTTCTATTGGAGAACAGAAAAGGTTGCATAGTCATTGGCGTTGGTTCTGAAGCTATAAAGACTCTGAAATGGGAAATTAATCTGGCACATGGAACCCCAATAAAGATCTGGAGGAACCATGAAGCTGGTCTGTAGTTCGTTTAAATTGAAAAAAATTTTTTTTAAACATTTCAACATTTGCTGAAGACTTGTTTAATGTGCTGTCGTCCTATTCAGTAATGCTCATCAGCCAAAAAAAAAAAAAAAGTCCAATTCGTTACCTCGCTTGATAAACAATCATTGCTGCCTTATTAAATAAGCCATGTAGTCGGATTTGCAGCTTATTACTTTTGTATTAGCCCTGTTTTTGTCATTCATCTAGTGTGTGTTTAATAAAGTGAGCTCCCATTTATTAGGCTGAAGGTCTGGCTTTAGATTTCAAGTCATGTGCGATCTGTTCCGCTCCACTGATTGCCTCGCAGTCTTCGGGTTAGTGCTGTCCTGGTCTGCGTTGTACAGGCTCCGCTTGTTTGGCAGAAAGACCCCACACATGTACAAGCTGAGACCTGCAGATATACCAGGATCTACGAATCTGGGCTTCTCAAGCTTCTGTCGAGATGCCTGGGGGCAGCCTATGTGCTACGACCCAGGTGTAACTAAATGGCTATTTTAACACTTTGATGAATGTCTGAAAAACCACGTACTGTTATGGACTCTTTGAGCTTTGTATCTTCTATATATTCTGCCTGAAATACAGTCACAACTTCTGAGACAGATGCTGATTTCATCATCCAAAAATTAAATAGTAGAATTGTCTATTAACAGCTTTTTAAGTATTTATCTTTGGGTATGAGGGATTTATGATGGTGAACGGTTCCTTCATTGGTTCAAAACTGAGCTCATTTTAAGTTGGAAAAGTCATAAACCTCCGCTACCTAAAGATGGGCCAAAAGCCCCCCCATACACCTTAAGATCAATCCATACAATCTCCATTAGATCTACCAACAACTGTGTAGTATTGTGGCCTGCCTGATAGAATACATAGTGATTGGAAGGTATATATCACTGCTATGTAATGCCGGGTCCTCCCTGATAGAATACATAGTAATTGGAAGGATGAGAAAGATCCTCATATTATGTTTTTTGTTTTTTTTTTTGAACAAAATTTGATTGTACAGAAATTGTATGAAAAAATTGTAAGGTGTATGGGGGCCTTTTACCTTGACATTCTAGGGCAACCCTTTATGTTTTAGAAGATCTTTCAGTTCACAGAGATGCAAGTCTTGACTTTCCACCAATACTACGATTGTCCTATATCTGGGGTTTCCTGTCCCAACTTGATGTATTGCCTTAACGACCTAGACTTGAGTCCTAGATTTTCCATCTAGAAACCAGTTGCTTGTGTGAGATCTGTGTAGGTCAACTGCTGTTGCTGATCAGCAGGCCACATGGGCTTTGGCGTGGGAAGAGTCACTGCTTTGATGTTCAAAGTCTTCCATACACCCTGTATGGATGAGAGAGTATCTTCAGGTCAAAGATGTAGTTCCATGTTTCCCATGCTGTCTATCATTCTCTTTGATGGCATATAGGTTTAGCAAATTCCACTAGAAGTAAGTGTCACCACCTCGTTCCTCTGGGCTCGTTTCTCTTTTTAAGGCTAGTATAGTGCTTTTCGGTATTAAATATGGTATAAGTCATAGTGCAAACTTTCCTAAATTCTGCACTGTTTGTACATAGGAATATAATTCAGTTTCCTGGATGTCTGAACAATTAATTTTGTTCTAAAATCTACAGATCTTTGGGAGTAGTGTGACCTTGCCACTTCCACCTCAAGTCTTGGTTGGGTACTACCTGTGATGGTTGACCACATAGGCCAGTAGTATGGAATAGGAGGTTGGAGTGGGCAGCTCCGCCTTGTAAAGTGTGTGCTGATGTAATGGCACCCGAGGTGCTTGTTTTGTGCTGACTGATATGGATTCAAGCTTTTGTTTTTTAATACAGGAAACAAATCACGTAGTCTTTGATTAACAAATTGAGCTCTTGGAACCTCCCGGACAGTCCACGGAACATTGAAACGGAAGGTTTTATTTACTGCAACACTCGGAAACATTGTTGTACCCTTATTACATAGAAAATTGCAGGAACAGGTGCAGCTGTTTCCTGCTGTTAAATGAAATGGATTGTTTGAACTATGACTTTCAGAAAAGAAAAAGATGGTGGTAGTGATGGGCTGATGGCTTTGACTGGTGAGTTGTAAACTGCTGTTAAAAGGAACCTGTCATCATATGGATATGGGAAGTTCCTTCCTTCACTACCTGAGAAGTCGCTGACCTGGAACAGGCACGTGTTGGGATACCTGGTATACAAATGCTTGTTTGAGATCTGTGACTCCAGTAAGGATGACCATTCCAAAGCCTACGGCTTCAAACGCTAGTTGACGATTGCAGCTCTCGTAGACCTGACAGCGTTTCCTTTGAGAATAAAAGCATACAGGAAATGTCCTATAAAACATTTTGGATACAATGATTAGCTGCATATAATTGCTTTAGGTGTTTATATAAAAAAAATCTGGTCCATGTTTTCAGCATTAAGGGAGATGGTTTTTTGATAACGACTTGGCTGTTCTATTGAATAATGCGTTAAAATGTCATTTATTTTGCTTCTATCCAAAGTGGTTGCTTTCAGAGTAATTCATTTCCTCTACTGTGTAGAAGGCATAAATACAATGCTGGGCATTCAAAACTGAGCACTTAGAAAATAGATTTTAGTTTGATTTGAGTTGTAAATCAATAATGTACAATAAAAAGTTGAGGATTCTGCTGTTTGTTTTTTTTCTAGGGATTGTGTCCTTACTAAGGATATTGGAAAATAGGAAATCTGACTAAAATCTGAACAATGTGGCAAAAGAACCTTCCACCAAATGCTGTAGCCTTACCCAAATTCCAATCTACCAGATCCAACATGGTATGGGCAACTAGTCAATAAACCATGGTGCTCCAAATGGTTCTTTGTCTCTTTATAGTGCAAAGACCCCCAGACACCTTACTCTTGGCATACAATTAACTTTTTTTTCTACCAAACCCATGTAATATGAGGAGCTTTCTAATCCTTCCAATCACTATGTATTCTATCAGGGAGGACCCAGCACTACATAGTTGTTGGTAGATCTAATGGAGATTGTATGGAGTGATCTAAAGGTGTATGGGGGCCTTTAGAGCTAAACATTAAAACATTAATTATTACAGATAACATGGAATGACTATTGGGGTCGTATTTCTGACTCTTTTTTTTTTTTTTTCCCGTCATTTTCATTTAGAACATTCTGGTATCTAAAATAGTTTCCATGGGTCCTGTCTACCCATGCTATGGTCATGGCCACTGAAGTCTGTAAAAAAAAATCTATACAATCAAGTTCCTTGAAGGGCAACAATGTGCTGCATTTGTCAAACAAATGGCAAGCTATAATAAAGGTAAATGGTCATTGCGTTGGGGAGATTCCTGAGTTTAACATCTCAATAATGAACTCTAGCACAGCAACTCTCAATCCAAAGTACAATGAGGAACCCTTGATGGTGGCTCAGAGGGTCCCTGGTTCAAATGTCATCCAGGGCAGATCTACAATGGGTTTGAGTACTCCTTCCTTCCTCATGTTTGAGTAGCTTTCCTATGCGCACTCCAGTTTCCTCCCTAAGGCCTTGACTCCACTATGCATTAAGGATGCTCTGCGTTGAAGGGTCCAATAAACCCATGCGTTGGGGATAAACCCATGCGTTGGGGATAAACCCATGCGTTGGGGATA
>CM070034.1:24791258-24805686 GCA_036250615.1 Ptychadena robeensis | reverse complement strand
CCCCCCCCCCCCATTGTGATTTATCTAGCATTGGAGGTGGTGAGGCCTTGCACTAGTATAAGCTTACATAGAATGATGTCATCACACGGTTTGATCGAACACTTGCCCGTTTATTGACACCCAATTATTTATGTAGAAATGTAGTTAGTGTGATTACCACCCGGTTACTACACCATTTTAGAGAAACGGGAGACCACAGCCTATTGATCCGGCTGGTGTAGAGAAGCTGGTCACTGTGAAACGACGGTCTCTGGGGCTATCCGACGAGGGAGACTTTATAAGACGTTGCCATGGAAACTCAGCCTTGCTTTGACGCTAGGAGATCATGTCGGCAAATCGGCATGAAAATGGTTAACTCGTCCTAGACAGTGTAATCATTGCTCCATGCAATGTTCCTTTTTCCTTAAGGATGAAATATATATATGGAATTTTTGTGATGTTGCCTGTTTTTTTTTTTTTTTTTCTTTGGTCCCTGTGTATATGCGCTGCTGCGTTTTTGCTTTTACATTTCAATGATCGTAAAGGCGCAGCAATTAGTCTTGACACGATAACAATTTAGGGTATTATAACGAGTAACTTGTGTATAATTGGAGACATTGTAAACATAATCCATGCACAGAGACGTGCCTGCCGACTGATTGGAATTACGTTGGATTGTGTTCGAGGGGGACGACCCTGTTCCGGTCATTCTGATGCCCGTGATCCATCCATATGAGGCGCCATTGTTTGTTGAATAGGATAAAATAGGTCGTACAAACCAATTCAGACGCTGATGGTAATTTCTTGTTTCAATTGGATATATGAAAAGCTGTAATTATATTCAAAGTGTATATTTACCCAAATTAGCCAATTAAATGTAAAGGTAATTAGTGGTCTTATCAGTGTTTTCTAGATAAACATGTAAAGGAGATAACGTTGAAGTAAATGATGTTATTAATACGGTTAAAAAAAATGTTGACAGGTATTTGTATTTCTGTATCTTGGGGCTGTAATTACGTTACGTTTGTGGCGATGCGTGGTGGCTGTGAAGAGCTATTTCTTTTCTTGGATTAAGTTGAAAATGAAAATGCATTTTACGTGTTGTATCAACAGTCAGTGATTGCACTGAGCCAGTAAGAGCTCCCTCTAGTGGCTGGTCTCCAGTTTTCTAACATGCTATTATAATTGGAGAAGTACAGTTATGTTTTCACAGCGTTATGACCTCTTTCAACACCTCCTGCACTATGCTCATTGCTTGCCGGAGATGTCGACTGATCCCATCCAAATACACGCCTACCACACCAGCTGTTTGCGCTGTGTCGATCTGTCCTACCCTGCCATCTGCGCAAAAATGAAATGTACCCCATCAAGATCTCCTACCTTTGACAGCTGTAGATGGCCGGAGTTTTGTGGAGTTACAGGACTTGGCTTATGGACTTCAGCTGTCAAAGTTAGGCATATTGGGGTATAGGTTAGGTTTGGGGGGTGGCGTTTGACTTTGGGGATGAGCTTTAGGGGTAAGAATAAAGGGCTATTGGGGGTTAACATGAAACGAACATCCAATTTTCCCTAACCTTAACCCTCGGAGCCCCTTTGTGGGGCTAGCCATGTGGCGGCTGTTTCCATTAATTTCAATGGGCTTGTCCCCACTTGCGTGGCTGTCCCCCCCAGCGGCGAGCCGCGGCCAGCTTCTACCGGCTGCATTAATATGTATTTTAGCCGCGACCGCTAGTGCACTTTGTTCAGCCTCGGCCAGTTTTGCCAGTGGTAACCAGCCCTCCCCAAAACCCCCTACTTTGACAGCCAAAGCCCGCAAGTGAAGCCCTGTAGCTCTGCAAAAGTTTTGCTATCTGCTGCTGTCAAAGGTAGGAAAACTCGACGGGATAGAATAAATAGTTTGTCCTGTGCATATGCAGTTGGCAGGGTGGAACACCGGTGTGCCTGCTGGAATGTTGACGTATTACACTACATTAACTTTGTGACTGGCCCAACGCTGTGGATACATTTGGTGTGGTAGGCTTGTATATGGATGTGCTCCGTGGACATCCCCGTTCAGGAATCTGCTTAGCACAGGGGGTTTCGATGGCGCCCATAACGCTGTGGAAACATACCCTCAGTTTGTAAAGATGTGAAAGTCCTTTCCTAACTTGGTCCTCTTGTTCCTATTTCTTCAAAGTTTGCTCTAGTCAGGTGAAGCCAAAATCCCTATTGATTGCTATGCACTGGTTCCATAGGTTACTACAGGATACAGAGCGTAAGTAATAGATATAATAATCCTGAATATTAAATGGATAAGTATTTTTATCTAATATCTGTGGATTGAGAAAAGTCTAAAGTTCCCCTTACACGTGTAGATAGATATGACATAGGTTCCCCAAAGATTGATCTGCAAGTGTGTTCCTGCAGATCGATCGTTGGGTAATTGATGGCTCACCACCTTGATCGATCGACCCGAAAAGGTCGAAATGGCACAAAGAACATGGATCTGCCAAGATGGTCGATCTGAATAACTTGTATGGGGACCGGGGTCTAAGTATTGAGTGGGAATTTGTGTCAGTGGCGCATATCTCGATTGCCATCAACCGCAAGTGGTGGGGTGACATCGCCACGCTGTGGTCTATCGCCTCCAAACGAACAGGGATATAATCATGTATGGCTAGCTTTAGAATGATTTGGCTTCCTGTAATGCCCATTATTTTGGGTACCATACATTTTGGTGCCTTTTTATGTCTCCAAATCTGCCTTTAAAGTCTTTCTTCTACTAGACTTTATTGAAAGGCAAACTATCAGTCTTCCCAGACATTTTATTGCCGAAAACATTGCATTTGTTTTTTTATTCCTTTATACATGTTCTAATCAATAGTTATACATCCTTCAGTAAAGTATTTTTAGAAGGTGTGAAGACGTTGGTCGGCGACCGTTATTTTACTAGCACATCCTTCGGAGTGAGAATGGCATATATGACTGCTCATAATTATATTTAGTATATATATATGTTTTTTTATTATTATTATTATGATGCTGTCTGCCCTTAAGCCAGAATAAATGCATAACTGAACACGATTGTGTGCATTTCCTTGACTGTATGACTGGGTTTCCACTGCGTCAAAATCCCTCCGTTTGACGTACGTCAAATGGAAGGATGTTGATGTAGACCATTGTGATCCATGATACTGTCTCCACATACGTTGGTCAACTACTTTGTGCCCCATTGCGTTGAAATCAATATAGACCACTACGTTGATTTTGACGCATCCATCAGTAACGCAAGGGGGGTGCGCCAATGCACCCATAGACAATGCATTGAATCCGTTACCGACAGATGGGCATCCATTACCAACGGACTATTTTCCCCATTTAAAAAAAGTTACATATGCCTCACGGAGCAGTGTGTTTATTTATTTATTTTTTTATATGGGCACAAACTGCCCCTGTTGTCCCAAGGGTCAGACTCCACAGACACTCTGCATCTGTGTCTGCGCTGGCCATTGCATTTGTTTGTCCCGAGCCCCCCCCACAGCCATACACGGGCCAATTCCCGCCTGATTGACAGCGCCCCCCATCCCACAAGTAATGTCTGGCACACAAAGGGTGCCCCCGATCCTCTGAGCAACTGGTCCCTCATTTATCGAGGGAGGATCACTACATGTATGGGGACCTTTAAGCCTGAGCCAGTATGTCTTTGGAGTGTGGGGTAACATACCAACTCCTTGCAGATAGTGCCCTGGCCCAATTTTGATCCTGGGACCCTAGTGTTGCATGGCCACTATCAACCACTGAACCATTGTGTGTTTTTTAGTGGTTTTGTTTTGTTTCGTTCTTTTTATTTTTATCCAAATAAACTGCAACAAAGATGTCAATAAGGTAGCCATACAGTGTCTAAACACCATACCAAGTACATGGTCTTGATAAACCATTGGTGACATTTGGACCTGATCTTTGTCCCTCACTTGGCTGGCAATGAACACATCACATTCTTCTTTTTTTGTCAAAGGGTACAATCTCTTATTACTCGTCTCTCTCTTGTAGTAAGCCCCCTTCAAAAACCGCTTAGGAAGGTCTGCCCCGATTGGTTGCCTTAAATAACGAGGATGTGTTTGGACAGTTTTGTAGCAGAAAGGTTTCATTTTTGTTCTCTTATTTAGTGATCTGTCACTTCCAGCTTCTTTTTAACCTCTGGGACCTCTGTGTGTTTTTCTTGGCTGTCGTCTTATCTGTTAATGGGCCTGTAGCCCAGATCCTCTGAATAGACAGATAGCGAATCAGTCATCCTTCCGGGAGCTATTTCGAGGTGGTCTCGTTGTTAATTTAAGAATAGTCACGTTGAGACAGTCCAGTTTGAAGGTGAGCCGTGGTGACTGATCTCTCATTCATCCCCTACGCAGTCGCCTCTGCTTTTATTGTCCTGTACTTCAGAGCAGACCTTTCACCTCCGCTAGTCCATTACATGGATTTCAGGTCATGGTTTTCAGCGGGAGTGCTGTTATTTACAAGGAATGTAATCCTCTGTTGAGTAAACTTCTCACATAGCTGGTTAATCGGGAAATAAAAGGTTTGTTCAAACCAGTCTTCTGACAAATTCTTAAAGGTCCAGTCCGCAAGCCTCGGAATCCGTGAGGGCGCAGCTTGTTGGTGCAGTCACAGTACTAACGGTTTATTTACAACCGCTGAAACCGACCGTGGGAATCCAAATCTTATTTATGAATACTTAGAATTCCTTCACTTGAAGGGGAACTCGTTGGCCATCAACACATAGGGCTCTGTTCCTTAACGGTAGCAATTAGGATATGTAAAAAAAAAAGCCATGCCAGAAGTACCTGTATTTGACTGATGGGCCATGTTTAAAATGCAGAAGATGTGTTGTGTTTATAACCAATATTGAGAATTGTGAATTTTGTATAAGCCAAAAAGCCCCATAATTCTGAAAAGCAGAACTTCCTGGAACATGAAGCTGCCTAGGTGCATTTGTTACTTCTGAGATGTAAATATGAAGTGTGCATCTTGGTTACTTTCTCTGGCTGCAAATTTCATGCCATTTTTAATTTTGGTCATTTCAATACTGCATTACTTAAGCTAGCCATACACCTTTTTAGATCTGTCAGATATCCTTTAGATCTACCAACAACTATGTAATATAGGGTCCTCTGTAATTGAACACAGGTAGACTTGATGGTTTAGAAAGTCCCTCATATTACATGGTTTTGGTAAAACAAAAGGAGATCTAAAGGAAATCTGTCAGAGAAATCTAAAGGTGTATGGGGGCCCTTACTGTTATGATTCCTCTTGAGATACCCCAGCCTCAACCAATATGGCTGACTCCAGACAGTGCAGAATGCATAGTAATGGGTAGATTCCCTTCAGACTGATGGCAATCCGAGGGCAGCATGATGTCAGTCATCTATATCGGCCCTTCTCTAGATGGGGACCCACAGTCCCCATTCAAAGTAATGGGAATCAAACAGGGTTTTCCAACATATTGGAAAGCTGAGCAGGATGGCTCAAACTTTGTAGTAGGTTCTAGCACCATTGAGCATCATGAACAGGCACGATGCTCTATTGTGTTCAAATCTATTTGAGCCGTGTATGCCCAGCTTAAGTCGATAGAATAGAATTATCATGGAGGACCCAGCACTACATAGCAGTGATATATACCTTCCAATTACTATGTATTCTATCACTGCTATGTAGTGCCGTGTCCTTCCTGATAGAATACATAGTAATTGGAAGGTATATATCACTGTTATGTAGTGCCAGGTCCTCCCTGATAGAATACATAGTGATTGGAAGGTATATATCAGGGAGGACCCGGCACTACATAGTCGATGATAATGGCGCAATTGATTCCCATTTGGTACTTTCGTTAACAACCCCATGACATGACATGTCTATTGGCTAAAAGTCAGAAAAATTGTGGTTGGGGAATTTTATATGGGAGGTGTAAATGAGCCCTTACGGTATTCCAGATGTTGGTCATCTGCATATGAGCCAATTAATCTGCATAAAAAAATGGTTTGCAAAATGGTTCCTTGGTTTTTTGAATACATTGCTTTTTTCCGTCTACACCACAAAAGATGTTTGGTCAATCTAATAGATTTGCTTGAGTTGGTCATTCTTATTTTGTATGTATGTCAAGTAAAGAAAGAAAAAAGTATGTCAACCAAAATTGTTGCTGTTGTCACATGAACTTTCTTTTGACTGGAGCTAACTTGGCCTCCATTGGGTGGGCCTCCTGTGGGACACACGACTTGGGCATTGTTGGCCACTCTGAAGACGCAGTGGAAGGCAAAGAAGCTGTTTTCTTTGTGAATTTACAGCCAGACATCATTGTTTTGCATTGCACAGTTTATTAACTGCAACAATTAACAGTTGCAAAGATTGCAGAATGTCAATTTCAAGACAGCCTGCTTCTGGGTCCATTAGGTTTTCCCAAAACGGCAAAGCTGAAGTGCAGGCTGGTGACTGGCACAGATGTGGAGCAAGGAGATAGAAAACAGAACCCGCTTCCCCTGTCAGCTCTTTTGGTGCAAACTTGAAGTGCTGACTACGTTGCCAAAGGTCATCCCTGTCAGCCAGATGCACTATTTCTGGTCCTGTCATCAGAAAATTCCCACCCCTGGGTCTGGCTGACAGTAGCCGTCTCGGTACTTTAGAAGACCATAGTACCCCTACCAAAAAATGTAAATGACTCCAAATATACATTAAAGGTGTATGTCTGATTTGCTGTATAATGCCCAAAAGGGAAAACTCTGTTGGGAGAAATGTATTTAAACTTTTATACTTGAGAATGGAGTTAATATTCCTAGCCACTGGCATTGATTTCTGCATCTCTACACCACCAGCTCCCATGTTGCTGACCCTGGTTGATATCTAAATATCTAAAGGCCCCCATACACTTTACAATCTTACCATGCAATTTCTGTGCAATACATTTTCCTTCTACCAAACCATGTAATATGAGGAGCTTTCTAACCCTTCCAATCACTATGTATTCTATCAGGGAGGAGCCGGCACTACATAGCAGTGATATATACCTTCCCATCACTATGTGTCTATCAGGGATGACCCGGCACTACATAGCAGTGATATATACCTTCCCATCACTATGTGTCTATCAGGGATGACCTGGCACTACATAGCAGTGATATATACCTTCCAATCATTATGTATTCTATCAGGGAGGAGCCGGCACTACATAGCAGTGATATATACCTTCCCATCACTATGTGTTCTATCGGGTAGGATTCGGCACGAAGGTGTATGAGGGGGCTTAAAGAATCTTCTTTTGAACCTTCTAAACTTTCCAGTTCAGAACATACTTTCCATTGCCATTTTTCTGTAGCACAGGTAACCACATAGGTAATCAGTGTTGAACACTCACTTTCTCCTAGTACATACCCAATTCTTTACACTTCATCATGTTTGTACTTTTAAAACTTACTATGTGCAGAATACAAGACAGTGGGATGACAACCTGACAGGTTCTCTAATCAAAGGCATAAAACAAATTAACCTCCCTGATTTAAAAAAAAAAACCCTACTATAAGGTCACTTCTGCCCAATAGTTTACCAGTAATGCTGGGCATACACAGGTAGATTCCTGTCCCCTGGCACACTGCTGCATCATAGATATCAGCCATTGCTTTGGATGGGGACCCACACGCAGTGAACACATGCGTTTCTCGATTGGGCTTGAATCCATTTAAAAATAGAGCCGTGGATGGACACCTTCACATTTCCCACTCTGCTGCTGCACATATACGTTTTGTTGGATGAATTGAATATTTTCTACCCCTTCTGGCTGGAGTTGTTGTTCCTTCTGACCTACATGTAATGAAGAAACATGGCTGCCAACGGGGGATTTAGTATTCCACCCATCCTCTTGGAAGTGTGGAATATCCACAAGCCGGGACGCAAAGGCAGTTTTGGTAAATACACATTTGTAATGTAAGATTCTTATAAGTTTTTGTTTAGCCCACCATACACCTTAAGATGGATCCGTACAATCTCCATTAAATCTACCAACAACTGTGTAGTATAGTGGCCTCCCTGATAGAATACATAGTGATTGGAAGGTATATATCACTGCTATGTAGTGCTGGGTTCTCCCTGATAGAATACCTAGTGATTGGAAGGTATATATCACTGCTATGTAGTGTCGGATCCTCCCTGATAGAATACATAGTGATTGGAAGGTATATGTCACTGCTATGTAGTGCCCGGTCCTCCCTGATAGAATACATAGCAATTGGAAGGTATATATCACTGCTATGTAGTGCCGGGTCCTCCCTGATAGAATACATAGTGATTGGAAGGATTAGAAAGGTCCTCAAATTACATGGTTTTGGTTAAATTTGAAAATTTAATTGTACAGAAATTGTATGGAAAGATTGTAAGGTGTATGGGGGCCTTTAGCAGGTTACCCAAATGTTGGCCAATAGTGGCAAGATCTTTAGGCTCCTCTACTCATAACTCCGGTATGTGGGGACATGAACAATGGGTTTTCTCAGCAGTGCGATCGGTTTTTATGTCCATACAGCTCTTCCAAAGACAGAGTAATGTAATGGTGTCAGAGTAACTGTCTGTGAAGTCACTGTTGCAGTAAAGTGAAGCTGGAGCATAGTTAGCCCTAACTATGCTCCAGCTTCACTTTACTGCAACAGTGACTTCTTTTCCCAGAGTCATTTAGAAATACCTGAGGCTCTGGACTGTAGGCGGCATTTACTACCAAGGTCACGCCGAGGACTCTGTCGCAAGTCTTATCTGCGGGTATTTCACTCGGAGACTGCCAAAGCTTGTCTAAATCCTCTCGATATTAGTGACCGCATACTCCAGCCATACTGCTGTGATTGATATAAGGTGGACTTTGGAATGGCTGGAACTTAGAATCTATTCTTTCTGTAGAAAAGACCCTCGGATTACATAAAGCATATTTAAACAATTGGCCGGCCTTGTATAGTGTTTATATGAAAACATTCCAGCCTGTTAATTAGGTTGATTAGTGTATTGAAATGAACACGTTCAATAAGGCAGCGCAACGTGGAATAAACTAGGGCAAGCCTTGCCTTGTCTGTTAGGGTAATATAATTTTTTTTTTATCTGACTGCAGTTAAAGTAGATGTAAATCCAATCATTAAAATCTCTTCTAGCTTTAATGTTCATGTAACTTCAATTTCAGTATTGCATGTAGAGCTTTCCTAATGTCTGCTGATCCTGCTCTCCGCATCCTTGTTTAGGTTTTTCTTAAATAGCGGGTCCTGCAATGTAAGGGGAACTCCAGCACAACAGGATCAAGCTTGCACCCCAACTCCAGTTGTGCTGGGGTTACCAGTACATTTTGTCATTTCCCCATGCAGAGTTGCAGAAGTTGAAGCTGGCCATACACATGGCTCGATAAAGAAACAGATTAGAGCAACATTGGGTGCCATGCACGCTCAAGATTTGAGCCATATACTGTTCCTTCGAGCAGGATCATCGGATCCTGCTTGAAGGATCTTGACCAAACAGGTTTCCAACATGTTGGAAAACATTGGTTGAAATGCATTACTTTGAATGGGGACTGCAGCTAGCTGCTGTGGGAGTGTGAAGGGGGCATGGCCAGCATGTCTCTGTGACCAGGGAGGCTGCACAGGCTGGCTGACTTTCTGCTTCTCCAGCTGGGGAGAAACAGAGATCTGGTGGACCACCGACCCATCGAACGGGAATTGATGTGCCCATGTGGTGCACATTACCATACAGTTGACCCGTCATCAATCTTAGCATGGTGATGTCGCACAGGATTCTTCACATGTAGATATGGGCCAGATCAATTTCCGCTTCGAGCACCGTGCATGCTCACGGCCATCTATCTGCCCCATATCATGTGGCCATCCCTGTTTTCGAGCGGGACCAATCCATCCTGCTTGAAAACAGGGATATCGGACATGCCCATTAAATACGGCCAATGTCCATTGCTTTGCATGAAAACTGCGGCTCTCCATGCAAAGCATCGGCTGAGCTGGAGAGAGAGCAAAGCGGTGTCTCCAGCTCCTGCGATATCTGGCTGCAGGGAACATCGGGCGGCTCCAATATCAAGCAGTGTGTCAATCAAGATGGCCAAAGATGTTAATCGACCAGGAAGTGTTGTAGGAACCAACAAGTAGTTCTGCCCTAGTTCCCTTGGAGCAGAATGTGATGCTAGCTGTATGACCAAGAGATAGTGTGGGGAAAAGAACCCCAGTTAAGGTCCCTATAAAAGCATAGATATGCGCTAGATCGGTGCTCGTCACAGCCATCTATCGCCCATCTTAACCCAGCCACCCCTCATCGAGCGGGTTCGAAGGAACATGGATGTAAATCCTGATCAAATGAACCAGGCATCGAAAGTGGTACGCCTAGGCTTTTCATGTAGAACTGATATAGTTTTCGCTAAACATGACTTTGCTTCTCTGTGATGGACAACTTGTGGGCCATTGCCCATTTCTGTGCCATACAGGCCAACATTCTATACTGGAGGAGTATTGTTGAGCATGTGGTCTTGTAATGCTATATATTAGAAAATATTTCTCGTACCATAGAAACTGCCGATTTTGGTAGCCGACCCTATACCTGGTCTTCAAGAGGAGTGTCTTGTATTTTCTAAGAACACTTATTCATTTTAAGCTTGATTTACTTGTTTTGGTAATTTTATCTCCTTTCTACTAGATCGTTTTTATCATAACTGAGGTCTGAAATAACTTCACCCACAGCTACAGAAATAAATGAATCCTGTTTCAAGAACTTTCAAACATCTGCCATTGAATGCTAATGATTCCCAGACCGTCTTTTAGCTTCTAGGCTTCTTGAACACGGTATCGTGGTGAAGTCACCTGGGTGTCCGGACAATAGAGTTGGTGACACTATTGCAAATAAAACATTATTCATTCTTAAATCAGGTTAATTAGCTTTTTTTTTTTTTTTTCGAGCGCTGTAGGCGCTGACCTCCGGTGTTTGCTTTCATACCGTTCGGTGCTGTGCAAACTGGGACTTTGCCTGCATGTTCTTCTGCCGCATTGTAACAGACAAGGCTTTTGTGTTGCGATGGCTTACAAAGGTGTCTGAATTTCCTGCCAGGCTCGTGGGGAATGGTTTGCAGTGTAAAGGTCTCCTGTAATATTATTTCAGACAAAACCAGCTCCTTTTTCATTTCCCCTGTTGTACCGTAGCCAGGAGCTGAGCGTCCTATGACATGAATTTAATTGCTTCAGCTTGGGCATAGGTGGCCAACCTTGTGCTTGCAAGTCTGTTGCGTGTCTCAACCAGTCGTGATTGTTTTCCCACAATACACTGTGAACGGGCTGGAAATGTATTGCTTGCATAGATGATGATGGTTTTTAGTGGAAGGATAAAGGTGTGAGGCCAGATGTATTTTAGAGATACTCCTAGATTGGTAAGATTTTGTAATGTAGTTTTGTGTTGTCCATTGCAAATCGCCAGATGCGCCGGTTCATGATGGAGGACAAATACTGGTCACTGTGGATCAATGCTCCAGCCTGTTTGCAATTTGCGTTCAAATATTTGGAAATATTACTAACTTAAGTGGCAAACACAGGTCTGCAAAGGGAAAAGGTTTTGAGAACTGCTTGTAGGCATCTGCATGGCTTGGGGTCCCCATACACCTTTTTGATTTCGGTCAGATTTTCTTTTACCAAAACCATGTACCGTATTTTTTGGACCATAAGGCGCACCCAGTTTTTAGGGCAAGGAAACCAGAATTTTTTTTTTTATATAAGTTTTCACATCAATTGAGTTAATGCAATAAATTCAATGAATGCATTATCCAATTCAGCCAGTAGATGTCACTAGCAGCAGTACACTCTCAGCCCAGCGTCATACTTCACACTGATCTGCAGGAGGAAGGGGGGCCAACAGCTTCTCCCTCTCCTCTCATATGCTGGTTTCTGTGTCGGTGGGAGCTGCAGACTGATTGCAGTTCCCACTGACAGGAGAGAGGTATAGATGGAAGATCATATATGCCTCTGTTCATTGCCTATGGCAGTAGTCTGCTGGCATAGGCAATTACACAGTTCAGATGGGAGAGCCAGACACAGGCCGGCATCTCACATCTGACTGCTCCTCCAGCTCCCCGGCTAATCTCCGTGCCAGGAAAGCTGGCGGGAAGCCAAGGTGCGACCATCGCGCTTTCGGACCATAAGACGCAGGACTTTTGCCCCCAATTTTGGGGGTGAAAAAGTGCGTCTTATGGTTCGAAAAATATTATGAGGGACTTTCTAAACCATCAAGTCTACCTGTGTTCAATCACAGAGGATCCGGCACTACATAGTTGTTGGTAGATCTAAAGGTGTATGGGCCAGCATTACTTGTACCTTGTGCTTGATTGGCTCTTTCTCAAAGATGTTCCTTCATGCAAATTTGTGGAGTGTAGCATGTAAAGCAATAGTCGTGTCCTATTGCAGGAACGTGTCCATCAGTTTAAGAGATTATGTTGAACTCATGGCACGTGCTAGACATGATTCAGAAGGTGGTCCCGATCTTCCATCTGTGACTTGACCATTTCATTGTAAGCAAGGCCTACGCTTGGTTTGATTGCTGGTTAATGTTGGGGCGTTCATAACTATCTTAATATAAGTGATTTATGCTTTTTACAAAATGTGGTAATGACTTATTGTAACGTAAGCTTTGCCGCTTGTGTGAGGCCCCCCCCCCCCCCCCACCCTGTCTTTCAGTCCTTGGTGAGCAATAAATCTAGGATGTGCAGGGAGTTGAGAATAAACGGGAATGGACTGGGGGAGAGGGAGCAATGCATCAGGAAGTCAGGCGTGCCGAAGTGACTGGCTGGAGTGCAAAACCACTTGATCAAATGCCCCATCAGCTCCCTCGCTGCAGTGCTCGCAAGGCCTACCGAGCGTTACCGTTCCATCTTCAAGAGAGAGAAGTTCATACACAGTGACACAGCCATGCAGAATGAATCTGGCACAAACGTGTGGACAGCCCTTGCCATGACTTGATGTATAGTCTGACACTCTTCTGAAACTTTGCCTTTTTACCCTACCAAAAAAATAATGATTTCCAGATTTTCTGGTGCTTAGTCCTGTCCCCGGTGGAAGGTTCGAAGGCCCGGTAATGACTTTTGGTATTATTAATGTTAATCTATTTTTACATGAAATGCGTGTCTGGTCTGTACTTGACAGCTCTTGTCCATTGAAGTCCTACAGGATTTGCTTTTATAATTGGAAACGCCTGATATGGATAAGATCTAGAATTGTGAGCATTTACTGCTCACCTCGTGGGTCTGCCAGCTGGAGAACATTAAAGCTGGCCATACACCTTTTAGATCTGTCAGATATCCTTTAGATCTACCAAGAAGTATGTAGTATAGGGTCCTCTGCATTTGAACATAGGTAGACTTGGTTCTATAGAAAGTTCCTCATATTACAGGGTTTTGGTAAAATAGGTGAAATCTAAAGGTGTATCCGGATCTTAAAGGCTGCCATGCACGGGTTGGTGCCCATGAGATAGATCAGCCATGACATCATTGCGCTGAGCCCAATATCGAAGGATGACCCCTCCCATCCAAAGCAATGGACATCGACGGTGATTTACGGTCATGTCCGATAACCCTGTCTTCAAGCGGAGTTGGTTGATCCCTCACGAAAACAGGGGTGGCCGCATCACATGACCGCAACCACGCTTGGCGTGACGTCAGCACTCGAAGCGGCTATTGTTTGGTGTATGGGCACCTTAAAGCTGGCTATACACCTTTTAGATCTGCCAGATATCCTTTAGATCTACCAACAAGTATGTAGTATAGGGTCCTCTGCGATTGAACACAGGTAGACTTGATGGTTTAGAAAGTCCCTCATATTACATGATTTTGGTAAAACAAAGGAGATCTAAAGGAAATCTGACAGAGAAATCTAAAGGTGTATGGGGGGGCCTTAGACTGTCTTGAAATCTGCCTGTTCCCATTTTAAAGCTGGACTCCCCAACATGTCACCAAAATGCAGTTCTAGATTAAGAAATCATTAGAACATGTCTAGGTAACATTGGTGTGCATTCCTGAATGGGACTTGTTTGCAGCTGATTGTAATTTTCTATGCAGATGTCTTCCTGTGAAGAGGTGTACTACGGGATGAGAGGGATGACCTTTCCACTCTTTGCTCTTGAAGTCTAATTGCTGTGGTGGGAAGATGGCACAACAGAAGGCCTTAAGGGACATAGACAGGATGCAGGCTGTCGGCTTAGGGGGTTGTTTCAGTGGTAATTAAATTATTTTTTTTTTCTTGGAAATTCCTTAAAATCTAAGGAAAAATTGTGCACCTAGAGAACTGATGGCCCTACACCCTCAAAACAAATGCCCTAGCTTAAGCCCCCCATACACCTTTTAGATCCCTCCATACAATTTCCTTTAGATCAACAACTATGTAGTTCTGGGTCCTCCCTGATAGAATACATAGTGATTGGAAGGTATATA
>CM070034.1:24771370-24784716 GCA_036250615.1 Ptychadena robeensis | reverse complement strand
GCATGAGCTTGTGTCCACTGGCTGGGTATCATGGGCACATCCGCAACAAATTGGTTTAATGTCCGCATACAGTGGAATCCCCTGCATTTTTTAGGGTGCATTATTGGAATGGCATAAATACAACGTATTCCTTTGAACTGAAGTGGGAAACTGCGCCTGATGCTTTCCATGACCTTCAAATGAATAGGACGTGTTGTGTCCTTGCCGGACGCCCCATGTTCCGGCACACGGTGAACGTGGGCATTTCAATGCAGTGGACATAAGCCAGAACACCCTCCATTGGTAATGAGGAGGGAACCAAACAAACTTTTTGCTGTAAAAAATCAAAACAAACACACAAACTTTTTGCTTCAGCTTTAAAAGTTTATAACATTTGTCCAACTGGCTTCTAAGGTGTTTTTATCTGCCTGGAGTTCAGCTTTAATGTGTAAGGTTTACGTGATTTATGGCCGCCAGCTCTGACTTTCAATGCCTGGTATTTCGCCTGGAAGAATTCTGTTCTTTATCAGTGGCTGTTGTTTCTGTGCCCTGTCTGCTCTTTGGCACGCTAAATCACACTGCCCACCCTCTGGTAGATAAGGCTGCTACTTCAATAGTCTATCTCTCAGCCAGCCAGTGTCTGGTTAGTTTTACTAAAGGGCATGGGAGGACTCCGCTTCACCAGTTATTTATATATTTTTGTAAATACGATAATTCTTTATTTCGGAGTCTCATTGCTTTTATAGCTTCACGTCCATCATTTCATTGAGGTTGCTGTGATGGGTCCCTTAGGGGCCACCTTGTGCAGTCGCCCATTGCCAGTAATTATCCATCTGGTTGGTACACCTGGGCAGTGTAATCGCTTAGATATTGGAGGTCATTTTGTGCAAAATATCAAATTTTTAGTACAACGCAGAAACCTGGCGATTTGTTGTCATCAAGATTATGACTTTTTGGTGTTTTGTGAATATTTTGCCTTTTTTTGTATTTAGTGTGGTTGGTGGCCATTCAGTATAGAGTATTGTGGGGTACCTAGTGCAAAGCAGGGAACATATGGCTCGATATTGGAGCCGTTGGATGTTCCCTGCAGCAGAGTGAAGACAAAATCGCGCTTCTGTCGGATATGAGAGCAGCTGTCTCCAGCTCAACCGATGCTTTGCGTGGAGACCCCACCGTCCCCATGCAAAGCAAAGGACATCGACCGCGGTTCAGTCATGTCCCATATCCCTGTCGTTCGTAGCCTGAACAACCTAAAGTGTTTTGGCTACTCCACAGCACTTAAGAGTCAAACGATCGTCCGAATACATTCAATCGAGTTTTCATTCGACATCGTGTTTGGTCAAATGAAAATCGAGTGTATACATTCAATATAGGTATATAGATCGTTATTTGATCGGTTCAGGATGTTTGATGCAAAAATTTATAAGTGTATGGCTAGCTTAAGTTTCTTAATTTGTGGTTTCCTCCTTGGCATTTGCGCACCCCTCTACGTTGGCTCCACTTGAGAGCTGGTGTGGGAGCCTCTAGGGGTTCCATTGTACGGCACAATGCCTTGGAAATGCAGGCTGTCACACAGACGAGGGAGGCACAAGCCCTAGGGGAGGGGACTGACGAGTAACACGACGAGGAACAAGCTCCCTGGCTCCTTATCACTGAGGTATTACGTTCTGTATGCTTTCATCTCTTGGATACTGATCTGTCCCACCTATCTGGATCGACTGGAAGGAGAGGACTGAGGAGGCATCTGCCTTGGCTTCACCCCGGAGGCAGCAAGCTGAAGGTGGGAATTGGAAGCGTAGCTTGGTGGATTCCTCTATGCACCTGTCGCTGTGTGAACTAGGAAGTTGAAGCTGCGACTCGTATGTACTTGGACTCTTTCTGTTCTTGGTGTCTGTTTGGGTAGAAATAATCCGGCTACCTGCCTTGGGGTAACCAAGCTTCTCCATGTACAGGAGGCTTCACAGTAGCCAGATATAGTGCAGAGTTTTTTAGCTTTGGGAAGAAATCTAGATCATAGGGTACATTGTGCAGCTTGGTACAGAACAAGATGGACTTCATTTATTGAGGTGGGTTTACACTTGTAGATTTTTTCTTCAATCAACTGCCAATTAGATTTTTTTTTGTTCATTGTCATTGTCTTACATTGTTTGTTCATTTATCAAATGTAACATTCGATTTTTTTGTTTGTCCATTGCGGAGATCGAATTAAAATACATTTAAAATGACAACGACCGATAATTTACCAACATGTTTGATGACCTTTCCGAACTATTTTTTGTTCGAGGTCAAACAAAATGTATCAATTGAACAAAAATCTAGAATGGACAATTTGTTCTAACAACGAAAATTTTTTTGTTCTTTGTTGATTGAATGAAAAAATCTACACGTGTAAACTCACCTTTAATCGTGGGTGACTACTAGATTTCTGTGGTTGTATCCGAAAATAAACCAAATGGTTGACTTTAATTGATAAAAGCATGGCTCCTTAATGGTAAGGGATTGGTTATTTCACATTGAAGTGGATAAAGTAGAAATGTTTCATGCAGTGTGAGCTGCTGTTCTGATTGGCTGCTCCCCAATATCTTGGATGAGTACCCAATATTGAGACTGTGTGGTTTAAATATCTAGTGTAGTGAAGGTCTGATTTCTGTAGACATCAAAGCCTGTCTGGATTTTTTAACTGGAAGCCAGAATCTGATTGGTTGCGTGAGTTAAGCCCCCCATACACGTCTAGATTTTTCATCCAATCAACTCAATTCAATCAATTTTTTGGGTTGATTGGTTGAAAATCTATGGCAGCCCACATGGTTAGATCAACCTAAACCAATTAAAATTGGGAAAAAAATTGATTGAAACAGGATTGGACATGTTGGTAAATTTTAATTGGTTGTATTGAAATGCATTACACTTTTAGTCTATCTACAGAAAAGTTGATCAAATATCTGTTACTACAGTTAACAAACATACAATCAATCACAGATTTCCCTGACCCCAAATTTATCTTTTTTAGTTGATTGAACAGAAAATCTAGATGTGTATGGCTAGCTTAAAGGTCCCCATGCATGTCCCAACGGTGGCTCGACAGATGACCTGTTTGAGCGTTGCATGCTGTCACCATGCTGTGGTGATTGGATAGGAATGAGGGCACACACTTTAGGTGCCAGATTCCTGGTCAATCCTTTGGGGGGGACCCTGGTCTCCATCCAAAGGAATGACTTTCGAGCAGGATTTACAGACCTATCCGATACCTGTTCGACAGACCTGTCTTCGATCAGATGATCCCGCTTGAAGAAAGGCTTCTTCTGCTCTATTTGTTTATAGATCAGAGCGCAATCAAATGCGGTGAACACTCACATTACTCGATTGTGCTTGAATCTATGAACGAGCCATGTATGGACACATTTGCTCCTTGTTCAGTAACCCTTGTTTCTAATTTTGTAGAACATTGAACGGATAAGCTCCTTCCTCCCTAGAAGAGAATTTGCAGAAGATAAGCATATATTTTTCATCTTATTATAATGACATTTCCTCCGTTCCCTTATTATTCTCTTTCTTTGCAATTCATGTTTGGCACCTAACCTACTTTTTTCCTTCTCCCTGTAATATGAGAAAATCTAACGTCCCAGGTAGCTGACTTGAGAGCTAGGGCAGAGGTCGTGTGTCTGCTGCCGCAGGGAGAGGAGCTGCGGTGGTGGCCGTGGTGCTCGGCGCTCTGGTGCTTGTTGAAAGCTGAAACCTCATTATTAGCTCATGTATGAGCTGTGCTTGTGGGGTGGGTGTAGGGGGTCCAGATCTAAGTGTCCCCATACACATTTAGATTTCTCTGTCAGATTTCCTTTAGATCTCCTTTTTGTTTTACCAAAACCATGTAATATGAGGGACTTTCTAAACAATCAAGTCTACCTGTGTTCAATCACAGAGGACCCGGCACTACATGGTTCTTGGTAGAGCTAATGGATATCTGACAGAGATCTAAAGGTGTATTGCCAGCATAAGGTGGCTTTGCTTTGCTTACAATCTGAGTAAAGCGGGGTACAGGCAGCTCGATATTCGAGCCGTCCGATGTACCCTGTTGGATATTGGCGGAGCCAGGGACCCGGCAATACATAGTTGTTGGTAGATCTGAATCATATCTGACAGATCTAAAGGTACCCATACACTTTGCGATTTTTCAGGGACCGATGCGATACTTTTCGACGCCAGATTTTTGCTTTAGTGCTATTTTTAAAAGTCGGTTGGATGCCCAATTTTTCGGCCCACGATTAGTTGCAGCCCGACCGACTAATCGGCTGGTTGGATTGGGAATATTTTAAAATGGGCCGTCCAACTGAAAATTACGGGCATCCTCATTCGGGACCTGACAGAGTTTTTGGCTGATTTTTCTAAAAACCGCATCTGTCGGACTTCATTTGCATGTTAGGAATCCCGAACGATCGACCTACCCGACCGGTCGGAAGGGCTAAAATCGCACGAAAAATTGCAACGTGTATGGGTACCCTTAAAGGAGTTTCAGTTCAGTCAGACTATCCTGCAGGTGACACTCACACCCTAGGCAATGAAAGCCAAGTAAAAGCAAAGGTAAGGGCCCGATGGTAGGTTCTACATTTTTACCCTTTCTTTGGAAACATTGTGTTATTACTGAATTACTTGTAAAATAGTTTAATTCCGGCATGTGGGCGTCTGTTTTTGCTAGGTTTATGTTTTCGGCTCTGTGTTTTGGATACAATTCATTGCACATGTGAAGCGGTTTAGGTTTCAGCATAAACATATTTGCATGTCAATGCAATGCTTCGTTGGGAAAACAAAATCTTTTTTCTTTTACTAAAACTTGGCAAAGAAAACAAAGTGGTCATCCAAACTGGCTTTAGCTAGAGCTGGTGACAGTCTAATTTCTGTGCTAATGATTAACCTCAGTAGAAGACTCCAGGTAGGAGTAAAGGTGTCCCTCCACGCGTTCACCGCGCTTGATTGTGCTCTAATCTATATACAAATCCAGCTGTGGATGCCTTTCGGTTGATCCTGCTTGAAGACGGTCAGTCGAGCAGGTAACTGACATGTCTGTAAATCCTGCTCAAAAAGTCATTATTTGAAAGGGTTCAAGGATTGACCAGGAATCGGGCAACTAAGGCCCCCCCCCCCCTTACACATCAATCGACCTTAACAGATCAATCAAAAATCAATGCCTGTCCACATGGTTCGATCAAAATTGGACTAAACTTCGATCGAAAAATGATCGAATGTTTTGTTGTGCCTGATTTGATTTTGGTTGGATTTAAATAATAAGCATACTTTACATGTATTGGCAGACATTTTGGTGTGTTTATGATCGACCTTCAATTATTCTTTTGATCGATCGAGTCAGCATCGATCAAATATTGGTTTCTCCATGTGGGAGGTAGTTCGATCCAACCAACGGTGATTATAAATTCGAATCTGAATAATAAATTCGAAACGATCGAATCTGACATCGATTGTAGGAAAATTAAAATGTGTATGGGGGCCTTAAGGGTCCCTTGTAACGAGCCGTGGCCGATTTTGCTGCCGACTGATGTGCGCGCCCGCTTGTGGCTATCGGTATGCACCAAAATTGGCCACGAATCTCGGGACCCCACATGTCGCCCCAAAGCTCGGTCAGCCAGAGAACTGTTATGTCTGTAAATGTCTGGCCAATGACATTAGTTTGAATGAGGAAAGGCTTCCCTATCCAAACTAACGTCCGTCACACAAAGGGTGGCCGCCGATAGACTGAGCGATGGAGAGCAGCATGATGATGTCATCAAGTTGCTCTCTACAGCTCTTCTGCCTGTCCCCACTCGCTATGTGTGTGTGGGGACCGTTCAAATGGTGCGTCTTTACGTCCAATAGCTGGGTGCCTGAGTGAGTCGGGACATTGGGGACCTCTTAAAACCATAAATTCTTTAAAGTTTGACATGGATCTTCCATGTTTTGAAAAAAACAAAGATCTTAGGTTTATATGGAATTGTCTGGCTCTTCTTTTGACGAACCTATAGGGGATTGTGATGGGGGGACAGTTGTATCCTAGAAGTCACATGTGGACAGAACCAGCATCTCCCAATTCATTTTGGATTAATACCCATGGAGGGTGGGGATAGATGAACCTGTTGTGGAGACCATCTGTACTTCTACTCATCCAACCACCTCTACTATATTCCCAGTTGAGCGCTCATTGGAGCTTCTTGGGATCCTGTGTCCTTTTGAAGAAACCATGAATAATGCTGGCCATACACTCTGAGATAAAAATTAGGATCCATTAAAACAAACCAATGTATCCCGACGGCGGTATCGGTTTGGATCGTAATCAGCAAAAAAGCTACCACATTGAAAATCCAATTTAGGATCGTATTTTTTTTTTTTTTTTTTTTCGAGGATGTCATCGAAATTCATCGCCGTTTATATCGACCATTGTGATGTATTTTTTTTATTTTTAAAGTGGAGGCCTCGGCAGTAATTGGTCGGTAAACCGTATGAAGTTTCCCGATGTTGCTAGACCAATTAAAATTTTTGAACATGTCCGATAAATTACGATCGTAAAAAAACTGCAATTACGATCGTAATATATCGGTTGTACCATGTGGACATGCGGATTTCAGGACGATAAAATGCATTCATTGGTCGGTTTTAATGGATCCTAATTTTTATCCCAGAGTGTATGGCCTGCTTTAGTTTAGGCTGATCTCACTCTTTTCATTTTACTCTAATATATTCCAATGCAATTGGAGATTTTACCAATACTTATGCACATTTGTTACTCCCATGTCATGATCTAGGATCATGAAAACTTATTCTTTTATTTGTAAAATGACGACATACCTAGTAATGCCGCATTTGAATATTTAAATATTGACATTTGAGTCACTCTCGTTCTAAGTTCTTAGATTAGTAGCTGTTTTACCGATGACTAGACAGTTTCAGGGAAGAATGTTAATGAAGTGTTCTCCAATCAGAGCCGAGCCTTTCTTTTTAATTGAAGCCTTTGTGTCGTGGAGTCGCAGCAAGTCACACCGGTTCTGAAAGTTTTTTCAGTGCAGCTGAAAGATTCCTGACAAGATGATCTAGTGATCATCCCACGAGTCACAAGGGTCCGCCAATTCAGGTTTATAATTGAATGTTTTTTTGTTTGCTTTTCCTAACATTTCTGTTGGTTGTGTTTGGTTTTATTAGAACGGTTCAGTTACCGGGGGGTGGGGTTGGTTGATTCTCTTTGACATGGATGACTGATCCTTGTTTTGTAGAAGACACCTGATCCTTTGAAAGGAAAGCTTATAGTTTGAACATTAATATGATACGTCTTCTAGCAAACATGTATATTTTTAAATGATATATTCTGTAGTTTTGAGAGTATTTTTAACCATGGAATGACCAAAAAACCTAAAGCAAATGAATTTGAATGGTAATCAAATATTATTTCTTGGCTTTTCCATGTATCTGTTTTGCTTGGTTGATGGTAGTGGAAGGAGATGGCTCTCGGTAGGCTTTAGGACAGAACTTGGAGCTTACACGGTGCTAAATGTTGGGTGGCTTCGGGTACCCAATCGATCGGTCTCCAAACCCTAGTGTTGTAGCATGGACAAAGAAAGGAATAAACCACCATAGACGGTAACATTAGTCATCCGCTGGCTTTTGCGCGATGACCACCTTGGGGTCCATATTACATTTAGCAGGATGCTCGCAGTCAGTCATTTCCCGTGTGGCTACCAGAACGCAGTTGTTTCCCGAGCTGCTGTCAGTCTGTTAACCTTTTGTGGTGTCCTCCAATCAAGGGTAACTTGAGAGACCAAATATAAATGACTGGATTCTTATTAACAAGAACCTGCTGCTTTGCCCCTGTGTGGACAAAGCCCAAGTATTTTCCTTTTTTAGGGGGTGGGGTCAACCACTATCCTTCCTTTGCTCTGTGAAAATGTTTCTTGCCTTGTTCTACACGATTTAAAATTTAAGCAATAATTCACTAGAAAAGTTCATTTAGAAAAGTGATGGCAACTACCTTGAGGGAATGTGGAGTGGCCATTGATCTACATGAAATTCCCTTTCTTTTCCTTTTTGTTGCGCAACAACACTAATGTTGCGGTCTATGGTGGGAAACCTCCATAGACTGCAACATTAGTCATCCACTGGTCGGTTTTCGTGCGATAGGACCACCATGGGGGTCCTTATCACATTTAGCAGGATGCTCGCAGTCAGTGGTTTCCTGTGTGCCTGCCGAAGCGCGGTTTCCCAATGGGTCAGTCCGTTCAGTGTAGAATTAACCTTTTATGGTGTCCTCCAAATTTTGTTTCAACTAGCTGTGGGGAGGGGGGACTTGAGGGGTCAAATATAAATGACTGGCATCTTAACAAGAACCTGTTGCTTTGCCCTGCGTGGACAAAGCCTTAAGGTATTTTCCTTTTTTGGGGGGGGGCGGCTATTGCTATCCTTCCTATGCTCTGTGAAAATGTTTCTTACCTTCTACACAATTTTAAATTTAAGACATAATTCACTAGAAAAGTTCATTTAGAAAAGCAATGGCAACTACCTTGAGGGAACGTGGAGTGGCCATTGATCTACATGAAATCCCTTTTCTTTTCCTTTTGTTGCGTAACTTTGTGTGAAATCGGACACATTTATGACTCCCTTTTCAGCATTTTTTCTACATGTGCTGTGTTACTCAGCAGTGTTTTTTGTATATTGTTTCACTTTTTTTTGTTTGCTCTAGTCTGTCACCTCTCCCTTGCTGTGAATGATTAAATTCTCTGCATGGCACCTGTTAAGGAAGTTATCTAATCACACAGGTGTGGCTTTTCATTGTGTGACATCAGGGACACAATTGCTAGGTGTATGTGACAACAGCTTTTTGTTCAGTTTTCAGTGTAACAAGTTAGACAGAGGAGTGATCAGGAACAGGCTCCTGCATACCACAGCAGGTTGTCCGCTACAGTTTTGTTGATTAGCATGAAACTAGTTGCTGTTTTCTGATTGGATTATAGTTTACCTGACCTTAACCTTGTTCTTGTTTTCTCTGCAGAGGGGCCACACTCGCTTAAACCAAGGATGAAGAGGGCAGCGTCCTGCTTCTACCTATGGCTTTTCTTTCAACTTCCCCTTATTGGGTCTTCCACCCAGGTGAAATACAAAGTAGAGGAAGAACAGCCACCTAACATCTTGATTGGAAGCTTGGCCGCTGACTATGGCTATCCAGATTCAAAGCACCTGTACAAGCTGGAATTGGGACATCCTTATCTCCGAGTGGATGGCAAGACGGGAGACATCTACACAACAGAGACTGCCATTGACCGAGAGAGCCTGCGTGAGTGTCAGAACTTGTTCCCAGGCCAGTCCTGCTTCTTGGAGTTTGAGGTGTCCATGACTGACCTGATGTCTCCAGTCCCCAGGCTTCTCGATGGTCAGATTGAGGTTTTGGACATAAATGATAACACTCCTAATTTTGCCTCTCCGGTCCTCATGTTGTCTATTCCAGAGAACACAAATATTGGTATGCTTTTTCCAATCCCCGCTGCTACTGACCGGGATTCTGGTGTGAATGGGGTTGCATCTTATGAGCTAATTGTTGGCCCTGAAGCACATGAGCTGTTTGGACTTCAAGTTGCTGAGGACCAAGATGAGAAACAGCCTCAACTCATTGTCATGGGAAATCTAGATAGGGAGCAAAGAGACTCTTATGATCTTACAATTAAGGTTCAAGATGGTGGCAAGACCCCTCGTGCTAGCAGTGCCCTACTGCGTATCTCCATACTGGACACCAACGACAATGCTCCCAAATTTGAGAAGATGGCTTATGAGGCAGCTCTACCGGAGAACAGCCCGATGGGCCACTCTGTACTCCAGGTAAGTAGAAAATGCCAAGTCCTTTTTCTGAAAATATATATATTGCAATAAGTTATGAGAGGATAAATTATCAGCATATTTGTAATTTCTTGTTTACTTGCGAGTAAACAAGAAGTACTTGTTTAATGACTCCCCCTTTTTTTTTTTTTATAAATTTGCTCTGCTCCTGCAAATGCTATTTTAAATATTCAATGGTTCAGAATGTTTTTTTCCACTTGAGTAAATAGTCCTTACCATTTGGTCTATATAAAATGGTCTTTCAGCCTCTTGTTTCAAAGACTCAAACAGCCCACTCCTAAGAATACATGCTTTTGGTAATTCAAATATATCCATGGATCTATTTAGATCTCTAAAATTAGAACAAGCTAAACAAATTCAGTTCTTGAGTCTTTCTGCAACAATAATTTGTGGTCATTGAAGGTGCCACAATGCACATCTGATGTAAATGGGTACCTGAACCCAAGCTTTTGTAACATAATGCCAGTTGAGATATCCATTTTAAAATGTCGGATTTGAGATCTATAGTGGGGGGTTGGCATCTTTTAAAATGCTTCCAGAAATGCTCAATCCATGGCTTCTTTCTATATTTGACTCCTATCTGGGACAAGCGTGCGAAAAAGGAAAGAAAGCAGAAAACCCCTTCTCTTTCCTTATTCTAAAGACTAAAGTATCCCGGCACTACATAGTTGTTGGTAGATCTAAAGGAAATTGTATGTAGCGATCTAAAGGTGTAAGGGGAGCTTTAGTCTCCTTATCTGTTTACCATTGGGCAGTATAATTTTCAGAAGGCGTACAAAAAGAGAGCCCATGTTGCCACGATAGATCTTGTTTAAATATTTTTTTGAAAATCTTTTGAAGAGGTGTATACACAATGGTTTGCCTTATCTGCACAAAGAATTGACTTGGTCTCGAATGTGCTGTACAAATATACTGAAGGTAAAGTAAAGCTAGGCATACACGGTTCAATCGTCTTAAAACAAAGTTTACATCGGACATAATTCGTATACTGCACACATGGTTCAATCAACAAAAATTGTTCGATAACTATCAAAACATGGATTGAAAAGTAATCGGACATGTTCTAAAATTTTTTGTTGATTGTACAACTATTGTAGCATTTTGTCTGTTGGTCAGGTCACTTGTATTTAATGAACACATTTATATATGACTTTTTCCTGTGTTTTTTATTGAAACTAAAATTGTCAGATTTTAGTTGTATTACGTTTGAACCCTCCATGTGGCACTACTTTGAATTTAGCACAATTGATCTTTAATTCAATTGTAATCCAGTCCAAACTGTATATGTCCAGCTTTATTCACTGCCTTTTAGTAGATGGCATGCCATGAAAGTGTTCAGGGATTTCTGCTGGGCAGACAGCTTGTATGCAGATTGGCTACCACACTTCCAAAATAAACTTGTCTGCACCCATGCTGCTTTACCATTGTGGTGAGTTAGTGGGTGGAGTTACACCAATCCACAGCTTGTGGATGTGTTAATTTCCCCATTTGTTTCCCTATTCATTGTAGGGGACTTTCTTTCTTTGTTCTCATTTTCTCCAACATATCCCCGTTCTTACAGAACTGTTGTACCAACCAGAAGTATGCACCAAGTTGTCTGAAAAATCAGTTCAGTTCAGTAAAGCTGGCCATACACAATATCCTTTAGACCAGTGGTGGGCAACTGAGTTGATATGTAGGGCCACAAGTGTGGCCTTCTGCATCACTTAAGGGCTGCAAATGACATCGATCCAGACACTCCCCCTGTCAACATATCTCAGCAGGTGGTTTCCCTGGTCCCCCCCATTAACAAATAGGTTTTAGGGGCCGCATGTGGAGGACCAAGGGGGGCCGCCGAACAACACCCAAGGGGCGGCAGGTTGGGCATCTAGGCTTTAGACCTACCAACAACTATGTAGCGCCGGATCCTCTGCGATTGAACACAGGTAGACTTGATGGTTTAGAAAGTCCCTCATATTACATGGTTTTTGCAAAACAAAAGGAGATCTAAAGGAAATCTAACGAATAAATCTCAAGGTGTATGGGGACCCTAACACATGCAATTAACTTGTGACCATGACTTCTTCTCTCAGGTGAAACTGGTTAACTGGTTCCAGGTGATTGCATTGCTGGATGTTTTGCATTCCTTCGGTGTAATATAACTTGGGCCTTTGCCTGGCTAAGAACCGGTTGGGTGAGTTTTGGATGGTGGCTTATTTCTCAGCCTGTATTGAAGAGAATGGCTCCGGGTCTGACTCGTATGAATTAATTTCTTTGTGCTCTTCCTTCCCTGATGTGACCTTTTGCAGGATCCAACAAATTAGCACTGTCAAGAGGTCATGTATGTCCTGAGCCATCAAACGCTAGTTCATGGGGTATTCAGCCTCTGTCTTAATGTGTCAGTCTCGTGTGAGGCTTACAAATAGGGGACATTTTTAAAACTCCCCCCATACACCTTACAATCTTTCCATACAATTTCTGTACAATCAACGTTTCTTCTACCAAAACCATGTAATATGAGGAGCTTTCTAAACCTTCCAATCACTATGTATTAAATTGGATTGAATGGAAAAATCTGACTTTGTACGCTCACCTTAACTTTTTCTAGTCAAGTAGGGTTTAGGAAGTCGGTGACAACCTGCGGGACCAGAAATTTAGAGTAGATATTTTTAGCTCAGATCTCTAGAATCTATTAAAAAACAAGCTGTGCATGTATTTATTGATCCCATTTGAAATAGTTTGAACTGGGAACGGACATGTCTGTAAGTCATGGTTGATCAGACAAGCGAGGGGGGGGGGGGGGGGGGGGGGGGGGGGGGAGAGTTGGACACCACCACAAAGCACATAGCCTGTGATCGGCTCCCTGGAGGGGAAGGGGGCAGAGCCTAGCATGGCTGTGTACACTACCCCTCTCCTCTGCAGCCATCCTGTGTGTGTCCCGCTCTCCTGCTGCCTGTCAGCAGCTCCCAGCCAATAGCTCACAACACCGGACCAGGGTCTCCATCAAACAGCAATTGATGTGCAGAGTGGTGCACATCCTTTCCCGTTCGATTGCATGGGTAGCGACCTATATATGGCCAGCTTTAGTTAGTCCATATAATGTGGAATTCCTTCTCGTGATTTGTTCTCTCCCCTTCTGCATTGGGTTGTTGGAAAATCAAGCGTTCAGTAGCATATTGATCATAATCCTGTCCCACATAATTCTGGCAGTCTGGTTTGAAAGGGTTCAAACTCATGTCCGTCACGGATGAGTGGCTTTGACACTATCAATATTTGATCAAAGCAATCCTCACACTTCATGACTGTATTGATTTTTTTTGGCACATATTCATTTCATAGGATTGATTTTCAAACCACAAAAAACAGGAAAAAATTGCTGACATCGTTTTCTATAGTTTTGTACAACATTGTACATTTTTCTAGTACTAGTAATGATGGTGGGTAACACAAGTTATAACACAAGTTTATTTCCACAGCATCTAAAGTGACATAAAAACATAGCTTCTTAAACCATCATTCATTTAGCA
>CM070034.1:24747959-24771270 GCA_036250615.1 Ptychadena robeensis | reverse complement strand
TTTCCATTATACGTCGGGACCCCTCTGATAAGCATATACGCTTAGCAGGGGTCTCGAGTTATCCCACAGTTATCCTGCTGGCGGATGGTCTGTTTACACATCCGCCAAAGGTGCAAAGGCTGAACGTACTCGACTACATTCAGCTTTACATCGGCAGATTGGCTCAGCTCAATGAAGACAGACCCTCTGTCAAGCGGGAAAGCCTATCTGCTACGTTGTGACCTATACGCTTAGCGGAGAGGTCCCAACGTAATGTCAAGTTTTTGTTTGTTTTTGTTCTTGTGTTTTTCATAACTTGCTCACCTCAAAAAACATTTGAGCTTACGGTCTTGTTTCTGTGTTTGCAGGTAAAAGCCAACGACTCTGACCAAGGTGCCAATGCTGAGATTGATTATTCCTTTCACCAGACCTCCGATACTGTCAAGAGGCTTCTGCATCTAGATAGGGCAACAGGCTTGATTACAGTGCAGGGTCCCATAGATCGTGAGGATGTTGGAACTCTACGCTTCTCTGTAGTGGCCAAGGACAAAGGATCAAATCCAAAATCTGCACGTACCCAAGTAACGATCACCATTCGTGACACGAATGACAATAAACCTGTAATTGACATCAGAGGGTTCGGTCTTGTGACGCATCAGGATGGCGTGGCGAATATTTCGGAAGATGTCCCGGTGGAAACGCCAGTTGCTTTGGTACAGGTCTCTGATATAGATGAGGGTGAAAATGCTGCTGTGACATGTGTTGTGGCCAGGGATGTTCCCTTCCAGCTGAAACAGGTCAGCGACACAGGAACAGACAGCAAAAAGAAGTACTTCCTGCAAACCACCACACCGCTGGACTATGAATCTATAAAAGAATATACCATTGAAATCGTAGCGGTTGACTCTGGTAACCCTCCTCTTTCCAGTACCAACTCACTTAAGGTACAGGTAACTGATGTGAATGACAATCCACCTATCTTCCCTCAAAGCCTAATAGAGGTGACGTTCAAAGAAAACAACTCTCCCGATGATATCGTAATGGAAGTTAGTGCAACTGATGCTGATAGTGGTTCAAATGCTCAGATATCCTACTCCATACTGGCAGATGCCAGTACTCGTGCAATCTTTTCAATCAACCCAGACTCTGGTCAAATTAGAGTTAACACAGTGTTAGATCGGGAGCAGAGGGAACATTATGACTTCCATGTTGTTGCTGCAGATAAAGGAACACCCAGTTTAAAGGGAACAGCCTCTGTTGTCATTACTATTCTGGACTGCAATGACAATGATCCGAAGTTCATGTTAAACGGCTACAATTTCTCAGTCATGGAGAACATGCCTAGGTTAAGCCCAGTTGGAATGGTCACAGTTATTGACGTAGATAAGGGAGAAAATGCTCGAACCATTCTCACAGTGGAGCCTGAGAGTGGAGAGTTTATTATCCAGAATGGAACGACCACTATCCTTTCCAGCATCTCCTTTGACCGGGAGCACCAAAGCACATACACATTCCGGTTGAAGGCGGTGGACGGAGGGGACCCGCCTCGTTCGTCATATGTTGGTGTGACTATAAATGTTCTAGATGAGAATGACAATGCTCCAGTGATCGTTGTACCTTCAAATATTTCATATGCTTATCTTACTCCTTCTACAAACCCAGGTACGCAGGTTAACAAAGTGCGAGCTGAGGACATGGACACGGGTGTCAATGCTGAACTTGTATATAGTATTGCTAGTGGGAATCCCTATGAACTTTTTCAGATTACTCCCACAGGAGGTGAAGTGACTCTGGAAAAGCAAATTTTGAGGAAGCACCATGGTCTACACCGCTTAGTAGTAAGAGTGAGCGATCGAGGAAAACCTACCAGACATGGCACTGCTCTAGTCCACTTCTATATCAATGATACTTTGACAAACCAGACCTTTGTGGAAACTCTGCTTGGCCACAGCCAGGATACACCACTGCACATTGACATTGCTGGGGATCCTGAATATGAGCACAACAAACAGCAAAGAATTGTCTTGTTTGGTGTGTTTGCTGGGATTATTGCAGTTGTCCTGGTCATTGTGGTAGTGGTTTTGGCCCGATACTGCAGACAGAAGGAGGCGAAGAGTGGCTATCAGGCTGGTAAGAAAGAATCAAAAGATCTGTATGCCCCAAAGCAGAGTAATAAAAACAATAAAAATAAAATCAAAGCAAAGAAGAGCAAGTCTCCAAAGCCACCCAAACCAGTAGAGGAGGATGAGGAAACTGGGCTGCAGAAATCCCTCAAGTTTAATCTGATGAGTGACCCAGTTGGAGACAGCCCAAGGATTCACCTTCCCTTGAATTACCCACCTGGGAGCCCAGATTTGGGCCGCCATTACCGCTCGAACTCCCCCCTGCCATCCATCCAGCTTCAACCACAATCTCCTTCTGCGTCCAAGAAGCACCAAGTAGTACAAGACCTTCCGGCTGCCAACACCTTCGTTGGCACTGGGGACAACACCTCCACTGGCTCCGATCAGTACTCGGATTACAGCTATCGGACCAATACCCAGAAATACAACCATAAGCAGGTAGGCGATTACTTCCTAGGCCAGGCTTCAGCGGATGGCACTATAGCTTGGACTGACGTGTGGTGATGCCTTTCCTCTTGAAGTACCTAAGATCCAGTGGGGTTAATGAGGGCAATAAAGACTTTGTTTTATTTTTTTTATGTTTGCCTTCTGTAGGTCAGGTATCAGTTTGATTGAATTGTTGCTGTGTCAAACCAAAAGAAAAAATTGTATTGTACAGTTCAGCAGCACTTCATGGTTATAGAGCTCTATGAGCATGTGCAGGCCTCACAGTGCCATGTATATATTTTAAATTATTGTAGAAGAATGGGCTGGAAATACACTAGTAGTGTTATGCCAACCGACGAAAACCAAGGCAAGGATTTTTTTATGTTTACTAGTGCAGTGTTGTGAGCTGGCTCTCACTGCAAGTGCTTGTTTTAACCATGCTTGTGTTGATGCAGATTTTTCCTTTCATCTGTTGTGTTAGGGACAGGCCTATGCTTTTCCTTTTGCCATTAATCATTCCTTATACCTTTTGCTGAGCTCTACTGGGTGACTTGTTCTTTTATTGTGGCTGCGTCAGATAAGATCTTGGCTTTTGCTTGCATAGAAGTGGTTGGTTTTGTCAGGGCATCGAGTGTTATGATTAAGACTTTTTCTAAAGGGTATTTCATGGGTTATGGGATTCTTGGGAAGAATAGACGCATTGTGTCGGTAAGACTGATAACCCATACTGCGATATTAATATTTTCTTCTAGTGCCTGCTGTTTGCATGGTTTATCTCTTGTGTTTTAACACTGTGCTCTGTCTAATTTCCCTAACCAAATGTGTCTTTTGTAACTCGCCTATATGCTCTGTTCTTCTACCTAATGCACGAGGAGTGAAGAACAGGATCTAATCCAATCTTTTTCCTATGACTGACTTGCACTCAAAGTTTGTACACAGCCTTTCCTCCACCGTTCATAAAGGAAAGGTCCAGTGCACCTTCTCAAATATATGTAGCTGTGGACGCAAAATGTCCTATTTGGGCTACTCATGTATGGTTCTAAATTCTTGTGAATAACTGGACTTCACATGAAACTGCTTATTGCCTCTTTGCATCTATATAGCAGGCATGTTTAAAGTACACCTGTCAATTCCCAAACACCTGTATCTGCATTGTTGTGCACCTGGGCTCCTCAAAGTTCCTCTTGCTTTATCACCATCATTGGAGAAGGGTGTTGGCCAACAGTTGACCCTACTAGGAAATGTTTAAACTTTGCCAATTAGAACAGCCTAAGATTTTGCACTCATAGGAACCAAAGTATTATATATTTATATCCACTTTGTAGTCTCGAAGTCCTTGTTCTTTCACAACAAGGTCAAAGCTATTTTGTGCTCACATGGGTAGATGTAACGACCAGAAAACGGTTGGCAGTACATTTTCAAATGTTGCGTTGCATGACCACTGTAAATAACCCTTTCTAGTAGCGTTCTGCATAACCCAGCAAGGCTTTGCACGTTTAAATATTAACTCCAGGAAGATCATATA
This sequence comes from Ptychadena robeensis, assembly GCA_036250615.1. Classification (NCBI taxonomy): domain Eukaryota; kingdom Metazoa; phylum Chordata; class Amphibia; order Anura; family Ptychadenidae; genus Ptychadena; species Ptychadena robeensis. The sequence goes on along the minus strand of CM070034.1, from coordinate 24,767,217 downwards.
ACCTTGGTTTCTCAATAGGAATTCAAAGTTTTTACTAGGTCTGCAAAGTTTTAAAGTGCAGAGTTCCAAATCAATAGAAAGAGACCTTTTACCCATAGAGCTCTCGAACAAGAAGCCAGACCATTGTGCGGGACCTTGTAAAAGCACAATTAAAATACTGTCCTCCAAGATGCCTTTAAAACCCCTTAAGCAGTGCCAATGTGCCTTATTGTGTGCTTTTGTAATTAAAAAAAAAAGTTTGTGCCTTTTTTTTTTTTTTTTTCTGTTTTATCTTTAAGCCAGTAAAAATATTCCGAATGTTCTTTAAGATTGCTTTTGGTTTTACATGTTAATAAAAATGAAGGATTTTTTAAATAACCTCTTTTGTATAAGAAGACAATTTGTTCAAGTTTCCTCTTTTTAAGACCTCCTGGGTTTTCCACCTTTTTTGTAACTCAACTCGCTCGTTCTTCAATTACTATATTTGTAATTTATTTTTGTATACTGGATTGTTCATGTCGCGTTACTTTTATCCCAAACTTTAAATAAAAAAAAAAATGAGAAATATAAACATTTCCGTCTCATGGAGGCAAAAGGCAAATGATGGTAAAATGCATTGTTAAACTTTGACTTGTCCATGTCTTGCTGCAGTGTAAAGTAAAACTTTAAAGTTCATAAACTTTCCCCGGAATTTGCAGTTAGTTTCAATTGCAGAGGAAATTCTCTTTTGGAAAAACATTAAAAAGACAACCAATTTTTTGAATTGAAAAAAAGACAACCAATTTTCCTTCTCAAAGGACTTGCCTATCTCTGTAATGTTGATTCCAATGGACGACATCATGACAATGACCTTATTATAATATTGGTTTCCTGAATTGGTTTAATTTCAATGCCCCATAATTATATTATTTACATTTCTTGTCAACCATAATTGACCAGTGTATGGCCACCTTTACTCTTTCATTGTATTTATGGATTGAGCCATGTTCCATATACATGGTGGACTTAAAAAATAAATAAATAAAAAAATGGCAGCCATTGTTGACCTTTTTTACATGGAAGGTGTGGCTTCTGTTCACACAGGGCTCCTAATTTTTCTTTAATATCTTAATAAAATGTTTAAAACCTCGCAAGAAAAAAGGAATCTCATTGAAATTCTAATAGAGAAGACTGCTCCATTCAATACACAAGTTAGGGCTTTTTCCTTTACACTCAATAGGTATTTTTGCAGCCATCCCACCATGGTGTTCTATTTTTGAATGTAGATATGCAAAATCGCCAGTTCCACGTGGCTTGTCAAACTAATACCTCAATTCGCTAGAATAAATTTATTTACCAGTCATAAATGGGTTTTCTCAATGTATCATACCATACACTTTCATGTTCCATACCCACTTGCGTATTGACATGAGCACATCAGCACTGGTATATCGCTCTCACCTCCGTTTTATCTACTTGATTTGATATTTATTGAATACTGTGAATTTTGATTTGTGAATAAAGTTTTTTTTGTTTTGCAATTGTTTTTATTCCGGAATTATTTTCTTTTCTGTACTTCTTTTTTTTTTTTTTTTTTTTTTTTTTTTTTTTTTTTTTTTTTTTTTTTTTTTTTTTTTCTTGCTACTTGTTAATTTAGATGGGAAAATGGTTATTGCCGTTGGATGCTGACTTTGAATATGGAATTGAACTCCCCAGAGGCCTTGCTGAGTGCCTTGTCAAGTATACAGCGCTTTCCTTAGTGTCCAAATGCTTCAATTAAGGTTGTGAAAGAAGGGAAGGCACACTTAAAAGCATATTAGTGGTATTATAGGCATTTTCACTTGTAATGGAAGCGATGCTAATGGACAAAATACTAAATTACTGGATGCAATTTGGTCATTGTAAAACCCGACACTTTTAAAAAGGTATTGGCATAATCTTGGGTTTTATGGGCAAATGAAGTAATTGCATTTTTTTTTCAGAACGCTTTCACAACATTTTTACAAGAAAAACGTACTTATTTCAGTTACTGAATACACAAGTTACTTGTAAATATAGGAATGCTCATACATTTAAAATGAATAGGTATTGCTGTTCTCGGCATAGCCCAAAATGACGTCACTGTAAATCTATTTTATTACAAATATAATGGTGAAAATCTTTTGTCGTTGGAGATTGTGCCTGCTTGTGCATGATATACATTATGTCCATGTGTGTGAACCCCTTCACCCTATGGTGTCTCTTTACTGAGTGTTTGGAAGGACTTACTGTAGGAGTGTCGTATTGCTTAATAGGTATAAGTGTACTGTAAATGATAAAATAAAACGAAGACAAAGTTGCTACTTTAAGGAGGTTTGCAAGGATTGATCTCTCAGGGCCGTGTGCTTACCAGGATGATGTCATTTCTTGGGGGATGAAAACACTGATGGTTACAGTGCTGAGAACTCCCAGAGGATCAATAGGACACCTTTGGCAAGCTGCCAGATGAACTGCGTCCTAGCGGTCCTGTTGAGTTTCCTCCAGCACCTGTAACCATGCAGTGTTTTTATCCCTAACAGAAAGTGACGTCTTCTGGTAGCAAACGGCCTGAGAGTCAATCCTTGCAAACTCGGTTAATGTGAGAGTGTTTTGTCTTTTTTAATTTATTCTACCATTTACAGTACTTCGTTGCACTGGGGTTGTGCGGCCTCCTTTGTGTCTATTTGTCTGTTACAGTGGGCCACACTCCTTCATTTTGAGAGCTGCATACCTACACGCAACTTAAACACCCACCCCTCATACTGACCCAATTTTACTCTATGATCTTTGCCCCAGCCCCATACACCCACTGAGGGCCATTCTGGCCACTGATATAACTGTAACTGTGTAACCACTGGTGACGATTGTGCACAACTATCTATTATCTTATAGTTACTGGGCCAGCACACGGTGATTCGATGCTCCTAGAAGAGAACATGACTGACTTAGAAAGGGTAGACTGCGGTAAATTACTTTCTAAAGTAGTCCTTCTGGTAAGCTATGTGAAAAATATAGCTAGATCCTTGAGCCTCATTTTGTTTTTTTTGGTGGCCCTGCTGAATGCAGTAACGTTGAGAGGAACAGTGACAGGACCAGAAACATGGAGCCACCTAAGGGACTGTTTTTGCTGCTTCTGAAACAAGCGAAGAGGAAGCCATGGGACCAAGTAATGAGCATTATGTCATTTGTTTTTTCCCTCATCCCTTTAAAGAAACCTGGAGTCTGCCATTCTTAAATTCTAGTTGCCGGTCTTTGATACTGATCTATTTGATTTGTACAAACCTGGTCATTTGACCTTTTTAGATTGCGCAGATTTAGGGACTGGAGACCTATGACCTAATCAATATGGTATTTTAAACCTCTATACACTGCCTGGCCAAAAAAAAGTACCCTGGATTTAACTAAGCAAATCAGTACAGGTCTAGGTTCAGTAACAGTATGTGCTCCAAGAATGAGGTCAGCTGCCTACCTGACAATACTGAATGATCAGGTTATTCCATCAATGGATTTTTTCTTCCCTTTTATAGGCATATTCCCAGATGACCATTCCAGGATTTATCGGCTCAAATTTTGAAAGAGTGGTTCAGGGAACATTAAACTTTATTATCACACATGGATTGGCCACCACAGAGTCCAGACCTTAACCCCATTGAGAATCTGTGGGATATGCTGGAGAAGGCTTTGAGCAGCAGTCAGATTCTACCATCATCAATGCAAGATCTTGGTGAAAAATGAATGCAAATAAATCAAAACAATGACACAGTGAATGCGTGCCGTAATCAAAGCTAAAGGCGGTCCAACAAAATATTCGTGAGCATGACTTTTTTGTTTTTTGGCCAGGCAGTGTATTTCAGCATGAGTTTTCTTTTAAAATCAGGAGTGGTTTTGGAGTGTTGGAAGTTGCAGGGAAGGCTAAATGTGGGATTTACAGGTATGCGTGTTAAATCCTAAAAATAGAATGTTTACATCTTCAACTTTGTGTACATAAGATATGAAAAGGGTGTCTTTCCTTTTCTTGTCTATTTGAATTGGTAGAACCGTGTCCTGAGTCATCCTTGGAATCTTCCCATTTTTATTGCAGTAATGTCTCTAGATGACCCAATCCATCTTCATTCCATAAGCGTTTAATGAACTTGTCATGGCTGCATCAGAGGAAGCAGATTCCACTGTCTCCATGTCATCAATTGAATTCCTTTGTGACTGAGCTGGGCATATGACACTACTGTCTCTGGTCAGTAGTCGAGTTTAATTAAAATGTAAGGATATAAATTCGAAACTGGCTGTAAATAGTAGCCGGCAGACTTTTATAGAGGCTGTACAGGCGGCTTACGAAAAGTGTTGTGCAGATAGCTGTGGATCGATATCTAGTATAAAAGTTTGTCTATTCCGGGGTATAAAAAATACTATGAATATTAGCTCCTGCAGACTTAATCCTGACCTAAAGCCTCTCTTTAAGCTGCTCAAGTTTCTATAACCAAGTTGTACCCTTATGACCTAGGTATACAGGATTTAATGGTTGGGTACCACCAAGAGAGGTCTGAATGGCAATGGTGGGCAACTGAGTTGATATGGAGGGCCACAAATGCGGCCGTTAGCATCACTAAAGGGCCGCACATAACTTTTTCAATCTATACTGACCCGTAGAAGCATTTTATAATAACATAATGATGACATTTTTCATTTTTAAATAACAAAACTTGTTTTAAATTATACTTCAAGCATTAGGGAACACTAGTTATGCACATTTTCGGTCATGTATATCATCAAAGACTTTGATCTCTATGGGGCACATACCTCTGATTTAAAGGTTATGTGACCCTATTCTGAGGTTGTGTGGCTATATATTTTATACAACATTCCCCCTTTCGTTGGTGGTATAGTGGGAGTATAGGCAACTGGCTTGACTGCTGATTCCCCCCCCCCCCCCCCTCAAATCTCTTTGCCCAGGATCTTCTAAGAGTGTGAAGAGAGTTGAGGGACTTGCTCAGGCACTGTCTTTGTCACTGTCTTTTCAAGTAAGCCAATTTAGCATGCTCAGCCATTGAGTACTTCTGCATTAACAGTGAGGTTCCTGGGGCGGCAAGTGGTGGACCGAGGTGGGCAGCTGAAGAACGCCCAAAGGGCTGCATGTGGGCCACAGGTTGGGCACCTGGGGTCTATAGTAAGGTATTCGAGTCTCTATCAATGTCATTCAGATTCCGCTGATTTGAATACATTTTTTGTCCAAATAATTGGCCACAGTTTGGCTAGAATTCGGTTAAGATGTAAGCAACAGGTTTATTCTCCACAGCAGCACACATTGGCCCTTCAGTTGCTCTCCTCAAACTCCATGTAGTTAATACACGCTTTAAAAAAAAATAAAAAAGATCCAGCTATATTCAAATACAGACTCTACCACCCCCGGTAGAGTCTGCCCATCAAGCTAAAGCTTGGTGGGTATAACTTGGTATGAAAAAAAGGCCTGGAGGGGAACATGGGCCATGAAAGTGAACTGAAGTGTGCTGAATTTGCAAATCATAGGTGGGCAATTGTTTTTTCAAATGCCCTGATACAGTTAGGTAGTACCTAAATGCCCTTTTAATCTATCTATTCTAATCTATAATTTATATGATTATATGTGCTTTGGCCTAACCCGTAATGTTTAAGTGCGGACAGAGCAATCTTGTAGCCAGAACATGTAAAAATGCTTTCTGTCCCTGCAGAAGGCAGGTGAACGCTTGGCAGCTGGCCACATCTAAATATATTCATCTCCGTATAACTTCACCGTCCCAGTCCTGCCCTCAGCTAATTACAAATCGGGACATTTAACTTCTACATTTTAATCAATTGTTCCGTACCAGTCTCAGAGCTTGTTGTGATCATTAAAGATAAAGGAACAGAGAGGTTTACTGTGCCACTCTCTGAACTGTGAGTGTAAACCGATGGGAGCAGCTCCCTCCCAAGTTTTATTTAAAATTAATTAAAATATACTTTAGTTGTCATGTTTGTTTAAGAATGCCATCCATCATCCGAATGACTGCCTAAAAATATTGCTGGCACTAATCTGTGCTTTTGGAATAGAATGCATTGAGAGTGGAAGGGTGAGAAAGGATATAGAAGCTACGGGGCCACTTTTAAATACAAGTGAGTTTAAAAATGTTGATTTTATAAAATATATTGTAGAAGTGCTTCAAAGTAAAAATAAGCTGCTGTTACTCAGCCCACTTTTCCCATTAAAGCCCAATTCCAGTCCTCTGGTAAATGAACCAATGGAGTAATGCTTGCATCCCCTCCTCCCACCACCATTTTAGATGGAGAGAGAAGCTGTTCAATGGTAAGACAAGTATACTTTATTCCTTTCACCACCAGCTGAACTATAATTTAAGCCTAGTTGGGGCTTTCGAAGCTCAGAACCAGTAAACTTGTAAAGCCGCCCATACACCCAGCGATCCTGAAATGGCTGGTCGTTCAAAAAATCATAGAGCACCCTTTGTGCGCCAGCCAATACTTTCAAAGTAATGTGATTGGCCACAGAAAGACTGACATGTCGCCATTTTGGGCCACATGTGGGCAGCTGTGATTCATGAGGATTTTGCTTAAGCTATATAAAATTTGTAAAGAGGGTACATCAACTCTTGAGTAATCCCAAGTGTGGCTGTGGGTAGAATTTTTAATATCCCCTGAGCAACACTTAATCAGGGAACACACAGCTTAATATTGGAGCTGTTTGATGTTCCCTGCAGCAGCGCGATGACATTACGCTGCTGCCAGATATCAGTGGAGCTGGAGAGACATGAGCGTGCACGGTGCTCGAGGTGGCCATCGATCTGGCCCATATCTACATGTCTGTACACAGCTTTAGGATTGCTTAACGTTTTCCTCTTCTCACTAGATCCAGCTCCCTGAGGTCCGTGATGACATGGGTGAGGTGGAGGGTGCCTTTGCCATTACCTGTATTAACATACAGATATGGATGCCCAAATGGGACACTGGGGAGTGGATCCAACCAAGATATGTTTGTATTTCCCGTACTATTTTACAATATGAGACTGCCAAGGAGTTGAATTAGAACAGAATTTAAGGCTGTTGATGGAGTAATTCCAGGGCAGTGATGTAGGTAGACAGCTTTGTCCCGCTTGTGTATGTGCTGAGAATGTTGGTAGGCATTCTAGAACGTTCACTTCTACCCCATTGGAAATAATGAAGACAATCCAATGGGATGACTTAGGATACATTACACATTTTCTAATAACTTGGCATTCTTCCTTTTTGTAATTCTATGTGACTTCAATTTAATTCAAGGGTTTAACTTATTTTTGTGTAAATTTGTTTCAGGTACTCCCAGTTTCCTCCCACAAAAATATACTGGAATGTAGTCCATGTTTCTGCCAAAAAAAGGACCATTTGGTAACATGGCTTCTACTTATTTGAAGGAAATGTTTTGTATACTTTAGCTGTACGCTCTGAAGGATGTGGCAGAACTTGACAAATTAGTACAACAGGAATGTAGTACATGTCCCCGTACATTTATAAACATAAATTTGACTGCTGTGTATTTTATCAGGGTACAGTAATAGAATGCTAAAATACCAGGACAGAGTCCCCTCTCTCCTTCCTCTCATCAGGGACATATAAATAATATTCGTATATGAAGAAAACTGTCAGCCATTCAGCACTGTAATGGCTTCTAATGCGACATATCTTTGTTTAATAGACTTCTCTAGCTACCCTGGTGTCTGCAAAATGAAGACTTCAAGGTTGCTCACAGAATAGAAGCCACAAAATATGTGTTTGAAGGCCCGGACTATTAACGTGTGACCCTGATTAACCCCAGTGAGTCTTAATGGGGCCTTACATGAAGAATTTTATAGATTTATGCACCGGTAATGGAGTGATCCAACTTGTGATGTTAATCTGAGAACAGGAGAAATCGCAGGAACCTATACCATTGCTGGAGCATATGGGCTTTCAGCAAATAAAATGATTACTTTGAGAGACGTTAAATCATAAATGATTTAATGTTGTGCATGTCTCGGAATTTGTTTTATTTATTCCTGTCCACAGTTTGGCGTTTAACGGTTATTGTTGGCCAAGTCAATCCAGCTGAGTATATTTCATAAACGTGCAGATGTTCTTCTGGTCTCCAACTTAGCTTTTTATTGGTTTGTACAGGCAGCACTTCCTATTAAATGTGGAAATGATAGCAATACGTGGTTCTTCGGTTTATTTATGAATCTGACGCTTTTCAGGATATGCCGATGATCATTGCGATCAATAGATAATCACAGGGCTCAAACACTCAACAGCTGGTGAACAAAATCTAAAGATTAAACAGAAAGATTGTAATATGTATAATGGTCTTTATACCAATAGATGATGATAATATAGCCTCCATGTCAGTCCCATCCCCCCACCTATTGTATACTTTGTTCCCCCAAAAATTAGATTGTACCTGTGTCTTGTGTTGTCTCAACTCTAATTTATTGTAAAGTGCTGCATAATTTGTTGGCACTATATAAATACATGATCATGATAATAATAATAATGGCCTTTAAAGAGGATTTCTAGAGCAAAGATTTGCTTCTAAACTTAATGGAAGGTCTTTGGTCACCACATGGACATCTAGGGTGCACTTGACTATTGATCCACTATACCCACCCATGTCTTCATGTGCTTCATTGGTAACCAGCCGTCTCATCTAGTTTAATATTAAAATATATCTACGCTATAGTTTAGCGGTTCTTTATTTTAGCTAGCGAAGACTAAGAAAAAATTATAAGTTCCTTTTTTTCTAAGGTTGGGTTAGAATATGTGAAAACTTCTCTTCAAATAAGGTTTTACCATGTTCAGATGAGATTCGGGATTAAGTAGGAACTTCAGAAGAATGATAGTTGACCTATACAATACAAGGGGGCAGTTGTTAACTAATGACCAATGTTGGTGATCACTTTTTTATTGGTCATACATTTTTGAGGGCATTTGTTTTTTTTGTTTTGGTTTTTATTCTTATTTTACTTTTTATCATTTCAAAATCTAATTTTCTTGCAGAGAGCATCAGGGTGGTCAACACAATCTAACTGGGTGTCAAGCTATAAAGACTAGGTTTTTTTTTTTCGTTTTTTTTAACCTTGATAGAACGTTATTGATGACCATCATGTGCCATACGTTTTTGTATTTTCACTTTTTAGTTTTAATTTTTCTGAAACCTACAAGTTGTTCAAAGGGTTCCTCCAAGGAGAAACAAGTGACAAATGCCCTAATGGCGTATCTTCATTGCTTCAATGTGGTTCTAGATATAATCTGTGTGGTAGACAGTAGATGGATGGGATCTTATCTTTGCTGCTATATATCGGGATGTCCAGCAGTGGTTCCAACCTTGGGCCCCCCTGAAAAAAAAGATTTAATGATATTAGAAGCTTTGGTTTATCTCTTCCAACTCTTGCCACTTGTTTCACAGCTCTAATAGATGGTTAAGCTTCCACCAACATACATGATTAAGACTCGGTGATATCACTCTGATGGTATGAAGATGCTTTGATCGTAAAAGTACTGCACCTTTAAATTCTTTAATCTTTGGCTTTTTTGTCTTGGTTTCATTCGCTTCCCTCATTTCAGGATGCTTTTATTGCTTACCAACCGAAACACATTAGCAGATGCCTACAGAAGGTCGTAAACCACAGGCAGTGGGAGCAACATCCTGTCCTCTTACTGAGCAATAAACATACAAACATCAGGCATTCAAGGCTGGCTCTGTACTTGCCATAATGTCTCTCTGCAAAAGCATAGAACCATAGCTGAACATTTTGGAGAACCAGATATATATGCTCTCATTTCTTTTCTCTTTCATTTACAATCTATTTTCCTGTAAGTGTTTATATTTTTAAATGGAGACTATACATTGGTGTATGTCTTGTGTGCCATTAATGTGCAACTCTTGTGTCTATTTGCGTCTGACACAACCACTGTTTTTTGACCTGTACAGGAAAGTTTCTGTGGGACCCTCAGAGATGCTGACTGCCTAAAATTGCTTTTTCATTGGTTCGCTTACCAAGTCTGAACTTGAACTGCACAGGACCTGAATTGATTATACTTAGCCCAATGTAGGCACTAAAACAGCTTGCTTAAAAAGAAATGTGTGCACCCTTATACACTTAAGGTCTATTTGTATTTGCGTCTTTTAGATCTGCCTTCAGGTGTTCAATTTTAAATTATATGTCACAGGGTCCCATGGGAGGTACAATGCCTATAATGATAGTAATGCTAAATTAGCACAGTGGCAGTTCAAATTGGAGGTTTGATATCTGAACAAGGCAACATAGGAACATATTTTTGTCTTGTGTTTGATCCCAAATACTTGTGGCAATACTATCTAACCCAGTGGTGGCCAACTGAGTTACAAGTGCGGCCCTCAGCATCACTAAAGGGAAGCATTTTCAACCTATACTGCTTATAAAGGTTCTGTGCCCTGATTCTCAGGTTATGTGTATATATTCTACAATCACCCCTGTTCATTAGTGAAATAGAGGGAGCATAGGCACTCATCAGTCTGCTGATGCCCCACCAACACTAGAAGAGGAGAGGCCAGGGACTTGCTCAGGTGCCATCTGGTCGCCGATTGGCTTTTATGTATGCCTATCACGTAAGTTTATCACCTCTTCTCCTCTGAGTTCCTATGGTCTATGCAATAACAAGGTTTTGTGGGCGGACCAAGGGGGGGCCACCAAAGTACACCCGCAGGTTGGGCACCTGGGATCTAACCCAACACTTGAAATGTTCTGCTACTTATTTGAGGTCTTTTCCTCATGCTAATTGTTGTACTGTATACTAGTTTTAGTGACACGATTACCAACTTTAATGGTTGTACTAGATCAAGTGTATGGTGGATGGTGAAGTGCTATATTTTCCTCCTCACCATCTAAACACACAAAATGGCTACCCAAATGCAATGTTTAGATCCCATAAATAAACTTGATCTACTACAACCATTAAAGTTGGTAATCGCATCACTAAAACTAGTATACAGTACAACAAGAATAATGGCCGATGTCCTCTTATCCACACCCAGGCTAAAGATCATTAGCAACATGCTATAGTTTAACTGCTATTTCAATAACCTTCATAAAATGTCCACTACCATCAAGCTAGGTTATAGGCAGACGTAAATCATGGAAGTTGGCTGTAATTTCTAACAAGGTTTTATGCCTAGGGATAAATACATACAAATATAAATAAGTCACATAGATATATGTGCTGCATAAATTGAGTAATTGGGAAAGAGACAATGGGCACTGAAAAGGTAGAATGAATTTCAATTATTGATCAGTTAATGTAGTGGAATTAAAATAACTTGCTAGTGGTCATCAAAGGTCAGAGATCATTCCAGTAGTCAAGTAGATACTTGTAATTCAGTAAATGAAGTACAGATATGATTGTCTTCTAGTCCGCTCCTTTTTTGTATCGTTTGCCTATTGGAGTCTTTGTGTATGACAAAGGCAATATGTTTTTGATTAGAATTTAGGGTTCACCATTCTTACAAGGAAAAAGTTAATCGCAGGAAAACCATTTTCTATGTAGAAAACCATTGTGTGTGATTCACATTAGGGAGAGAGGGCGCCAAAGGGAATTGTACTGGATACAGTGATACAATCAAAAGTAAAAAAAAAAAAAAAACACACGCAACACCTTTCCAATTTGAATAAACAAAAAACAAATGCATACTGTTTTGAAATCTATCATACAAAATAAGTATTTTAGAGATCTTATCATTCAAATGATACCTTTTTTTATGTTTTTTTTTGTTTTAAACATTCTCATATTCAGGATGTATATTAGACTCCTGTACTGACATACATATTTTGGAAAGTTACAGGCCTACAACATAAAAAAAATTCCATTAAAGTCTATGGTTTGCTTTTAGCACAGAAATCTGGACCTCAGCTGTGCACTAGGGAGGTTAACAAATTGGATCTCTGAAAAATCTAAACATCTATGGCCAGCTTTAGTCCACATACTAAAAACAAAGATCAAACAGTTGGTATTGTGACAACACTGCTTCTCAATATTTATTTGTAATATCTAAGTGTGCAGTCACCAAAGTACTGGAAGTTTTGGGGCTTGTCCCCACTTTGAACCGTTTTGGCTGTTGGCGGCCCATAGACATGGATGGGCACGGTCAAAAAATTGTGCGTGGATCCAGTTTTTAACCGCGCCATTCATTCTCTATGGACTCGATCGGGGGTGGCTGCAATGATGCTGCATGAAGAATGAAAAAATGCTTGTGCACTAGTGTCATGCCGCGAGTGGTCGGTCAGCCCCCAATGGGGGGACAAGCCCTTACCGCAGCATCTCAAGAAAGAAAAAAAAACCTAAAATATTAACTTGAATGCAGCTGCTACAATTTAAGCAATTTAATGACATTTGTCCATTTGGACCTGCTTAAAGAAAAGTTTGCCAACAAAGTCCTTTGAAATATTTGCACATGATGGAAGATTAAAATGAAAAAATAAATGTTGGTAACAAATTACAAAATGTCTTGTGTAGCAATTATGGATTGCGTATTTAGTTTGAAGGAAAATGGTATTGAGGTAATGGTGGCTTGCTGTGTATAGATTTTTGTGTGCCTTGCATGCAGCAGTTCTGCACTGTGTAGTGTGAACTACAAACCTGCTGCCACAGGCTTATAAAAATGTCCTTTTATTTTTCTGCTTCTTGCATTAGAATGGTTCGATTTGCCACACAAGACAAATAGTGTTTAGATTTATTGACTGGGAGATGGATGGCAGAAGGCCACGTGGCAATTCAAATATGATGTCCTCATGCAAACTAGATGGTACCGTTATTAACCACTTCCTTACTTCTGAATACGTGTCTGGTGTATGCTCCTTTTTATCCTGCCAATCTGAAGCTAAAGTTGTGCTGGACATTTACTACTGTGTAGTTACCCAAAGAGGAACCTTTGTTGCCCTTAAGACATCCAGGCAACATCTGCTCAACTATCTTCCAGCCTGAACAGATATTGTAACGGATTGTGTTGGCAAAGACCAAGAGGAGGGCCATAGATAGATATAGATCTTTTTTTTTTCTGAGATAGAAATTACAAACCAAATGGTACATTTTTGGTATCCCATAATTTTTATATTTTCATTTATAGTTGTATAATCTAATCTAGCTTTAAAATGGCTTGAGTGGCTGTGACATTGGGTACTGTAAGCTACATGTGTTAAATGCTTTTGTACCCTCATCAAATTGACCGTTTCTGCCCAGCCTGTTCTGACACAACTTGCCCTCCCCCATGCGAAACTGCAGGCGCCTTTCCCTGTCATTCATTTAATTATCCATCCTCCTTGATCACTAGAGACTGACCAGATGCTAGATTTTTTTTTTGCATGGAGTCTTAGTCTAAATATGTAGATCTATCCCAAGCCCATGGGATCCTTGTACTAGGTGACGATGGGAGCACTAAGTTTTTCCCAAATATTTACCCCTTATACTTCTATTGTTAAGCTTGTCCCCTATTTCCTAACTAGTAAATAACAGTGCCTCAACTGCTTCTACAGATAAGTCATATTTTATCATTGAAGGACATTGTTGATATTTTTCTGTTATATTACATTTTTTACTTTGTCAATTGCAAAGGGATCCATGAACAATGTAAAGAATCTGATGCTACATGTCAGTACAGTGGACGACACATGAACATGTGTTCTCATGTGACCAAACACTTATGTTTTTCTCCCTGATAGTTTAAATTTTTTTACTATCAGCTGTCAAAAGTTCAAAGAATAATAGTATGGTTTCCTACTGAACTTGTGTTTAGGTTGTAAACCACAACAAAGTACTTTTTATGTCATCTAATGAATGTGGATGTGTTTTGTGGAGACAGTCTACCAATCTTTATAAATTCTCACTTCCTAACCAGAATCCTAGCGCGCAAACTGTTGTGACATGCAAAGAGCGAAGATTAACCATCTGCAACTTTTACAGGCAGTAGTATAAAAAAATATTGCACCATATGGTACAAATTCAAAGGACAAATGTAGGACTTGCCTGACTGTTGTGTGGGCTATGCAACATGTAATGGGTCTGCCAGGGGTTAAAAGATAGAGTGCCCCCACACATGTGTTGGGTTGTCTTTTGCATATTGTATGTGTTTTTCGTTAGGATGTCCTTTTTATTGGCCAACTGAAGTCATTAGAAAAGCAAGCTTTCGGGATGTCACCAAAAAGCTTGCTTCTCAAATGACTTCAGTTAGCCAATAAATGGCATCACATGAACTCCAAACTTGCTGTATTGATTTATGGCTAACACGGTATAACACTACTATTAGTAGGATGTCCTTGTAGTTGTATAGCTTTCTGCCACAGCTATTCCATAGCCCATTTAGACTAAACTTGATGAAATGGCTAGATATTCCTTTGAAGTACATGTGTACCTGACTATTTCCAAACATAGCTTGGTCACCTTTTTATTACGCTGTGAATGGACAGTGAAGAAGCCTTGGTTCTGAAACCAAGGATTGAGCATCAACTGTGTAAACAGCAAGTTTTTGATTTGACTTTTGTACCTTTCACAAAACTATTCCTAGTAAAGGAATATGGGCACCATGGGTTCTATGAGAATAAAGCTGATCAAATATTTTATTAAATAGAAGACATTCAGGGGCACAAAAAGGGGTCATTCACACATGTGCTTTCCGGACTGCCAATTGTCGGCAACATTCAGGTGCTTCAGTCGCTCGTGGGGCATTTAAAAATTCTCCCATTCTGTCAATATTGGGCAGACACCCGAATTGGGGGCTGCCTTATGACGCATTTTTCTTGGCATTAGTGCTTTTCAGGCTTGTGGGTGCTGGAATACCCCTTAATTCATAGGTAGATAGGATGACTCCAAGAGCCTACATGGGCCATTACTACACCACTACTACGTGTTACTACGTTCATGTTAAGAAGAGCTGTATAATCGGCTCATCATGCAATGCATGTGGAATGTTTATTGGGTAGTCATTGGACCATAGTACTATGGCTACGCAGCCTATACTTGTGGCAGAGCCACAGTTTTTGCATTCTACTTATTCAGAAGAAAGGAACTTAAAATTCATATTCTCAGATTTAATATTGAACTGACAGATTATCAGTTCAATAGGATCAAGACTAATCAGTTTTGTGTGAATCCATTGTAATTTAGGATGAAGGCTGTTAAATAATTGTGCAGTCCACAAAATGGCCGATTTTCATTCCTGGCCACTTTTAGCCTATTCATATTGGTTTATGAAAATGAGCACTTAGTATGAATCTTGCCTAGATGTTTCCTTGTATCACATTTTTCTATAAAAAGACAATTTGCTGCTGCTCCTGTTCTAATATCTTTCTGAAACCGAGAGGTGGAGCACATAGCAAAATGGTGTTTTTAATAAAGCTGTTTACTGAACTCTGCTTCTGGTACTGGAGACTATCATTTGGCACAGAAATTGATTTTTCTGCTGGTGATTCTCAGGAATATGAAAGCAGATGTCCCTAAACATGTATAATTAAGGATACATGAAAGGTTTAATTCTCTTTTCTAATTTTCTTGAGACAAGAGACAACAGGAAGTTCTTTATTGCCGAACATCTCTGAAATAAGGTTCAAAGCTCTTTGATGCCATGTAGGAATAGACCAACGTGAACCCTTTTAGAACGTTTTAAAGGGGACTCTCTTAGCCAAATGTTAAATATAAATGGTATATAAATAGTAGAGAGAAAAGATGTGACTGCATGCAATGTCTTCTTAATTGTATAATGTATTCTAACCTGACTCTGTAGGTACCCTGAATTAGATTTTTGTTCCAAACTAAACAAAAGCACCTTATTTAAATAACCGAACATACAATATATTAAAGGCCTTTCTCTTTCTCACAAAAACAATTTTTACACATTTTATTCTATGTTTCTTCCTCTGTCTTTCTGTGCCAGTGCTTCCCCAATTTTCTGTATTGGAAGCGCACCCTCCTGTCTAAACCACGTCTCTGTTCCTGGACTACATATCCCAAGAGCACTTGCATGAGTTACTTGCTGCACATGCACACACCAGTGGCTACATTGACCAGGTTTTATAGGTTCCCAATAGCTAAGATAGCCACCACCACACAGGGAGAGCCTGGTGCACATATTAACCTCCTGGGCAGTTAGCCCGAGTTAACTCGTGGCGAGTTTGTTTACTAACAAAACTCACCCAAAGCAAACATTGGGTGAACGCGCCTGTCTGGTGGAAACCCATGCGATTGTAATCCGTCACTACTTTTTTGAAA
Organism: Ptychadena robeensis; assembly: GCA_036250615.1. Classification (NCBI taxonomy): domain Eukaryota; kingdom Metazoa; phylum Chordata; class Amphibia; order Anura; family Ptychadenidae; genus Ptychadena; species Ptychadena robeensis. The sequence goes on along the minus strand of CM070034.1, from coordinate 24,750,978 downwards.
CTGGTATTGGGCCCAGGAGATAAAGGTGCTTTAAATCAATAATTTGATAATTTGTGCGAGAAGCAATGCACGATGTAGTCGTTATTTTAATGCAACTTGACGAAATTATTTAATTTATGTTTTTTTTTTTTTTTTTATATTACCAATGTGAATTTGCAACGTTTTGTGGCTATTAAGAAATGAAGTATTTTGTGGCTAAAGTTTAACTTGAATCTTGCAAAAGGCACAAGCAGTTGTAAAATAAAGCATGGGTTCTTTCAATGTGGTGCCTGCAATATCTCTAGAATTCTATTTTTATTTGACCTTGTCTAGATTGCTTCCATCAATAGCTTTGGACAACCTGTGAGATTCCTGCAGCTTTTTGACAGCGTGGCATTATAGGGGTTAATAGATGAACCCAGGCTTTGTGCCTAATGTGTCATTAGAACAAGCCCTTCTCTGACACTGAGCTGTGGAGGTCTTCGGCAGCAGCTGCCTCGGTTCATAGGTCCTTCATTTGGAGGAATTCGCTGCTTTCTGTCCTCATGGAAACCAAGAGACAAAAGGCCTTTATTGTCTTCCCTCCCTCTGTGACTTAATACTCCAAAGATATCATGAAGCAGACGCTGGGCTACACGCTAATATATTTGCTCTCTGGCTGTTCCATTACCCACACCTGAGCGGGGTCTAGTGATAAGGTTCTTGAAACACTGATAGCACCTTATAAAGCCGGCAGTCATTGTTTGCACACAAGCTTTACGGCATTGATTGGTAAGTTATTACATGGTCTCCAGCTGCATTTAATCTCATCTTGGCTTTTTTCCACTAGAACATTAGCATGCTACCTTCACCCCATCTATTTATTCATTATAAATATTTTTGCTGGAAGTAAACTAGTGACCATTCTAGCTGGACAGATCATGAGTAGATGTGCAAGAAATGGGAGAACCATATGTAGAGCCAAGTGGGCAGCTGAAGTCAGGTGAGTGCTTGGCTTGTTCACATATATATCTGGTTCTGCTCAACTATTGCTTACCCAATGTCCTCTTTGGTTGTTGAGATCACTCGTCTTAAAGGACTGCCCAGTAGGATGAGTACAGTAGGCCAATGGTTGTGTGATCATGACTGGCCACACACCTTTAATTCCGATTAAATATCCTCCTTGGGCTATGTTTCCATGGCGTGAAAAACAATGTGTTTGTAACTCTGTAAACACATCCATTGCTAGTTAATAGAATAATTTCCATAGTACGTTCAGGGACCCGTTGCGTTTGCCAACCCAAATGCATCGGGAATGCATTGGGCACTCTGTAAGTTAATTGTAAAGCCCCTTAAAAAAATGCAAGGTCAGCTAGTCAAAATTTCAAAGAAAAAATGCAATTCAAATGTAGATTGACCAAAAGTCTGTGCTAAATCTCGTTTTATAATTTAAGCTGGTTTTTATGGGTGATATGAGCCCTCAAATTTACTCTAAGGAACCCAGAGGCACTGATGATCACTTAGGATTCCATATTTCCATAGATTCCAGCACAATTGAGTACCATGCACGTTCACAACACTCTATTGTGTTTGTATCTATTAAAGAGAAGAGCCATGCAGCCTCGATTGATCCCACTGGAAGTAAGCTTGTGTGAAAAGGGAACCCAAATATTGGCAAACCCTGTTTGATTTCCATTACAATAGATGGGGACCAAGGGTATGGGCATAGAGCCGTGTATGCCTAGCATAAGAGCAGACTTTGTTGACGATTATTCATCCCAGTCGAGCAACTGATATCTCAGCATGGTTTCACAAGTAAACCTTTGCCCAGGTTGTATCTATGAACATTGCACCATTTCCGGAGTGTTAGTTTGTTCAATGACACATCTTTCTTTGTCACTTTGTCGGCTAAATCATTAGCCAATGCGGCGTTGTCTAGCTCTGATTAAGACTATGCAACGTCACACTCGATCCTGTATACACAGTCCCTCCTTTGTTGTCTTTCGGAGGCGTGTTGACTGTAAGAAGGTGACGGATATGTTCACCTTGCAGCCAATTTAGCTTCTGGTAAACCGTAAAAGTCTAAATAGTTTTCTATGACTTCAGTTAAATATAATTTATTATTAAAATGTTTTTAGATCCTGAATATTAGAATTGTTCCTCTAATTATAATCCATGGGCAGTAATCCTGAACAAACCAACTACCTGCGTTCAACAGCATTCATTACAATTTAAAGCAAACATATTGTGCAAAGGATACTTTCATAATACAATCAACAAAAGACACATCAAAGAGCCCTAGTATCTACTTAATAATAAAAGGGTGGTAGAGATTTAATAATAATCTTCTCTAGAGATGAAGGTTTTTGAAAGAATGATGGTCTTTGTAACCCAACATCCACTAGCATTCATTTAAAAAGGAAAAAAAAAACTCTGAAAGAAGGCCAAAATATTCCCCAAAATGTGTGGCCACTTGAGAGACCAAGGGTTTAAAAGGTTATTTAAAACTTTACCATAGAGTAAGAAGGCCCTTTTTTAGGTGAGCCTCTTGATTCCTGTCAGAAGTTTTCATGTACAGGGGTGCACACAAGTGGTACTCTGGTACTCAAAAGAGGCCAAAAACTAGCTCTGCGTACCTGCATTATTGTTACACAGCTCATATGCGTATTAATAACTTGGAGGTGCTCCGTGTCTGGGCGGCCGCAGCTAAATGTTACATGTATACAATTTGTCACTTGGATAACTGCAGGGAAACATGAAAGGTTGCAATTAGGGGTGTAAAATTGGGAATGTAAATTTAATAGTAAAAAAAAAAATGTACAAAGTTAGTTTGGCTAGTGGTTTCACTGAAGATATTTTAGAACAGTCATATTTATTCTCAAGTTTTACTTAATGAACAGTAATGGTAAACCGTATATAAAAGGCTATCATGAGGTCCATTTTCTTTTATATTTGGTGAACCTTTTGGTAATTGTTATTTACATTGTACATCTTTTTGAAGATGCAGATTTTAAGGAATGTTGTATATAGTAATCACCTTTTTTTTTTTTTTTTTTTTTTT
>CM070034.1:24726735-24739158 GCA_036250615.1 Ptychadena robeensis | reverse complement strand
CCCCCCCCCCCCCCCATCTAGTGACGTGACGTCCCATCGGGGAGATGGCGGGAAATTCGTGAGTAAAATGTACGAAAACAGTTTTCTATATAGAAAACTATTTTCAGTGTGGTTCATAGTAAAATTTTTGCCAAAATAAAGGCTCTGGTGTCCCAGATGTGCCTCTTTGCAGTTAACCCTCTCTCCACTGGTTTGTTCATCACACCAGGGAAGTGAGGGTGCCAAAGAGAATTGTACTAGATACAGTGAGAACTGTATCTAATACAATTCAAAGTAAAAAAAAAAAAAAACAACCCACAAAACACATTTCCAAATGAATACATGTTTTATTATGAACAAAAAACAAATATAAATATATAATGTTTTGAAATCTATCTTACAAAAGTATTTAAGAAATGTTATCATTCGAATAATACCTTTTTTTATTATTTATTTATTTTTTAAACAAAATTTTCTTTACACAATTGTTTGTTTCAAACATTAATATATTCAGGATGACTATTAGACCCTTGTACGGACATATTTTGGAAAGTTATAGGCCTACAACATAGAAAAAATCCATTCAAAACTATGGTGCGCTTTTGGTACAGAAATCTGGACCTCAGCAGAGCGCTAGGGAGGTTAAGTAAATGATACGTTCACTCTGTTGCATTCTTGCATGGAGATCTCTCTCACCGGTCAGAAATCTCTCTAACAGGTCATCGACCACCAAAAAAAATAAACCTCACTAATTTAAAACCAACCTAATAAACACTGATCAAAGTTCTGAGAATTTCATGGAGAGAAGTTTGCTTAAACCTACACAGGCCACTTGATAAAGATTTCTGTTTCACAAGTGTTCTTTTTAAAATTATTCACATCGCCTTCTGCAGTGCCCCAAGTCTTTTTTTTTCTTTTTGCTCAATATATGGTAATCCACATAGCGACTGTCAAAAACTGACTTTAATAGAAATTGCCCTGCCAATGACTTTTTCTGTGGATTCTAATGATCCTTATCTGATGCTACATATTAATTACATTTGAAATTGCATGGTAGGCAAGCGATGAATGAAACGGCAAGAGGTCAGCTCAATCCTGTGCCGGATGTGGCAGGTTGTATGGGGAAAGCTTTAAGATTTTAACACTCAGCCTTTACGTTAACTGCTTAATGTGCAAGAGCAGATTACATGAATTTAAGTTTACAAGATAGTCATTGATACAAGTACATTTGCTGGGGAAGTTTCAAGGCATTCTGTATTTTTTTTTTTTTTACACTTTGGTTCGTTCCACGGACTCTTTTTTCCATATAAGATATGGGAGCTTTTAGTTGGAGCTATTGTATATAGTAGGGGAATAAGGAATCCAATGGTTTTAAACAACTACAAGAGACTGCATTTTAATAAATGGGCTGTTGGACTTCCCTGATGCAGCACCGATAAATGATAAATTCCCAGCACGCATGCCAACTCTGATAGTAGCCTACTTAAAGATTCCCGGCTCTTCTGTTGGAAGAACATGGAATGGAGAGGGAATTATGAAAAGAACCATGAGTGGCATGCTGGTGAAAAATTAAGCATGTTGGATTGCTGTTTAAAGCAAAACACACAGGTTATCTTTTAAGCCAAGCTATAATTGCAACTAAAGCCTAAAGGACCCCATACACCTAACGAGCAGGTGCCGATAGGCGCGTTATGGAGTGCAACGTGATGATGTCGCGCAGCACTCAGTCACTTAGAGTATTGGCGGGCGCCCTTTCTGGCATCGAGCTTTTGGGCAACAGGGATCTGCTGACGCATGTGGGCACCCTCGAACTGTGGCGATTTTTCCACTGACCGATGGGTGCTAGTGTGCACGCACAGTGGTCGACCCAAAAATCTGTCGTGGCTCACAGGGTATATGGGGTCCTTTAGCTTCATAACTTCAGAGGTGAAACTGTATTCTACAGTATTATTTTTTTTTCGACAGGTTCAATTATAAAACCTTTCAAGTTGAGCAATTGGATTTGAACAGAATACCATAGACCAGTGAGGGCAAACCTTTTAGAGGCCGAGTGCCCAAACTGAAACCCAAACCCCACTTATTTAAAGTGCCAGCATGGCAATTTAACCTTAATTACACACACACCACTCATATAATCACACACTCTACTTTCTTATATGATAGAATAGGAGGGGGTATGGGGCTAGAATAGGAGGGGGTATGGGGGTAGAATAAGAGGGGGTATCAGAAGAGAGTGGAAGAGAACTGACCGCATTGAGGGCCGATAGGCTGCATTCTTTCCTCTGTGCTGCCTCACAGCTCGTGTAGCCACAGAGCCACTTCGGGCATGCGTGCCATAGGTATGCCATCACTGCCATAGACCTTCAATCCTGGCTTCCTTTTGGTGTGCCACTTTGTATACTTAATAGTGAATTTTATATTTCAGATGTGCGTTTTGAAATACTCTAAGATCCTAGAAGATCTTAGAACTGTGTCACGCATGTCATGGGCAGTTTAGAAAATAATGAATCTATAAAGTAAAACATTTGAGAAAAAACGGATCTAAAAGTCCATTTTGCCCTAATTTTTCTACCGCTCTTCATAAAATTTAGATGATAATGAACAAGGCAGATTCGACCCTTTTGGTAATGAAGTAATCAATACAGGGGAGCAAAGTATAAATATCCAGCTTGTTTAATCATCTTGGCCTGCTAGGCCGCACGCTGAGAGTTCACCATCTCCTGCCTGGCGCATGCAGCGTCCTACAGTCTCAATTATAGCTCAGTCTCTGGGTCTGCAAGAAAATTAATGGAAGGGACGAAGCTTTATTCCTGGTGCTTTCCAGGACCTGTCTCGGTCTCTACCGGGAGCGTATGAATTGTGTTCTATTTTAGCTTCTCTTTCTATTTCCTTCCTGTGTGGACATTGCTATATCTTTCTCACCTTGTGGCATTTTTTTTTCTGTTTTATTAAGCTGCATAAGAGCCTTAAGGTAGCCATACACGTATGGATTATCCCTCAATAGATGAGGGACAGACCCCTCAGAGGATCCCTCAGAGAGTTGCCCGGCACCCTTTGTAATGCGATGGGACAGGAATCTATCAACATGTCGGTTCACCATGCGATCCGACATGCGGGAGATTACTGATTGATCTCGCCTGTTGGTCACACCAGGGTTTCGTCTGAGCGACCGCCAGCCGATTAGTGGAAACGCGCACGGCGGTTGGTCTGCTTAAAAGTCGGGCAAGAATCTGCTTGTGTATGGCTACCTTTTTAAGTAGACTAGTACTCCAAACTACTGTGTATATCTGCTGCTTGAGATCAAACGCATGGCTACCCTCGGACTTCTATTGGTAATGTTAGCACTCCCCTTCTTGCTGGAGGCTGTGACATGAAGAAAAAGCCCTGTCTCTATGAAGATGACAGAATCCAGGCTGAGATACTGTGTGGATCAAGGCATAGTAACGGTATTTTTTCTCGCACTACGTTACACTCTGACCGGCGTAACCGGCTCCACGCCATGGAGGCAGCTGGTGCGGTGGACGGGTATCTGGATCGGCTTGGTCGGCATCCCTGTCAAGAATTGTGCTTAGCACAGCGGGTGCCAACGGAGCCTATAACACCATGGAAAACTAGCCCTAGCCATTGTGGCACGATCAACTGAGGAAACCAAAGGCAATACTGGTGACTAGCTGAGTGCTTCAGTGCTCTACACTTGCCTTGTTTTGTGCACAGCTTCCAGAATTTAATTTCTTTTAATTTTACTCTTGTATTCACCATATACGTGGCAGATTTCCTTTAGCAGAGCACAGTTGACATCTTAAATATGAAGCTGGTTCCTCTGGGTCCTATTCTCATGGGCTGCTGACTGTCGGTAGCAGCTCCCTGTCCCTCCAAAACCCCCCATGTCACCCTTCTTCAGCGCAGGAAAAACGTCCTTTTAGCGACGTCCGTGTGAATGGTGCCATACTGCAAGCTCGACTTTGAACAATAGTCTTCTATGGTCGAACTTCTGTTTCTTACTTTGGTGTGCTCCATACATGCACCTGGCTTACCGAGGGTCAGTCATATACACACGCACCTCGTTTCTAGGCACGTTCAATTGTTTTATAAATAAATATGAAGAAGCAGCAGCCGTGCTCTGTAAGCACTTGGCCTGTGACCCTTTGATTACAGCCTGTGACCCAGCGGTGGCTTCAAGCTGATTTGTGATTCACTCTGGGAAGACATCCAGTCTAGCAGAACCAATCACAGGTATCTTCCTCCAGAAACTCGGAGGCTTAATAGTATTTGGTTACCATTGATGCGTGCAGAATTTCATCAGTCTCCAACAGCTGGCAGGCTCAGGCCTCATAAAATAACTTTTTTTTTCCTCTCTTTCTATCCTAAGACACTTTGTTTCTGCTCTCTGGATGATGATCTGACGTTTCTATGACACAAGGAAGAAAACATATCCCATTGTAAAGTTTGGCCTTCTTTAGGAAGACTTTCTTTGTCTTTAGAGTAATCCTTAAAGGAAGGGCAGCTTTGTTAAAGAGTCACAGTTGCCACTACACCTATGAGTTGATCTTGAAAAGAATTGTTTTGGCCTCCATGGAACGCACCCTGTAAAGTACCAGGCCAGATTTATTAAGCAAGTTGTCTCCTGAAGAGGAGAGACGTCTTATGTTGACACTATTAGGTCCAACGCTCTTTGCATCCAGGTGCTGGGAAAGTGGTGTTTTAAAGATCCCTTTTTTAATTCCCCCTTGGACTAGTGACTTGAGGGTTCTTGACTTTTCTTGGGAGTTTACCCATGTTCTTTTTTCCTGTAATATTCCAGTCCAGGAAATTAATGGCAATCCCCAGAGAGTCACAACAGTAAATTGGGGCTGTACAAAAAGGTAGCTTTTAGTGGGCTTTCCATGAGCACATTCACTTACCTGCTCATCGGATGCTGTTTTTTCACAGCGCTGAGCCGTTCCGCCGATGCAAGGCTGAACGTAGTGGAGTACGTTGAGCCTCTGCAGGTCTATGTGCACCGTTGGGATCCCCGCCAAGCAATACACTTAGCGGAGGGGGTCCCAATGGATGTGGAATGTGGAAACATAGCCTTACAGCAAGATGAGGTCATGACCTGAAAAGGTTCTAGGTAGCCCTAGAAAAGGGATTCTGCTTTGGTGGTGTACCTACCAATAGAGATGGTCAAATTCTTCGACTTGCTGATTGGAAATCCCCTGAAAATGGTATCCTAACCAAAATAGCTGGAGATGACGAGAGGTGGAACTGTCAGAACATTTGAAATACATTTTCAATCAGTCAAATTTTCGAAACTTTGACTTTGAACTTAATGTATGCAAAAGCAATTTGTGTTAGAGCAATCCTTTTATTATTTTTTTTGTAATATACCCCCAACCCTTCTCTACATCTCCGTCAATTTTGGTGGCGATACCATGCTCATCCTTGCAATTAAATCGAAATCTCTGCCTACCTTGGCTATGTGAATAGTTAACTTCTGTAGGCAAAATTAACATTTCATACTTCTTACCCCAACCATGGTGCCAAAAAAAACACATTGCACAGAAACTGTGGTAAGGTCCTTTTATACATCAGCATCATGTCATTTGTGTGTTCTCCAGTGCTGGATGGGAGCCTCAGGTGTTCCAACCATACGAACATGTTCCCTATATGTGTAAACAGTTAATCGTGTTTCAGCAATATCCTGACTTCCATAGGATAATTATGTATATGGTATGTGTGTCTAAGAAGCTTAAAAAGAATGGGGTTGCAAGGGAGAAAAAACTCCTTAATTAGGGAGGAAGTAGGTAATTGCCCTTCACGGAGAAAGCTTCAAACAAATAATTTTTAATCAAGAAAACAAAATTAATTAGAACCAGAGCATCACTCCCCGCTAATTAGGATTCTAAGCAGCCTCGGCACAGGAACATATCAAAGGCTATTTGTTCTGCAGCTTGTTTTGGCTGCAGCGCTGATTTGCATGGGGATCATGACCCGCTCTGCTCCACGGCAGATTTTGGCCAGCGAGTGCTGTATGTGTGCAAATCAGGCGTCCGCTTCACAGGTACCCGCCACCTCTGCCATTACCCCATCAACTTTACTGCTGGGCCTTCATTACTCCTGCAGTGTATAGCATCTGACCCATAAACCTTTACGTTATTTATACCAGACAGTCAATATGATTGAAAAAAATCACAGGAAGAAATTATTGTAAATTACGCCTTGTTTATGGAAGTGCTTAAAGTTGGCCTCCATGCCGACGTCGGGCACACATTAATGCAGCTGTGTATTCATCAATAAATGTGAATGCAATTATTCTAAGTGGCTGAATTTTACTTAGTCTCATCCTTATGCAGTTCTACACAGTATCAATGGTGGAGGGGTGGGACTGATTTAGCCAATCAGTTGTGCTACATACACATTTATAGGGAAGGAGCATTTTGATATATGTAGAGCTCAGATAGTGTAAATGGCTCACAACACTGGCTGGGAGTTGCTGACGGGCAGTGGGAAGAGCCGAACAAAGGGTTTGGGCTTTGCCTGTTCAGCGTACACAGCCGTGCTAGGTTCCGCCCCCTTTCCCCTTCCAGGAGCTGATCACAGACTCTACGTTGCTCAATTGTGCTTGAATCTATTAAAACATTGTATGCCCAGCATAAGTTATGGAGATTACAAAAGGAAAGGCACTCTATTGCTGAATCTTTACTGAATGGCTACATTGGTCTTCCATTGAGTAAGGAGAATAACCGTCGGTGTTCTACCGACATGAGATGTTCTTGAATAATCGCATAAAATTTAAAGCTAGTAATACAACTATATTTATTTAACCTTCAATTTTCTTTAAGTTATCACCTACAAGGGGGCGGGTACAGTTGAATAAGGTTTTGGGGGAAAATGGCTTAGTGCACTGGCAGTTAACTTCAATGTATTAAATGTACATAAATGTTTATCTTTTAAGCTGGTCATAATGTAGCCATACACATAGAGATTATCCCTCGATAGATGTGATACAGACTGCAGCGTGATGACGTCATTATGCTACAGCCGGCTCCTCAGAGGTTCAGCCGACACCCTTGGTGTGGCTGACCTTATTTTAGATGGGGACGGCAGTAATGGGATCAGCCGGTAATCTACCAACATGTCTGATCACCGTGCGATCTGCAGTGCCAGAGATTCCTGGTCGATCTGGCCAGGTGGGTGCATCCGATTGTCGGCCAGGCGTGTATGGCTATGGTTCGATTTTTCTAATTAATCTACTTAAATTATTGCATTTAAGTATCGTTGTGAAAATGTTGTTCATTTTTTTTGGAGCTCAAATTGGATCGAAAAATCTAATAAAAATGTTACCTCTAATCTAGCAGTTATTGTACATGTTCATATGACAACATTTAAGTCTTTGGCAGCATTTCTAGGTATTTCTATGCATTTGTGTCAGGTAGTATGGAGCATGCGTACAGGGCTAAGGAAAGGAATATGGGGATTGAAATGTGGAACAATTGACTTTTTTTATTTTAAGTTAATCGAATAAAAATCGACCCGTGTATGCCCAGCTTCAGTTATGCTTTTGGGAGCTGTGACACATTTGGCCACATCTTGAATGGCCTTGTTGAACCTTAAAGGCCCCCATCTTTATGATGGTCCAGTAGACTTCTTAAAGGCAAAGGCAGTGGATGGGAAAAATTCCAATGGTCCTAAACTAGTGTTTGATGTAATCACCAATGCACATCATGGTAAATCTTGCAGTTGGGCATTAAGTGCATGGACATTTACCAGTTATTGGCAAAGTGTTACTAAAACAAATGGCTCTTGTATGCAGTATAATCATTATAACTTCTAAAATGTGTCTCTTGGCAAACAAAGGTTCCTCTCAGCCCGAATGGCCCGTAGATGAGTCTGTATGTATAGAACAGAATATGCGCTTTGCCAGTTTTCTTGAAAGTATACTCGTATAAATCTCCCGGCTGCATTTTCCTCTGTTCCTGCACCAGCTCAGTAGTTGCAATACATTATGTCTGGCAGCGGCGGTGATTAAGTGTTATAATTTACTTTAGTGCTGTGTAGGGTTATACATTTCAAAAGAGATCATTAAATTTGAAAGGAAGAGAAACAAGCAGGTATCTTGAAAATTGGGTCTTTTTTGCATATTTATAGCCCGTTGTATTCCAGAGAATGTAAGCGAAGAACAAGTTTGGGTCCTATTTTAAATTATTATTCTTTTTTTTAAATAATGCAGGAGAGTGGTGTGGAAATGGAGCTAGCATCTAACTTTTCATCCGAAGTCTATTAAGGCGCGTTGGAATAAAGCTTCGGTGATTTACACACCCAGATGTACAGTATAAATATTAACCGTTAAGGCTGCTTTCTGCGCCTTGTCATACGCACAGATTAATTTTTTGAACCGTTCAACTTTACTGTTGCTTATTATAACATAAAAGGTCTTTAACCGTTTACCGCTTGGCTCTCCTCCGGCAGAGAAAGTCGTTTGCTTCTAATGACAGCGACAGTTGATGCGTCTTAATTGGGAATCTGAGCAGTGAATTAAGGAACATCTGCTTCATGCCTTAAAGGTTGTCTGCGACCTTTTTTTAATTTATTTATTTTTCTTTCTTCTTAAGAGGATGACTGCTTGTGGTACAGATCAGCTAAGGTCAGCTATTGGCAATGTTGTAGCCATACGGGATGTGTGAAATTGGATAATAGAGTAAGATGGTTAGAAGATCTTCTAGGAGGAAATTCGACCTACAAAGGAAAGGTTGAACATGTCCTAGGTTGTTGTGGCTTAAAAAATAAATAAAGTTATGAAGTTGATTCAATTAAAGTCAATCTAGTAATCCGTTTGTCTGTATAAACATTATCCTATGTAATCTGGCAGTGAACTAATTTATCTGTTGAGTCTTGATTGCCAATGTGGTCCTGTTGAAAGTTTACCTACTTGCCAAGTACTTGGACAAAATTGGGAGACTGGCAGTAGCCATTTTTTATTTTACTTTATGCTGGCATTTATTTGGTTAGCCAGACTACATAACACATTCTGTCAATGGTACAAGACTAGCTGTACCTTGTTTGGAGTGCACATGTAAAGTGATGCAGCAAGCTAGGTTACCCTATTCTTCAGCACTGCTCTGAATACCCACACCCACCAGTCCTTTCATTGCCAATTGACAGGGGTCTTTCAAGTAGGATTCCATACTATTGTCTGCTCTCAAGTAATTCTTGGGTCATCTCCTAAGCTTCTTGGATTTTGTTCCAATGTTGGAGGCGTTTTTGTTGAATGGAAGTCTTTTGGAACTTGAATATGTTATCATACATCACCAGGTCCTTTGTAGAGTTCAGATATGGACCCAGTTTCTATGTTGACTTATGAAAGTTGGCATAAAACATTCTGTTACAAAAAGGTTTGTAAACTGATAAGTAATTGATCTAGGACCATGGACTTTGGTCTTGTTCATTGTCCATTCAAGACTCTAAAACCATTCTAAAGTCAACGGCTTTCTGTCTGCTGAAACGGCTGACCACAGAGCAGGCAGAGATACCCTTTTAATAGCTATTAAACCTGAAAGAAGTTCTATCCATCGCCATAGCTTAGCTTTCATAGAACATTAAGTCCTATGTCAAGTGGGTTTTGTTGATTTCAAGCAGGATTTGCATTACTGGTATACAGGAGTTCAAAATGTACTTAGAGTCAAATGACATTAAGGAGGACAACTACAGCCCATGTGTGCTTGTCATTGACTTTAAAATGGTTATAGACTTGAGTGGATGTTGAACAGATAACATGAACACAAGATCAAAGTTCATGGTCCTAGATCCTTAACCTATCTGTATACAAACCATACAATATTTTTCAACAGTCAACAAAGAAATCTTATTGGCGCCATATCTGAACTCTACAAAGGACCTGGTGTTGCATGATGACACATTCAAGGTCCAAATGACTTCCTGAGGAGTCATTCAATAAAACTCCTCCGTCGTTTAGCTTACAATAAAAGGTTGCTGAAAAAATGATGTACCTTTCAAATTTTATGCATGGGAAACTCTCAATAAGTTCTCGTAAAGACAATTAGTAACCTTTTCACATAGTAAGTAACTTTATTGTTATAGGTATTACAGGTCCTTTTAAATGGTTCTTTTAGGAAGGAAATATAATGCAGTGATTTAGAAGGTGGGGGTGGCAAACTGGCCGTTCTGCAGTTTTTTTTCATCCAAATCCATTAATTGCTGGGATTTATTGAGCTGAAAGCTCGGCCTTAAATGCTGAGAACAAGTGCTGCTATTTTAAGCACACTGATAGCATCCCAAGCTCTCGGAGGCCCTCTAACACCCCATAATCCTCGTCAACAAAAGCAGTTCTGTGCTTCTGGAAGTCGCACTCGGGGAGGGAACCTTAGTGCAAGGCGAGTTACTTTGCACTTTTTTTTGACAAGCTGACAACAGTCAGGACACCGAAGTACGGATTAGTCATGGGTAGGGACCGTGTTAATCATTTCTATGTTGAGCAGTCTATTAACATAGGGTGTGGGAAGATTCAGATTTTCCACACAAGGCTACCCACCGCTTACATGAGCCATGCAGCCCCCTTCATCCTCCAGATTACGGATCTGACGCTTGTCTGATTCTCTGCAGCACAATCTCGCTTGCTGTAAGAAATAAAGGAGATGAAGACTTTGCTGATTGCTCCCGCCCACTGACCATTTTACGTCAACGTTGCTTGCTGCCAGACTGAGGCCTTTCTTCCAAGCGGCTTCAACCTACCATGGACAGCTACTGTAAGCTGTAGGGAGGGGGTGCAATGGTCAGAGCTGGCCATGGCTCAGCTGCCAAGTGCTTACTTAATACAGGAAGGCCCTGAGAGCGCGTCGTTCTACGAGACTGCTGTGCCTGCCAAAGTGTCCATTTACATAAAAGAATATTCACAAGGAGCAGCCGCTAGAACATCCATGCCAGATTATCCATTTCTGTACTCTCGGTGGTGACTCTGCTTTCTACAGAGACCCTGTTAAAAATTGAGACATTTTATGTTTTGGGGGTAGAGCTTAAAAGCTTATTTACACCTATGTATTGCAGTAACAAACATCAATAAAGTGTACTTGGATGACTGTGCCATTAGGTTTCAGTGCCAACCTAGCCTTCAAAGACATTGTTTCCCAAACCTGTTCTCAAGTCTCACCAACTGGGAATGTTTAGTGGATTTCCAGACATGCAGTTGAGACACATTAAAGATAATTGATTAACCAACCTGAATGATTACCTGCAAAACATATAGGGTTGGTAGGGCTTGAGGACAGGCTCCTGCACAATCACCACATGGATAATATCGTGGTGTTTTGGTCCATGATGGTGATTTCAGAGTCCTTTGGAAATTCCTGTAGTGAAGTAGAAGTCGATGTTTGAAGTGGAGGCTGTGAAAATGGTCATGAACCACTGTTGTGGACTGGTTATCTTATACCGACATCAGATCTCCATCTACTTTCACTCATTTACTCCTCACCATTCCTCATCTGCTGCTCCTCTCTGCAAATCTCTACACGGACTTCCAATTGTCCAGAGAATCAAAGTTCTGTGCCTTGTATCTATATCACTTCATAACTCCTGTCCTCCTAACATCTCCAACCTGGTACATAAATCTACCCCTAACCGCCCCCCTCCGCTCATCCAGTGACCTACTAATGACATCCCTACTCCTACATCATCACATGCACGGCTTCAGGACTTCTCTAGTGCTGCTCCTTCTCTCTGGAACTCCCTCCCTCGCCCCATTAAACTTGTGCCTACTTTTATCGCAAGCCCTAAAACCCCCCCTTTTCAGTCTCGCCTACCCATCCTCTCATTCCTAACATCACCACCCTGCCAGTCCCACCCCTCCCCCACCTATTGTATACTTTGTTCCCCAACCTTTTAGATTGTAAGCCCGACTGGGCAGGGTCCTCCACTACTCCTGTGTCATAACCTGTTCCTGTGTGTACTATATTGTGTTGTATCTCCACTCTGCACAATGTTTTGTACAGCGCTGCGTAATATGTTGGCGCTATATAAATAGATTATAATAATTATAATTTCACAGTAGGTGCATATAGACAGGAAGTGACTGAAGGAAGCTGGAGGAGATCAGA
The DNA here is from genome assembly GCA_036250615.1 of Ptychadena robeensis. Classification (NCBI taxonomy): domain Eukaryota; kingdom Metazoa; phylum Chordata; class Amphibia; order Anura; family Ptychadenidae; genus Ptychadena; species Ptychadena robeensis. The sequence goes on along the minus strand of CM070034.1, from coordinate 24,727,093 downwards.
AAGGAAAAATAGAAATTAGTATTTTTAATAATAAAAAAAACCCTGTTGATCTTTTTTGAGGCTTGATTTTCTTTCGTTTAGAGCACTTTTTGTGGTTTACTTCTGGTCAGGCCTCGGTGTGATTTTTGGGGGAGCTGTATAGGACGGCAGAATTTCCATTTAGAGTTCTAAAGGTTCGTACAGCTTATCCTTGATTACTCAGCGGCGATCACAGGAAATCGTTGTAGATTTTGTAGCCGTCTGATTAATGTCCTTATGGTCGTGCTTATCTGCTGCAATCTCTTCACCCACACCTTCTCAAATTGTCTTGTGGTTTCATCAGAATCTTTTATATCGGCAGCAATTTGACTACGTGTGT
>CM070034.1:24663067-24726697 GCA_036250615.1 Ptychadena robeensis | reverse complement strand
TTATCATTATCTCTCCCCTGTTCACAATGACTCACTGGTTAAATTATTAACTTTTGACCCGCCAGTGAACCAAACTAGTCAATATTCTGGAAGCAGGGCTTAGGAAAGTAGGCCGAAATTGATGAGATAACATTTACAACCAACAAAACAAACAAAGAGCTTAGTGACGCATCAGTGACTGGCCCTTAGGATTGGCGAGTCTGTCAGGTAGCTGAAACTTGTTAAAGTGGACCTGTCATTGTGGATTAGCGGCTGCCAGCAGAACACTCAATCAGAAAGTGACAGAGTATTGTGCTGGTTTGGTTATGTGATTTTGCAATGCTAAATCCTTAGCTCCTGTAAGCCTTCTCTCTAATGTCAAGGCCGTGGAACGGAACACAGAAGCTGAAGGCAGATTGGTAATTTATCCTATCAGAATTTGTTTACTAAGCAATGTCATAGCATCTTTCATGTCTCCTGTGGGGTCCTGATGTTGCTCAAATGACTGCGCTCCATGGACAAAGCAACCCATTAAACACCATATAGTTTGGAGCGGAGCACGATCTCGAAGGAGCTGGAGGTGCAGCACTGCTGAGTAGTCCAGCTCAGCTGATGCTTTGGATGTGGACGTGCAGTCCCCATCTTCAGTAATGGACATCGTTTGTGGTTTAGGGTCATGTCTGATAACCCTGTCTTCGAGCAGGATTGATTGGTCCTGCTCGAAGACAGAGATGGCGACATTAGATGTGCACCAGATAGATGCCATGGGCATGTGCGGCCATCGATCTAGCCCATATCTATGCATGTATGGGCACCTTTAGTCTAGTATAAGTATATAAAGTATAAATCCTGTTTGGAAATTGCCAAAGAGTTAATAGACCAACTGGGGCATGTTATGGTACAAAACTGAGATTGATCCCTTTTCTCACTCTTTCCTAAGCAAATGTTTGTATATTTTTAAATCTACGAATGTAATCTTCCTTTCTGTGGTAGGCTTCAGTTTTCAGCATGCGTTCAAAAATAACAGACACTTGTTTACAGTCAACATTTATGATTTACATATGCTTTTAATACAAACAATGAATGTCTTGTTTGCTCTGGTAGAGTGTATGTAAACTTAGGAACATACGTAATATTTTGCAGCTTACCAATTGTTTGCATTAGTTTGCATAATATTTCTACCTGGTGGTCTAGCCATTAACTCACATTCTTCCTTGGGTTGGCTATAGTCACTGTATTTTGGCTATGGGGGAAAAATGTAGCCATCACCTTTTCTCTTTTCGGATTCTCCTCCATGTAAATCTATATCTGAATCATAATAAAGGATAGAAAATACTAATACAGTCACTTCAATTAAAGACTGGTAAGCTTCACAGAACTCAACTGCTCAAGTTTGCCATATTTAGCCAAAGCCACTAGAGCTCTACTGGGACTCGCGTTATGAGTCTAAAAATTAGGATAGTGCCAAAGTATGGTTAGGTAGGACTAATTTTACTGTGGCCATTTTAAAGTATCTAGATCCATAAAGTTAGGCTAGATTCAGATGATATGGAAACGCCACTTTAAACCGAACCACAACCATGAAATTGATCTCTTCTCCCGCATTTGGCCAAAGGGATACAATGGGGGAGGACACAGAGCTGTCTGCTTCCAAGCAGTAAACCATCTTCTACACCTAGCCTAAGGACAGTGGTTCCTAAACTGTGGGGGTGGGGGCGAAGGTTTTTCAGGGGGCACTGGCCCTCATTACCTGTATTTGAATAGGAAGAGGGAAGGGGGCTTGATAATGTTCCTAAATAGAAAAGGGGGAGCCCTGTAAGGAAAGTTTGGGATCCACTGCCTAAGGGAAAGGGTTGCATGCGGGTTCAGTTTTACCACTATACTACCCATTAATAATGGAAATTGTAACTTTTAAATAGCGCCAACATATTACGCAGCACTGTACATTAAAGTTGAGATGCAACAGATGATAACACACAGGTATGGATTATGACACAGGAGGAGTTAAGGAACCTGCCCATTCTGGCTTACAATCTACCTCATCTAAACCATTTTATTTTGGGTCCATGTTGCTGTGTGTAGATTTCTCCTCACTTCCTGTCCTCAGTAGAGATGGTCGAAAAATTCGCATTGCGAATTTTTAAGTAGAAATGTCGACTTTTTGGCTGAAAATTCGCATAGTCGAATTTTGATGGAGTCATTTCGACTTTTCGCCGAAAAAGTCGAAAATCAGCCTGATATTTCGACTGAAATGATTTGATTTGCCGTGCCGCTATTTCGCGTGCGAGTATCGCCATTTTATTTAAAATTTTCGCATGCGGAGTGATTGGAAGATTCGCATTGGCGGAGATTCGCATGGTGCTAGCTAACTTTGTCAGCTTATTGCAAAGCCCCTGAAAATGGTATACTCACAAAAATTGCTGGAGTTGTAGAGAAGGGTTGGGGGGACATTGCTGGAGTTGTAGAGAAGGGTTGGGGGGACATTGCTGGAGATGTAGAGAAGGGTTGGGGGACATTGCTGGAGTTGTAGAGAAGGGTTGGGGGACATTGCTGTAGTTGTAGAGAAGGGTTGGGGGACATTGCTGGAGTTGTAGAGAAGGGTTGGGGGACATTGCTGGAGTTGTAGAGAAGGGTTGGGGAAACATCTGAAAACAATAAGTTTTGCTCTAACATGTCAAGTTTGTGTATAAATTGGGTTTAAATCTCAGCTCTGATTGTAAAGCTCTGCTACTATGTACACTGATTCTTCTATTATAGCTCATACAGCAAATCCAAATTTTCCACCTCATGTGAATTTTTGATCTTATGCAAATTTTCGGCTTTATGCAAATTTTTTAGTGTTTTATGTGAATTTTTGGCGTTATGCGAATTTTCGACTTCGACTAGAAAAAAGTCGAAATTTTGCAGTCGAATCGAAATTCGATTGGGAAACTCGAAATTTTAAGTAGAATCGAATTTTATTCATTTCAACCATCTCTAGTCCTCAGTACATCAGATAGGTAATGAAGGAAACTGCAACATAAGTAAAACTGTTACCAGTCCAAAAAAAAGTTTGTAGACTTGAACTGCACTCCCTTACAGCTACCAATCATCAGGCCATATGTAACCGCCACGTTGACGGTTCATGGAAATGTAAACAAATGTTTCCAAATGTTCTTTTTTTTTTCACACAAAATAATGATTTGTAACACGTAGCTCTTCACATTCGTTACACTGTACACAGGTCTCAGTCAGCTGGTGCATGACTAATTAGCAGTTTGACATTTTCAAGACAATCTGTTGAACCTTCGTTAAAAATAGGCCGTAAGTGTCCGACTCCACAGGTGCAGCTCCAATTACCTATGTAGCTGGAAGACGAGTCTCCGTGCCGCCTTATCATGCTGGATTGTGGCATTATCAGCTCGCCGGGCCAAAAACAAAGAAGCCACTAATCATTTCTTTTAATGATGTGCTATACATCTCCTCTGCCTAGCTCTGGGTGTCAGTGCCATTTACAGTGGGTCATTAAGATTATTAGAACAATGATCTTCAATAAGATAATAAGGGAATCTTCATTATATTAATATGTTAAATTGTCCGACTTTTGTTTCCAAATATCTATCATTTTTTATTGCATACAATTTTAAATGTAAATGTTGGGCGCTCCTAATGATAGCTGTATTCCCGGCAGAGTATGATAAATGCAGCTCTCTGATTTTTAAATCCTTACATATGATGTCTGGTTCTTCCTGCTAAATGTGCAGCAAAGCTTTGACCATGGGAGGTAGAAGCAGAACAGGAATATAATTTGATATCATTAAGGGGCCACGTTAATTGTTTCCACAAAGGAAGAATGGGAGGTGCTAGATGTTGATGGGGTATATGTTCTTCCATTAGAACATACATGGTACTTCTCAGACAAAAGGTTCCTAGGTGAGTATTTGCAGGAACATGGTCACCTCTTCCTATTTTCGACAATTAACCTTGTATGTATTTGTACCATTATATATTGAGACTGGCAGGGGAGCAAATTCAAGGTGGACAGTAGTGTGCATTTGTTGACATGCAAAGGCTGACAGTAGGAAAGTTCACCTCTCTTGCTTCTTCAGTATCCAATCAAAGTGTGCAGAACATACCTTTTAGGCATAGTGTAAAATCCTCCTGATGAGTCCTAACAAGATGGCCGAAACGCGCAGAGGAACGATACACACCCTTGAGAAAGGAGAGTTTATTTGTTACTCCCCGCCACTCAGATGTTGAAGCTTGATGTGGGACATAAGTCCTGGAATCTTTTGTGGTGAAGATTGTGTTTATATATATTTATTGCAACAATTGTATGGGACCCACCTGGACTCTGCTATGGTCATTGTATCATTGTCATTTTTAATAGATTGAAATAAAGTGAATTCAAATATAACTTGCCCTTCTCTACCACCTAAATCTCATGGGACTAGCCACCCTTTGCCTTATCCAGATTTGCTGGATGCAGTGTTATTTGTTTTAATCAGAGATGGTAATTGGCACAATTTTCTACCCCAGTACCCAATTGCTTCATGTCCGTTTTATTTTGTTAGGACTTTTAGGTATAGTGTTCAGAAATGATATATTTTCTGTCCTATCTGGCTCCCTTAACTCATATGGTCATAAGTACAGGATGAAAATCCTGGGTCCTCAACAGAAATAGATGGCCATCAACCCTTACCTTCTATCAGTGTTAGAGCCATTTTTTAATATGTAAAATATATTTAATGCTACTGTTTTGGGTTTTTATAGGCTACAGGCCAATCAAGGTGGAGGACCTAATCAGTGTGAATACCTATAAATATTGGTCTCTGGTTTATGGGGATGTTAAAAGGTCTATGGAAACCACCAGCAATGGTGGCTCCATGTTGAGTGCAGAGTTCTACCATAACACCACCCCTGGCATGGTGCAGGTTCTCCTGCGCTTTGTACAGAATACCACTTGAATTATTCTAAACCTCAGCTTTGTACCAAGCCTAGTTTGTCATTTGTATCCATGAAACTGACCTGATGCTGAATATCACTGATGTCCTGGCAGCACTGAAGTCGTTGCCAGCCATTGTGCCTGGAAGCCAAATGTGCCAAGTGGTTCATCACGAACTGTCAAATTCTCATTTCATATGCCGGCACTGGACGCAGCTACAAAAAGAAAAGGCCTTTTGTTCTCTTAACCAAGCAGAAATGAGGTAGACCGTTTTTTGTTTTTTTTGTAGAATGTTCCTGCCAAGAGTGGTATTAACTAAAATGTGTGCAGATAGATTATACAAGTTTTTTCTTTAAATAGATGATACAATGGTTTTATGATTACCGAGCAAGTAATCAATCGTCCTTACTAAGCAATTTCCCCATCTGCTTCACTGTGTTCTGCTGCTACGCATCCCTAGGACTTGCCAGCTGAGTCAGTGCGGAGGATTCTGTTCTCACTGTGGGCATGTTGGACAGTAAATTGTTGCTTATAGCTCATCTGGCACGCACCCTCTATCTCGGTCATCTGCTTTCCTGTCTGTTGTTTTGTAGCTGCTGTCCCTTTTCTCTTTCAACTCCTCCATCACTTTTTCATTTTCTCTCGTTCTGCTTTTAACGGTTATCTCTTTTCTAGTCTGATGATAGCTTGTCCCCTGTCCTTCCTTCTCATTTCTATTTCGGCTGTGATGCCGTTCAGTTAACCCTTCTGCTGAACCTCCCTAGATTAGAAAAATGCCAAGAACGTCTTTGTTTTATCTCCTGGTCTTCTTCTTCTTTTTTTTTTTTTCCTCCTGTCTATTAGGTGCTTTGCAGAGAACATGTTCACTGCTTGGTGACTTGGCCACGTAACCTAAAGCCCCCCATACACGTCTAGATTTTCTGTTCAATCAACTTAAAAAGATCAAATTTTTGGGGGTCAGGGAAATTGGTGATTGGTTTTATATTTGCCAACTGTAGTAAGATATTTGATCAACTTTTTTGGGATCGACTGAAATACAACCAATGAAAATTTACCAGCATGTCCAATCCTTTTTCAATCAGTTTTTTTCTCAATTTTAGTTGTTTTAGGTTGATCTAACCATGTGGGCTGCCATAGATTTTCAATCAACCAACCAGAAAAAATTATTGAATTAAGTTGATTGGATGAAAAAAATCTAGACCTGTATGGGGGCCTTAAGTAAAGGCAGAGATATACGGCTCGATTTTTGAGGCGTTCGAGAATACTTAGCAGCAGGGCGATGAAGTCATCACGCTGCTGCCTAGCTGCCCCGATATGCACGGACGATACAAAGTATAGGTTATCGAACAGGGTTTTCCAATATGTTGGATCCCTGTTCAGCCAAGCAAGATCTATTGATCCTGCTCGAAAAACTCAATACACAGGTCGGTTTTTGCCTTGAACGTGCACAGCGCTCGGGTGTGCTAAAATCTGTGAAAAAAACGACCTGTGTATTCCTAGTTTAAGATTTCCGAAAAACATAACAATAACAAAGGAATAAAAAATTCCTTGGCAGCAGCGCGATGACGTCAGCGCACTGCTGCCGAGCTTCCCTGATATTGGGAGCCAGCAGGCAGCCTGTCTGATAATTTTAGATAGGGACCCATCCAAAGTATAGGACATCGAACAAGGTTAACACAGAATACATGTCCTTTTTTTTTTTTTCTTTTTTTTTTTTTTTCACTTTTAATTTTTATTTCTTTTCTGAAAAAATTTACAAAAGTACATGAATGTTATACAGCTCTTTCATACCTATTTACTCACAATCTTTGTGTGATAGGGATGGAGTAGAGCAAACCAGGCTCCCTCCCATCAGCCAGTGCCAGAGATGGCCATATCATCGCCCCGCCCCGGGACACTTCACCCAGGGAATGACAAAAGGTAGAATAACGGGGGACCTTGACAGGTGCACGATGCCACAGCCAACCACCCATGGATGAAATAGTAACATAGGGTGTGGCAAATTCATAATTTAGGCAATGGATGAAATCTGATCTGAACGTGTCTTTTTTTAACAGATTTTAGCACAGCTGAGTGCTGTGAATGCGCACATCGTGTGGCTGTTAAAAATCTGTGAAAAAATCAGTGTGTATTCCTAGCTGAAGTTTTGTGAAGTATAGAATTTGGCAGGGACTCTTAAGTCATTATGGAAACAGCAAAGTAATGGAAAGAACATTTACAGAGTTCCTTCAGATTTCAGCTACGACAACAAGACTAATGTTCTTGCAGTGCTGGGAACACAAATGGTGGGCAACTCCCCTTGCTTGAAAGCCAAAAGGCTTTTGTAATGTGTATTTTATATTATTGTTATTAAATTCCAATGCCAGGTCGGTAGGGTAGAATCAAAGGAGCTAGTTCTAATATATAAAACCAAAGTAAACCCTACAAGGTAAGAAATTTTGTTTTTAGTACACAGCATAAATCGTGATATTAAGAAGTAACTGAACAGTATGTTGGTTGAGCATGGCATTTGCTTTGAGGGACTGGCATTAACCTGTATTTTTTTTCCCATTGGCACATGCTTTGGGAGTTTTCAGGAAGAATTTGGTGTACATTGTAACAAAATATGCATTGGGGTATATATTCTGTTTGCCTAAAATGCATATAAAAAAACCAAAAGGATCACTCATGTAAGTACAGTTGTGTAGTACTCCAAAATCAAGGCATATCCACTGAGCCATGGCGTCTCACCTATCCCATTCAGCATGAGTCCACCCAAGATGATGGAAGCTCCTCTAGCAGGATTCATCATTTCTAATAATTTAGGCAGGTCATGTTCTCCCCATACCTATAAGCCTTGCTCTACTGAGACAAAGAATGAAGGCTTCAGCAGTTGACGATGAAGCTATAACTCAACAGGTATGTCCGGATTAGGCAAGTGGCAATGTTTCTTCAAAATCTATTGTCTATGAAGTCTATAGATTCAATTCCCTAAGCTGTAGCATATATTTAATTTTATTGCTTGGCTCTTGTTCCTAAAGATAACAAACGTCATAACTAGGGTATATAAGAGAGCTGTCCCTTTTTGTTTCAATTGTTCAACATTCCCTCCCCAAAAACCTAACTGGAATAATTGAGACTCAGACAGATTGGGTTTTACATGTCCCGGCAGCCTTTTATTACCAACATAACAAACAAAATATAATATATAACAATCATTACACAGACCATTATAGAGTAAAATGAAGGTCCCTTGTTAACCTTCTGAGCGTTAACTCGGGCTGAGTTTCATGCATCATAACTAAAGCAGTTAACTAGAGCCGAGCTCTAGGTCTCGCCGTCTGCTTACGGCGGTCTTACAAATGCTTCCGGGTCCACCCCCGATCGCGTCACTGGTGACGCAAAGGGGGCGGGGGTAGGCGGCGCCATAGACCTCCGTCTAACTGGAGGGGCGTCGCTTTTCTTCAGCGTAAGTCCGGCGTCTCCAGTGACGCCGGACTTATGTGTAGGTCCTCCAGCTGAGCAGGTAATGAAAAAACCGTGCCAAGGGTGAAACGCTCAGGAGGTTATCCAGCACCCTGCATCTGCATTACCCAATACATCGGCCTCCAGCCGCACTACACCGACCATTACAATATAATGCAGATACCACCTTACACAACGAGTTCCCTGACACTCTGACATCCCTAAGAAAGAGTAGGACTCTATACCTACAACGGTCCATTCCAATGACCTTTTCCCTGACCAGACCAACTTCAAGGGCCTTAGAACCCTGCAGCTGCCATGACAAGTTTTGAAACCTGAAAACAAAGGAATTAGTTTTATAAACCAAAGAAAAATGTAGGGTCGGGTTCATCCGATGCACACTATCCTCCGACTGAAGTGTGGCGAAATCTCCTCACACTAAACTATAGGAGGACCCCTTCTAGCAACTGACCCAACCAATCCGGTAGAGCTGGAACAAGATAACATAATAACATGACAAGATACCATAATAACATAACAAGATGATAATGTAAATAAGTATGTGTATAAGATTTACTAACCTTTAGAATGCCAGCTCCTTCTATCCCAGTCATGTAGTCCTAGGTCTCTGTCATTTGGCTCTGGGTCTGTCTGTTAACTGATCATTGCCATATTTCTTTAGCAGTTATTTTTTTTTCATCACAACAGAGCCTTCCAACTGTCAGGTGGCCACTTTCGGAAACTCTTGCAGCTTCACATTCCCACTAATGGTCCTCCTGCCCGCTATATTACGTTTTGTTTACTTGTAACATACAGATTCGAGGACCTATCTCTGCTCCTTATTTTTGGATGTCTGCGTCAGGATGAATTTGCTAAATGAATGTCGCGCGGTTGCAGATAATCTTTTGGCCGTCGTAGGCTGCCCAGTCAAACACGATTTGTTCATCCCCATTAGTTCATCCCAGCAGATAATGGGGAATTCTGCAGTTTGCAAACAGCCATCTCTCGCATCCCTCGGTGTCTCGGGTCAGCATGTATGTCTGAGCCTCCAGCTGCCAGTGTTCGAACACACTTCTCTGGAGGGAGATGTGTATTTCTGATTTTGTATTATTTATTTATTTAGCCTGACCTGGTTTTATGTCAGGGGAACCTGGAGGCTAATGGTGTTCTTGGAGTGTGAGTCAGCAAGCCCTACGTGGGTTTGATTTTTAAATCATGACACCAATGAGACGACAGAGAAATATGGCCATTAATTGAGATGTAGTGAAGGAGCCGTTATGTAGGTTGTCAAGTTCCCCGAGTCTATACTGGTTATTGTGAGCGGCTGAAATCCCAGCCATTTCTCTGGATTAAGCACCTCTTTAATGCATCACTTCTACTTTATCTTTAGATTTAGAAAGGATTGTACAATGCAGCCTGTAGGATTTGTGCCTTTTTAGGATGTTAATGTGTTTTTGTTTTTGTTGAGGGGGTTGTGGACAGACGTTGCTCGCTGAGAACAGTGGTTGGGGGTGTCCGACTGTCCTCGCATGACTTGATCTTATGCCTTCCATTGCGGTCTAATTCCAGGGTGGATTTGATTTTAAATCAAACTGATTTAAAACACAATTTAAATCACTAGTCAGTAAAGCTGGCCATACACCTTTAGATCTGTCAGATATCCTTTAGATAACTATGTAGTGCTGGATCCTCTGCGATTGAACACAGGTAGACTTGATGGTTTATAAAGTTCCTCATATTACATGGTTTTGGTAAAACATAAGGAGATCTAAAGGAAATCTGAAAGAGAAATCTAAAGGTGTATGTTTCCAAAAACCTCTGGAAGAGCATGACATTGTAAATGGATTCATGGAATTTGTTTACCCAAAAAATTTTACCTATACAGCCCTATTCTATATGATTAAAAATGAATCTTTATTTCTTGATGAAATAACCTTTTGGATGGTAATATATTTTCCTCAAAAAGCATTTTATTTAAAAAAAAAAAAAAGAAATTTTTCAAAATCATTGCTTTTATCCACCCTGTCTAATTCCCAAGTAGTCTATTTGGTACTGGATGTACAGGGAGGGCTATTAATAGTGATGGCCGTACATCGGCCAGATCCGTCCATGAACGGGCGGATTGGACTTTTAAAAAAAAAAAAGTCTGCCTGTTTTCAGGCAGAATGCCCGGTCTTCTAGTGAAAAGATTGTTCCTCCGGCAGGATCTTGTTGCTCCTGATCCTGCCGGAGGTAGAATAGTAAGCTCCTTCTCGTCGGCAAACAGGGCGAACACCCGTGCTGCTCGCCGGCTAGAAGGAAGCCGAACATCCATGTTCACGGCCGAACTGTCTGCCTTGTGGGCAATTCGGCCATCGCTAGCTATCAACCTTTTAATGCTTGGCTGTTGGCTACAAGAGCCTGAAGTGCGTAACTCTAGTTACATTCGTTGATTTAAAGGTGTCCAAATGATTTAGCAGCATTTCTTCCTTTTGTCTGGTTGAGTAGGCTCCATGGCGTTTGCAAACTTCAACCTTTTTTCCTTTTTTTTTTTTTTTTTAAATTAGCAGAGCAGTTTAGATTAGTCTGATAAGGATGTGCTATAATCATATGAAATAATTCATGCTTGACTACAGAAAAGAAATCCTGTTCATTAAAATTGTCACTGTTTTTATTCTGCTTCTCCACTCATTAGGCGATAGTATAGAAAATCCCTAGCATGTTTTTGGGGGTTGCAATGATAAGTGTGTGTGTATGTATGTATATATAATATATAGATTGTTTTTATTTTTTCCTCTATTTCTTTGAAATCCGTCACATAGCAGATCTGGAAATGCAGTGAACCCTTTAACACACATTAGCCCTACTTGTCATCTCATCTCCCGGGCCGAGCCCAGTGAAGTGTCTGAAGTTTAGCAAACTAATTTAAGTCTGCATTTTTTCGAATCGCATGACAGTTAAAGCAATTGACTGGATTACAAACACTTCTAATGGTTTCAGAGGGTGAAGACAGGAAGATTGTGTTGCAGGCATGAATTAAAGATTTCACGATAGAGTGCTAATCAAAGCGGGGAAAATGCACGCAGGAAGAATATTTTTGCTTGCTTTGGTAGATTGTGGTCATTGACATAGTTCCTTTTCTGAAAAAAATGCCGACAAATTTATTTTCATCACGTATACTTTGGTAAAATTTTGAGTAATCTCATTGAGCATCTCTATTACCTACTAATAATATGCTGTATTCTGTTGGCCATTAGGATTTGGGGTCCTTCTAGAAAAATGCTACTTCTAAAAATGGATACCTGTCACTTGGTGACTATACAGTGGTTGACGGTGTACAGCATGACCAGGTAAATTATTGATATCCTCTGAAATTGATTGAACAGTATTATTCAAACTAAACAACCAGCACCATCCAATATGCAACCCAAAGCAATACTCAGCCAGTGGGAGTGATCTCTGCATTTTACAGTATAGGAAGCCATACATGGTATGACAGCAGGTTGCTCGGGATTAGCGGGCACCTTTTGAGTGCCGGACATTACGTTGGATGGGGGTTCAAAATAATGCGATCGGCTAGGAATTTGCCAACAAGTTGGATCACTATGCGGTCAAACTTGGTGGTGGTGCGATCCTGCACATCTGATTTGTAGTCAATCGATTTGGCAGAAACTCCTACAATGGTCCATCGGCTGTGGAACGTACCGTGTATGGCTACCTTAAGAACCGTGGGACAGCATGAGTGCTTCCATTGGCTGGTGGTTGCTGGGAATGCTCCTGGCTGCATATCGATAACCTAACATAGGTTTTCTTAATAACAACCGATATTTGATAATATATTTATCATATATTAGTTGCCTACTGTATTATAGATATAGCTATATAGAAACCTGTTGAATTTTAGTACTTAACCTTTAAAGCAAGAGACTATCAGGGCTGTGGTAGCCTGAAAAAAAAAAGTTTTTCATGCCCTCAAGTATATCTTTTGGAATACTTTTCTGGTAGCACAGGCTTATACTAGTGTCACTTAATTGACAGCTGAGAATCTTCTTGGGCAGCAAACGTCTAAGAAGGCGGCCCTCAAGGGTTATGGGTGTCTCACAAAATAGGGCATTTAAGCAGGGTACAGACGGCTCGATATTTGAGCCGTCCGATGTTCCCTGCAGCAGCACGATGCTGACAGATATCGGCAGAGCTGGGGAGAGACAGCTCTGCTCTCTCTCCAGCTCAGCTGATGCTTTGCATGGAGAATCGCGGTTTCCATGCAAAGCAACTGACATTGGCCGTATTTAACGGTCATGTCCGATATATATTGGTTTTCCAGCGGGATTGATTGGTCCTGTTTGAAAACAGCGATGGCCGCATATTATATGGGCCAGATAGATGGCCGTGAGCGGCCATGGTGCTCGAAGCGGCAATCAATCTGGCCCATATCTACATGTCTGTACCCTGCTTTACAGTTAAAAAGTACAGATAAAACGAATGGTTAATCATTTGTAAAGATACACTTTGAAATCCATGACGTGCCAATAGGGTGTTTTTATAAACCAAATCATGAATGATATCTATTGCTTCAATCTAGTTTTTTGTTCCAGTGCATCTGTGAGCATGTAAATCCTGTGAGTATCTTCCCAGTGGTATTCTTGTAACAACTACATCGCCATTTTTGTGGCGTATTTAATGGAATGTGTGTTGGTTATAGTTCCAAGGCTCTATAAATGTTTGCATAAGACAAGCCTGCCAAATGCCTGTGACATATGTAGATTAGTGTGAGAACTGTACTGGTGTGACTTGACCTGGTTGACCCAATGTTGGCGTGTAAGAAGGTGACAACCGTGAAAACACAAACATATCTCGATGCCTTGATTACTTCAGCCAAATACGTGCCTTTTTTATCTTTACATATACTGTTAAGTAAAAGTCTCTAGATACCAGCTCAATTTATATACTAGTTTAATGCGTAATTGTGTGACCACATTGTTTTCAACTATATGAAACTGTTTGGATCCGTTTACTCAAACCAAAAGTTTTAATGAGTTTACCAGATGTAAGAAATCATTATGGATGCTCCTGCATTTTTTTTATTTTTTTTCCCGTATCAATACATGTAACTATTTTTAAATTCAGTCATCCTATATAGTTTGGGGTAGTGAAGGTGTTTTGACTATAGCAATCAATAGGACTGTTCTATTAACACATAGACCTCAAGGTACCCATACATGGTCAATACCCATGTGATCATCAATGAACCTTGTTGTGGTAATGCAAAGAATTGCCAAACAATTGTTCATCGATTGTTCAGTGAACCACTTTGCGCAACTGATTCTGGGCCGATACTTTTGGATGGGGAATTAAACAAAGAACCGATCCATGTATTGGGGCATTATGTTAGTACATGACATCAACATCACTATTTTTGTCACTAAACAATAGGCTATTGTCCAAAAGTGTCTGCTAAGGTCAATCAAAAGCACACTAGCCTTATTGGGACTGGGGTTTCTGTGAAAGAATGGCCATAGTCTGTGTAGGCCTTCCTCACTATATGATGAACCACCCATTGACACCGAAGTCCCTCATACTAATAATCTTGTGGGAACAGTAATTGATTTTACTGGAAAATCCTGTTGCTGGTTTTTCACACTTCTCACCCTTTAACCTTAGATAAATGTATGGTTGGTTATATATCTAAACGTTCCCACCAATTCCCCACCAAGGCTCTGTGCATGTTTTCTCACATGGGAATGAAGATTTTTCTCAGTTGATAAGCTCTTCAGAAGATTTTTTTGCCTGTGACTTATGGTTGGCTTTCTGTTTTTTTCCCTTTTAAGTTTCTGGGCCTGTATTGTCTTGTCTTTTCTCTGTATATCCCACCGTGAGCTCTATTTTGAACATGCGTCTGGAGATTATGACTTGTCATGGATGTTTTGGACTTGGTTACCGATCTTTGATTTATTTTTATTTCTTTCTGCTTCATTAATCCAACCAGGGTACAAAAATGCATTTGGTTGTATAGAAAAGGAATGCTATTGTATATTGAATACTAATATAGGATAGGTAAGTAAACCTTTAACATAGCCTAGCATATACAAGCGAGTAAGTGAAGCCATGGAGACCCATGCATCAACAATACTTAAGGCCCCCATACACGTGTCGGATTCCCACCGGATTCCGGCACGATCGATTCCGGGCGTGTGCACGCCAAACGATCGTGCCGGAATCGCGTGAAGCCCACCTTGTCCAATCGATCAGGTCCGATCGTTCTGGGGCCCAGAATCGGATCTGACAGAGAACCAACATGTTGGTTCCATCAGATTGATTCTGCCCAGATCAGGGGGAATTGCCATTTGTGAGGTGGACAATCGGACACGGAATCGTCCCGGAATCCGTTGGACAAGGTGGTATGCAGCGATGGATACTCTTAATTGCCCGATTGATCACACCTGCGATTCCCGGCAGAATCGCCGGAATCGATCGGGTGAGTGATCAATTGGCCATGGAATCCGACACGTGTATGGCTTGCTTTAGGGCTTGGATATGCAGCAAGACACATTTTGACTTCATGCAAGATCAGCCAGTGGTCAGCAAAGGTCTTGTTAGTACCTTGAAGGTTGACCATGCATGAGCCTACACTATATATAAGCTTGACCATGCAAGATTTAGAAATGCTCATCACTGTTGGGTCTTGCTAGCATTACAGAAATTTTCTGAAAGTGATTTTTGAAAAAAATATATATAATTAAAAATATTCCACAGGCCAGTCCATTGACATATGTGACCAGATTTGTCTAACCAAGGGTTTGACAATCTTTGACTCATGGGCCCCAGTGGGTTTTTACATTTTAAGTTTTACATTTTTATTTACTACAATAAATCTAGTCCCAAGTCCTCCCAATCTAGGTGAAAAATGGAAACTGATAAATTGATTTAGAAAAAAAATCATGCTGATTACCAAGGAGGTTAAAAAAATATTAAAAGCATTAATATATATATATAAAAATGTGGTTTTGCATAGTTAATATAAGCAAACTATGACCTCTAGCAGGACACCTTCATAATCCTCTTCTAGGTATGATCTCCACTTATTGCAGGGAAAAAGTGGAGAGGAGCCAGAGTGTATTGACACCGAGGTGACAGAGCCGGATTAAAATATTCAAGGGCTGGATATGGCCCCCGGGCATTAGTTTGCCCACTCCTGGTCTAACCCCAAAATAGGCATTGCAGTTTGTCACCATGTAGTTACTCATAGACATAAGATGGCAATTGTCTGATCAAAGAAATTTGTCTAAATTATCTGTCTTGTAGACTGTAGATTGATGAGTCAATTAGACCAGTTGGACCTTCTTTGTCTTTCGCCTGAAGCTCAGGGCAAATCCTTTCTCTGGTACAAACCCGAATACCTTAGGATAACAGTACAGCCCATCCTGAACTTGCTGATAATTCTACATGCGTGTCTGTAGATGCATACCTCTACTTCGCAAAAGTAAAAGCATTAAAAGACATGTAAATACCATTTTCTGCTCAAGAGTCTGGACAAACTCGCTGCTCCAAGGAACTATACTGCAGCCAAAAAGCTCTTAAATGATGCCCTAGTGAGACATTACTGTGGATAAGAGCAGCTACCGGTGAAGTGAGTCTTGTTGTCAGAATGTGAAAAATGGAAGTGAATTTCAGGGATGCTCCTGGACACACTCTGAGCCTAACGTGGTTACAGGACGATAAGATTTATTATCTTGGACCAGCATCCCTAACAGCTGGTACCATAAATAATTAAGGCCAATGGAATTGTATCCCTTTTATCACCCACAGCCCCCCTATCTCCCTCATCACAGCTCACTGGTTAAAAAAACACTGCACTGAAATACAATCATAAAGAAGGGCACTCAGGAGCTGTCAGTCTTTTAAACATAGCCTTCGCTAAGTGCCTGTAATTGCCAAGGCTACCGTAATATTTACTAACCTCTTAGGTCTCTGCAAATAGTGGGAATAATGAACCGATGGGAAGTGGGCTTAGACTTCATCATTCATTTCAATTTTCAGGGCCAATTGTCATCTTGCAACACAAAATGTATTAACTGCCGACTTAAAACCCCTTTTTAAATAAAGCATCACTTTACACCAAGCAAAGGATCTAATGCTGCAATTTGTTTCCTAGGTACTTTACCTTTTAAGCACAAATGGAAAGTAATTACAGTTTCCTGGGATCCCCCCTGGGTCAGAAATGTTTTGAGCTTTTAGAACATGGATAGCACAATCAAGCCACCTTAAAACAGAAGGTATTTACACGGCCCAATCCAGCACAAATCGCAAAAGTTTAGGTAGAAACCCACGTTATGCAAATTATTCCTTTTCGCCTCATCCGCCAAATGCACATTCAGAAACCGCTGGTGTACAGTGCAAATATAGCCTTATGGTACAGAGCTATTTATTCCAAACTGCATACAGCTGTTTCAGGCTACTTGGCCATCATAAGTGCAGTGCATGGAAGCATTTATCTTTGTTCAGCTTCCAATCCCCACACCATAGTCATGGTTTCCATGCACTGCACTGATGATGGCCAAGTAGCCTGAAACAGCTGTATGCAGTTTGGAATAAATGGCTCTGTACCATAAGGCTATATTTGCACTGTACACCAGCGGTTTCTGGATGTGCATTTGGCGGATGGGGCGAATAGGAATCATTTGCATGGCTCCACCCACTGTCCCAAAACGAGGGTTTCTACCTAAACTTCTGCGATTTGTGCTGGATTGAGCTGTGTAAATACCTTCTGTTTTAAGAAGTCTTGATTGTGCTATGTACTGCTCGAGTTGAGGGCTTTTTGATACCTTTCATCCCTTCTCACATAACCTTCATGCTTACACCTCTAAGAACATGGATAGGAAATGCAAGTTTTCACAAGTCGCATGATCACCCTTACACATCTAGTTAACATCATGAGACTTTGCAGTTCTGAGGGTATATAATGTATCTATAATATAATGTACGGTGTTCAGGCTTACTTTTTGAATCCTGAAACTATTAAATTGTGGTTAACCTGCAACGAAGGTGCTTGTTCATCTACTGCTGTTTGTAGGAGGATGAAACTGAGCGATGGACTCCAAGTTGTGCTCATATATAGTCATCCTGCTTTAATGGACAATACAAATGATTGTTTTAACACACATTATGCATGCAGTGTCCGTTGATGTGTTCTTACAAAAACCATGCAGCTATTGTGTAGAGAGAAAATAACTGGAACTGAGATACATCACAAGAAGAAATGGTTTCTGAGGTCAGTTCCTGGTTGTTTCGTTGGAAGTCCCTTGCGCATTAGTAGAATTTCCACCTTGACCACCAGAAGCTACATTTACTGTGTAACGCTAAGCTCCATTTGGTAGATAGGAGATGACACGACTATTGTTTACAACTGTCCCCATGGATTTGAGAGGAAATCGACTATAATGGCCAGATCTCTGTGTCTTGCTATGCACTTTAAAGAGTGAAATGAATGAGGATCCTCCCTGTTTTTAACTTCATATTTCATTATTTAGTTGTTGCTGAGGCATTAAACCCCCTGACAGTTTTTTCTTGGAAACTTGGGTGTAGTGGAATACCTACGAAGGGTATCTGCTGTTGCCCATTTTGCCTGGTAGTTTTGAATGTATTCGTGGACTGTGGGCAATGCAACAGGAAGATCTAGAGCATGACAAAGTAGGCAAAACCCAGAACAAATTAGGGATTGTGGTGAGGAGATAGTGTTGCAAGACCTGTCCAAGACCTATGAATAGAAAACGACTGGCTTAACATACTGGCTCAGTTTTCAATTAAAAATTCATTTTTAGTGGACTGACCCTGTAAGGAAGAAAGTAAGTGAAAGGAATACACCTGATACATTGATACACTTGGGACATAGATAATCTATACCTTGTGGGGAAAAAACGCTCAACGTCAACCTCATCAACCTACTTTCCACCTTCCACACAGATCAATGCAAAGCTATGCTTTGTTGGACTGTTTAAAACATAAGAGATGGTCTCTTTATTTAGATTGGGAAAACAACTACTAGTTCCCCTCCAAACCCACAAAAGATCCTTAGGACAGGTCCACTTCAGGGTCTCAAGTCAAAGTTTTCTAAATATATTTAAATATATTCTTTTGAATGAGTCGCCGTACATTTACTTTGTCCCTAGGAAGACCTTTACAGTATTCCTTGTGAGCGCGTGTACTTTTATTCTTAGCCACTAATGCAATAAAGATCGGAAGGAGAGCTCTTGAACCCATTGGCTTGCTATTAAGGAGCCTACTGGCTGTGTGAAGAGACTTCTATAAGAGTCTAGGTAAGACAAGAGCATCGATCTTCAAATGTGAAGTATACGTTTTTCTGGTGGCTGAGCCGCTTATTTGTCATTTCGAACAATTGTAACTATTTGAGGAAATACAACAACATGCCCTTTGCCTGGTATAATGGATGACTTGCAACAAAAATTTCTTACGAAACCCCAAAAAAAATGTACCCAGTCAAGTGCCTAAAGCAGACTTTGTGAACTTTAGAGGAACCTTAGCTTTAGGGGAACCCTTAAAATAATTTCTCAGAACTCTGATCCATGGCTTTCTGATCTTGGCAACAGTAATTTTTGTACCTTGTAAGACACATATTAATGCAGCAGGTTTGGCGTTTAGTTTGTGTTATTGGAGTGTTGTACTTACACTCAGTTTAGCCTTACTGCAATAATTCATTGAAGTAAAGAATGTGAATGTGTGATTTCCCCCAACTTGGCGGTAAATATAAAAGGGATCTCCAACAAGGGTTTAATGGAAGGTTGGTGGCTAATGTAGGTGGGAAATAAATAAAAACAAGACACTCTACTTTTCATGAAAACTCTAGTAACCTCTGGCATCCTTAATGAGATGAGCTGGTGTTGCAACTGGTCAACATGTCCTTAAAATTTTCTAGCTTGGAATTTTTATGTTCAAGAATGATGAGTAGATAGGCAAATTGCGAAAAAGCACAAAGCTACAGTTCATACAATTATTAATAGGTTTGGAGTGCACGCTCGCAGCGATCGATCTGACGAGAAATCGGCCACAAATCGAACGCGGCCACCCTAAATTCGTCCATAAATTGGCCCAGAGATCGATATTACAAATTATGTACATCTCCATAATTTTTAGATCGATCTGGTTACTTTGGATGGTGACTTAATAAATAATGTTTAACAGAGCCCTATGGTCAATAAAGAGCAGCTTGGGTTGTAAGAAGGCTCTGGCACCATATTCCCTTACTGGGTTCATGATGAGCTATCTTCTTGGGGTACACAGGTAATTTTTTTCAGTTTGTTCAATCAAGCTGCTCCAATCGCTGGCCAATAATTCCATACAAAATCAATTGTTGGTTATACAAATTGAATTTATTGTTCCCAAAAGAATAGACCACTTAAGTGCTAATCTTGTGTACGTTAATACAAAGTATACAATAACACAAGTTAGTAAAATATTACCACAAAGTCATAAGATTCTTAAGCTCATTTGTTGCGTAGCGTATGTTAAGAACATGTACATGTGCCTTTCATTGACAAGCATCCAGGGTTTGAAGTCATTATACGGTATATCAACATTGCAGAGCGTTAAAGCATGGTTTCCATTGTTTTGCTAAGGACATACAGCTGGCTGAAAACAATAAGTATGTTTTATGTTCACGGTCTCTGGTGTTGATGGCAGAAGTGTCAATAATCATTACACTGTTGGAGCAGGGATGTGTATGTTATCTGTACATTTATATTGACGTGTTACTCATTTCAGAGAACTGGGTCCAGGGCTTTTCTAGATTGACCTGCTTTTCATTTGTTGTACAGCATTGTGGTATACACAAAGCTTTGTGGCATGTATATTCAATACAAGACATGTGTTGAGGCTTTTTAGGACCTTTATGGAAAGAATGGGCTGTGAAAGACCAACAAGGTCACTACACAATCTTTAAAGCTGCTTCTGTAAGACTTGGTAATACTTTCTTGGCCATAAGGTCTTCAAAGAACCATATTGCTGAGATTTACCATCCTGTTTCTTAACCTACTTCGTATGTTCATTGCTTTGTGAGTTGCCATTTTAAACTATCTAAAGCTAGCCATACATGTTCCGATTCCAGGGCCGATCGATCACCCATCCGATCGATTCCGCGATGCCAGAGGGAATCCGATGTCCGATCGATCGCCCAATTAAGCCTGTCCCTACCACCTTGGGCCACCGATTCCTGGACGATTCCGTGCCCGATCGATCACTTCACACATGGCAACTCCCCCTGATGTGTGCTGAATCGGATCAGAAAGACAAACATGTTGGTTCTCTGGCAGATCCGATTCTGGGCCCCCGAACGATCGGACGTGATCGATCGGGCAAGGTGGGAATCGATCGTCCCGGAATCCCTTGGGAATCGGATCCGTGTATGGGGGACCTTTAGGATTCTGATCTTGCTCCCACTGAATATACAATGCTACTCATTCAATATCATGATATATAACATGTCAAGGCCTTCTATATGTACATTCTTTTAAATATATGGTGGTGTGTATGTATTTGTGTGAATATAAATGTAAAACATGCATACACATTATTTTTATTCATCCGTACACACAAACACACATATTATGATCTTACCTTAAGGCAAAAGGAACCTACAGGCACCCAAGGACACCATCTATCAATGAAAACATTTTCTGCCACTTATCTTATATTACCTCAGCACTCGAGAACTGCTCTGTGACGGTACTAGTGACAAATGACTTTCCCTTGCCTGTGACATCGGATCATCTACCCATTATTATTGATAGACTTCACAAGAGATTGTAGCTTTTATTTTTTTTTCCTACAGCACTACCTAGTAGGTTGAAACCATACATAAATTTTCATTGAAATATGTCGGTCTCAATGTGCATTACAAGCAAAATCTTTGAAGGGGTCACACCTATGTAATACACTGCCTGGCCCCCAAATTAAGTCCCCACCCAAAAAAATAGGTCACACACACTAATATGTGACGCCTTTAGCTTTCATTTCGGCACGCATTCCCTGTAGCATTGTTTCGATAAGCTTGTGCAATGTCGCAAGATTTATTTCCATCCAGCGTTGCATTCATTTTCCCCTAAGATCTTGTATTGATGATGGTAGAGTCTGACCACTGCGCAAAGCCTTCTCCAGCACATCCCACAGATTCTCAATGGGGTTAAGGTCTGGACTCTGTGGTGGCCAATCCATGTGTGAAAATGATGTGTCATCCCTCAACAAATCTTTCACAATTTGAGCCCGATGAATCCTGGCATTGTCATCTTGGAATATCCCCGTTCCACCAGGGAAGAAAATATCCATTGATGGAATAATCTGGTCATTCAGTATATTCGGGTAGTCAGCTGACCTCATTCTTGGAGTACATACTGTTGCTGAACTTAGATCTGTACCTATTTGCTTAGTTAAATCCAGGTAGTGACTTTTTGGGGGGCTGGGCAGTGTTACTATAAGGTAGAGTATTTTTTTGTAGGGAGGGAGGTGTTAATAGTGGAGTGTTGGCAAATGCTGGTGCCATTCGTTTAAAATGGTCTCTAACAGATATGGCATCACAATTTTGACTACATCTCCAGCAATTTTGGTGAGAATATCTTGTTCACAGGCTTTACAATTAAGCCACAGAGAAACAAAAGAAGGGCTGTAGAAGCATTATATAAAAATATAAGGTTCTACCACAGTATTTGCATAAATTCCATAGGAAAATTACATCTTGAATTTGACTTCATTCAAAAACTTAATGCGCTAGAGCAATACTTTTTTATTACTCCTCCAGCAATTGTCCAACAACAGTCATGATACCATGCCAAGGAGCTTTTCACGACTTACAAAGTCAGGCCAACGTAAAAAAAAATGCTATTGTTACATGCCATGTATTGAGGTGTATATCCATCATACTCTTGTCAAATTTGAATAACTGGATCGTCAATTTGAATTAGCTTCCCTAATGCAATGTATCCCATTGAGCAGTCTGGCCTCAATATAGGCAATAAGACCAGACCATTAAACCTGTAATGAGGACTAGGTAGACCTCCATTGCCGATCTGTAAATTGAATGTATATTGTGAAGCCAAACATGTTGCAGGGAGTGAAGCCGTGACTTCATCCTGCTAGACAAAGTCAGTATTTTAGAGCATTCAAACGGTCTACTCAGTATACCTTTTTAAAACTGTGTTGTTTAATTTATTGATTTTGTTTTCTTTGAAAATTATGGTAGAAAACCTATTAAAGAACAGTGTATCTGAAAGAAAAAATAAAATAAACAATGCAATGTAACTGAGAATGATTTACCTCCCATTTCCTTAAATTTAAATCACTTGGCATGGTATAGATTGGGTGCCATTTAAGCCTAATAGTTTTGTTTATTAGCAATGAAAAAATCTCTACCTTTCTAAATGTCAGCATCATTGTTATTTAATCTAATGCTGTAAACTGTCCAAAGATTAGAGAGATGTTGGCTTTGTTTTCCAATCTCTTGTCAGTTATTCACTTGAAGGTAGTAGAGCACCTGTAGGAACATTGAGGCTGTGTAAGATGGAGGCCATTGCTTCCTCCGTAATCCGGTTACCATGGCAAATTTGGCAATCTTTGAGGTTACTAGTGACAGGCCAGGGACATGCTCTGTTCTGTTTCTATTCTTTTATTTTATGGCATACACACTGCAGAGAAGTTAGACTAGACAATGAGACAGCTCACAAATGCTTTGCGAGTTACTCAATTAAACTTGTAGAGATTGTATATTGGATTTATGACCAAACCATTGAACAAGTTTATTGGATTTGGTAATGTCTAGCAATCAAAAAGTGCCATGGCCAATCTATGAATCAATGGGTACCATATCATGTTTTGTACTTGAAATAAGTTGTTTGTAAAAAAAATGGTTTGTGATGGAGTCCCATCCATGCAGTTATGTGATTCTTGCTGCTGTTATATTCTTAAATGTTTTTAAAGGTTTTTTTTTTTTTACTCGATCATTTGTAGTTAATTCCAAACCCCCGGAGTATGGTATCCCCACCAAACTTGTATCGACTTTGAACTTGTTATGCAAAAACTACATGTGCGAGAGCAAACCATTTTCAGTGTTCCCACAACCCTTCTCTACATCTCCAGCAATTTTGGCGATGATTCAATTTTCAGAGGCTTTGCAATCAGTTCACAAATTTAAAAAATTTGACCATCTCAACCAAATACAATCTTTGGACATATAGTTGGGTTGACACTTGGCTTTCAAAGTCATCTATAAATGTAAATGTGGATATCCCTCCAAATTAGTTCAGGTGTTTGCAGTAAAGTGTGCAGTTTGCTTTAGCATACAATGGTGTTTTTCTGTCCTGCACGTCCAACCAGAATAAGGATGGTCTTTTCCAGAGACGAGCATACTTTTTGACTCGTGGGCCACAAGGGGCTTTAAGTTTGACAGAATTTAACAAAGAACATGTAAGCGCTTTCTGGTCCCAAGTCCTCCCAGCCTGGATGGAAAATGTAAACAGATTACATTGGTAACGTTTCCACACTGCAAGTTATATGTGGATAGTAAATTTTAAATATTGTATTGCAGACATGGGTAAACTACGACCTATAGAACCATAACCATTATCCTCCTAGGCATCTCCACTTGTCACTGAAAACGAAATAAACAGAAATAAATACTAAACGGGCTTGATTTTGTCCTTTGGGCCATGGTTTGCCCATGTCTGGTCTATACACAAAGCCAGTTCCATAAAGACGTGGTTTAAAGAGTCTGAAGTACAGTATGTGGATGGTACTGAGCCCTTAACTATACTAAACACATGTATTTTGATTGCTTGTAAAGTAGATCATGATCCAGTTGGTCTTGGGCATTATAGGTGCCAAATCTGGCAATGCTTGCATGGCTTAATAAGCATACACATAGGTTGGGGGTTGACACCAAATGGATGCCAAAGGTTTTAGATTGGGATATTTGATGAATTCTGGGTATGTGTTGTCATGACTGACTGCAAGGTTTTTGTATCTACTGTATTACAGGGAGATTTTGCTGGCGAACCATCTAAGGCATTTGAGAAACCAAGGGATGATGCGCCCTACCAAGCCATGTCTGTAAGTCCCAACTTTTTGGTAGGACTGACTGTAAATACTGCTCTGTCAATAATTGCTAAAGCTGGGCATAGAAGTCTTGATTTTTCTTAAGATTTCTGTGAAATTGATCCACAGGAATTGATAGCCCGATCAATTGATCACAAATCGATGCATGCACAAAGTGATTGATCGTTTTGACCCTAAATCACAAAACAAATCGATGAAGCAAGTATCGGATCTGTCTGTAAAATTTAGTTGATCGCTCGGGAATGGCGGAATGTTAATGGAGACATGCGATCATTCCGATCGATCGATCTGTTGACGTCCAACCCACATTACATAAATTCCAATTAGAACAGCTGCGAGCTGGAAATCGCACGATCCATGATCGATCGATCGTGGGAAGGAATAGATCAGGAA
Organism: Ptychadena robeensis; assembly: GCA_036250615.1. Classification (NCBI taxonomy): domain Eukaryota; kingdom Metazoa; phylum Chordata; class Amphibia; order Anura; family Ptychadenidae; genus Ptychadena; species Ptychadena robeensis. Next base: position 24,701,865 of record CM070034.1, on the reverse strand, counting down.
TCTAAGATGTCATATGCTCAGTGTGCGATCGATTCTATAAATGGAATCGATTCTGGAATCGCATGCACGATTGTTTAAAAGATCGATCTCTGAAAAATCTAAACGTCTATGCCCAGCTTAAGCATGTTGCCTTTTCACTAGTTGAAGCCTGCGTGCGATATGACTTATTACCGAGGCATAATTAGTTTGACTTATCTGGAAACATAGGGTTAACACCCAGTAATCTGCTTATGCCCTTTATACCTAATGGAGCTATTGTTTACGGGATTGGGTTTCCAACTTTATTAGCCGGTTATTAAATCTGCGAAATTAAGTATATTTAATACTGAAAGTTAACATTCCCTCAATTATACTTCGCATTTGAATTATCAGAACAGCAGTATAATTGTAATGCAATATATATTACTAGACATTTCTTTATATAAAGCACAATGCTTTGAAACCATCTACTAAATTAATATCATAATTACTTTTTGCCTTCATATTCCTCATGATGTCGTAATTTTGGTTTATGCTGGGGTTAACCCGTTACTCTTCAGTAGTCTGTTTCATACAGAGAATGGTGGATTTGGAAATATATTTGTCACCTTTTTGACCTTTTTTATGTCTTTTTTGGTTGTAATTAGAGTAGAATGGTTTCATGTGTGGTGCATTCAAAAAGCTGCAATACAAGAAATGCTTGTGTAGTAGAAGTTCTAATATAATACATCTCCAACAGCTCAATTTTTATCCTCCATTTAAGGTGCAGACATCATGTGGTCCTAAGAATCCACTACAAGTTAAAATCGTACTTCACACACGTCTCTCTTTAGGGAGAACATTTACCTTGTTTATGATAATGGGAAAATTCTGGGAAATCACATATAAATATAGTGTGTAGATATATATATATATATATAATGGGGGTTTCAGAGGTGCTGCCTCCATTGATTTATTCACACACAAGTCTAGATATTGCTTTAAAAAGGTATATCTTTATTATATACATAAATCTTTATATCAAAGACCTCATCAAAACAATAAAAACAAAACTTATAAATATTAAGAACTGGTTAACCAATTATTAACGAGGGGGAAAAGGGGCCACCCACAATTGTGGTCCCTGTTCCACCTCTAGTACGATTCAATCCACATATAACATGTATATCAGGCTGATTGCCGACGCGTTTTGTCCACTTGGGACTTGTTTATGATCAAAGTAACATGTACATTTTACAAAAGAGAATTCAAACTCTGTGCGTTCAACTCCAGTCCATGAAATGGGGCCTACATGCCAGGGTTGTCTACTACACGATAATGTTTGTTGCGTTTAGGCAACTTGTTCAAATAAATGGCCTGCCAATGCAGTACAAACCTTCCCCGAGATGGTAAGTTCATGTCGCAACACAATGTAGTGCATCACATGTACAAAGCATATAAAATGTCTATTCACAATGACCTTCCATGATCGGGCCCTCCATACTTCAAGGTGTACAGTTCCAAATTACTCCAATTAACAGAGAACATGGAGTCATAGCCATATTGCCTGTCCAAAAAAATTCTCCTATGGTCTATACACACACAAATGCCTGGTGACTTGACTATGCCTCAGAGCAGAGATCAAGTTGTGTAATTGGTTACTTGAAGGTGTGGGCTCTTCTCATCTGTTATCATCCTATGAATTACTGGCTCAAGTATGCAGCCGTGGAATCTAGGACACCTGCTCTGAATTTTTGTTTCTATATAATTGACTTGTAAGTAGAGAGGTGAGAATGAATGTGACACCTTTTAGGAACATCTTGATGATATTTTTGTATCCTCTGCGTTTGCCTTTTAAACTTGAGGAAAAGTTATGTTGCATACCATAGGAAGAGTCATTTGTATAGAACATATTTTCTTTGGGCTTGGCTGACACTTTAAGAGTCTTCAGAAGCAAAGGAATTAAATATTTAGTAAATACAGAGCTGATTAAAATCGGAGCCTTGCTGAGCATGCAGGGATGTGACTTTCATTAGCAAGTTGCTGTACATTCCCGAGTCCTGTGTCTCTCCATATTATTTTTAGCATGATCATTTTGCTTCTGATATGTTTGATTACAGTTATAGGCATGTGGCCTCCAGCACTGGCATAGAGGTGTATAACCCTGAAAAAAAATCAGATGAAGTTCAACAGGTAGTGAGGTAAAAGTCTCCTCTCTTCCAGTTCTGATTGCATTAAGTTGTGGAGACAACAGTCATTTCTTTAACATAAGGGGATTTGTTTCAGGTGGCATTATTCCATCATCAATTTTTATGTTGAAGAATCTTCCTCAAGGTCCCCACACACGCAACAAGCAGTGGCCGATTTTAGCTGCCGACCGATGTGCGTGCAAAATCCGCCGTCGATCGCGCATGGTCAGAGAATGGACATGTTCATGGCATCTCTGGCCGATGCCATTAGTTTCAATGGGGACCCCATTGAAACTAACAGCCCTCACACAAAGGGTGACCGCTGATGCTGTGAGCGATAGAGAGCAGCGTGATGACCTCATCGCGCTGATCTCCACAGCCCAGCTGTCGGTCCCCACTTGATATCTGTTACTTTTAGACTCAGTGGATACCAGAACAGTTATTGCGGGAGTCTTCCATGTGGTAATGCAAACAGACCAAATTATGGCATATCATGAACACTCCAAGCTCTGGATTCTAAGGTGGAAGACGATGGGTGTTGGTTAATCTTCATTTCTTCCAATTTTCCTACAGCCCTTCTCTACATCTCTAGCAATTTTGGTGATGATACCATTTTCATAGGCTTTGCAATCAGCTCACAAAGTCAGCTAGTCGAAAAATCTACTCGTCACTATGGTGACCAATGGCTTCTTCATATGAGAAGTGTAGACTGGGTATGGTTAGTAGGACCTACAGCCAAATAAATCCTGATTGGACTAAAAAAATTTCATAATGAGGGTGAACATTTTAGTTCTGTAGGCTTTTTCTGTTGGGTAAAGTGCAAGTGTGTCTTGACGTAAATATTCTATCCCAAAGCAACCTTAGTCTTGTGCAATTTCTTGTATAGGCCAATATAGGTAGACCCTACTTTGGTTGTGTTTCACTTAGCATTTTCCTATATTTGAGTGGAATAAAAATATTGTAATGTGCATTGAAGGAGGCAGCTTAGATGGCAATTGTGATTTTAAGAATAATCACCTCAGAAAGAGAATTAAGTTGAGGAAAAGAGACATTTTAATTGCTAGCTATTATCTTTTGTATTTTGCAGATCGCTCTTTGTTGTGTTGCATAAGCCAATCCTTTGTTTGCATTTTTCTCCCTTTGGCTGTAAAGCTTTATTTTTTAGTGCTGAGTGCCTCTCCATTTTTCTCCATTATTGCTGTTTTATTTGCAACACGCATGAGCTCATCGAACGGCCATGTTCCAGGGAAGTCTCTGAGAATGAAATTCATAATTAATTGACCCGTATGACTCTGTTCGTACCTCCACCACGAGAGGGGAAAATCTCTTGGTGAACCAGTGACACTCACCTCAGGGGATGTTAGCAGAGGAATGATTATCGGAGAGATACAGGTCACGCACCAGCAATCCTATAGTCTGGCAATATATAACAAGAGTCTTTCTTTCCAGCTTGGAGTCATCCTACCCTTATATGTGCTATGTAGTCTTCCATTCCCCAAGGCTTCAGCTCCTTGGAGGGAATCTGAAGAGTCGTTGAAGATTATTACTGCTGTTCAGGGTTGGACATTGAGCCTGCTTTGAAAATCCTGCAAGCACTGATGGGAATAGAAACCATTTATATAATGTAGAAAACACTTCATGTTTCAAATAACACAAGTATAGGATTTATAAGCTGAAACTATAAAATCCTTTTCTTGGTTGGATAGATGGTATCGCCTTGTGAATGATGCCCAAGATGTCCACCTATCCTTTAAAGTAACCTTGGGGGTTTCCACTTATCAAGCTAGTTGACTAGTTAGTACACTGACCAATAGCACAGTGCTGAAGGAAAAGCACTAACATGACGGATAAAAAGCTAGAATCTGAAGCATGAAAGGTCAATGATGATAATTTCTATATCTCTTTCCAAAAGGTTTACTGAGCTATAGGAGTCAACTGGAAGTGGTGTAATTTATTCCCAAGTATGGCACAGAACAGAACTACAAGTCTCCATAGAACTGGTTACTTTTGGACCTTAAAGCGGATGTAAACTCAATATGTAAAAATTACATATGTAAAGTTAACATTTGATTTGCCTCTAAGCTGGTATGATGATGGCTTAGGGCTCTAGTATCCCTAAATAATATACTTACATGCTGTTCAGTGGAATCATATGAGTGATTCCATGTTTATCTGCCAGATTGCCAGGCAATATCGTGGGTGGCCACTGTGTGTTCAACATTTTTCTATGGGAATTTGTCAATATACTTTGGAGAGCTGAGATCATAGAATTAACCAGCAAACACTGCGCTCAGATTTCGGTGGACACGGCCCAACCAGGAAGTGAGGGAGAGCTTTTTTTTTTTTTTAAATGTATGCTTTCCTCCCAATAATCGGGACTTCTAGTGCCATTCATTTTATGATGTACTTCTGGCAGTAAGTCCGCTTTAACCAAAAATACCAATTGAAAATTGCAAATGGCCACTGCAGATATGACAGTTGACATATTGTAAACTTCTAGAGATCTTCGAAGGTTGCTAATTTTCTTTTGCTCTTTATATATTTAAATTTGTCCATCAACTTGATAGCACCCATTCTCCCAGTGGAGACTTCATTAGGTAGACATGTTTATATGTGGCCCTACAAATTACCCTCTTTAAAGTCTATTTGGTCATTGATGACATGTATGTATATAAACAAAGATTCATGAAAATGCCTTAAAACAAATGGCAAAAAAAACAGGATACTAAATTAAAACATGGCAGTTTGGTTGGCTACCATTTGGTTATATGTAAATTTAGGTGATAGTACCTGGCCTAGGTACCCTTTCCTGATCTATGTTCAAAGCTAGAAGTTTCACTGTCTTCCATTTTTGCTTGATCACTTTCTAAAATGTTGGTTTTTATAGGTTGTATATAGGTTTTAATGGTTGTTTTATAGGCTTTACCATGCACAGTAAAGCGTAGATACATAATGAGTTATTTTCACAGTGATTTAAATGTTCTTACTAGCTGTAGTAAAATCAAGGTGGAGGAGGATCTATGGCATAACTCTTCTGCTGCATATTTTCCTTCTCATTACACATCTGTCAGTCTCACAGGGGCTGAGCTCTTGGATGGAAAAGTGAAGCTGTTTACATAAGAAAAGCGAGATTTTGTTCTGGGTCACAGGCTTCTATTAAATCCGTGTCAGTGGTTGTGGCAGAGTCTGTTAGCGGGCCAGAGACTGTGATATTCTTTATAGACTCCTGAATCAAATGGTAGATCTGCTGCTGTTGAGTCAGTTGTATACTGAATTGACCAGAACATTTTTGTCATTGGCCCCTGGGATCCTTCTTCACTTTGCTTTATCTTTGCTAAAGTAATTTGTCATGCTAACACTTTCAGATGCCATTTCAACATTTTAAAATGTTTGCCAAATGGGCCTTTTTTTACAAGCAATCAAAAAGTGAAAATAATAAGTCAAAATAGGAATATGTCAAGTTTATCAGATGTCAAGATTTCTTTAGCTGGAGATGCAAAGGGAATCTCAAGTAACCCAGACAAATATCCTCATAAAAATTATCATTAGACATTTTATGGTTACTGTCTTTTTCCGGACTAGAAGACGCACCTGACCATAAGATCCACCCACTTTTTAGAGCAGAAAAACCAGAACAAAAATATATTTGCAGTGTTCAAATCAATTGGGGAAAGAAAATCACTTGCAGTACCAACTTCAGCCACAACTGTCACTAGAGAGCTTACTTTAAGGCATATCTCATCTTTCTCACACATGGGGAAGAGGGGGGGCATGGGGTAACTGCTGCATGTCTCCCCTCTAGGTGGTGTGCGTGTGAGGAACGTGCCAGCAAGAGTGCAGCTTTCCCACACACAGCTGTGCATTGCTTATATTAGCAGGGCTTTGGTCATATAAACAATACAGTTAAGATGGGAGATCCGGCCATGGGCACATCTGACAGCTGCTCCCCCTCCCGGCTAGAGGAGGAGAGGTATCTCCTTTTTTTTTTTTTTTTTTTTTTTTTTTTCCCAGCACACATCCAGGGTCACCAGTAACTCCTTAGTCGCATTGGAGTCCTGCTAAAAAATCACAGTGGCACTTAATGTACATAAAATCAATCTAGCAGTGATCGGACATGTTGGTAAATTTCAGTAGTTCATTCAAGTATACAACGGGTTTTCTAGGTATTTCAATTGATTTTTATCCAATTCTACTAAGGAAAGGAATCGATTTGTTTGGAATCTATCACATTATGTGGTGGTAAAAACAATCCAAATGTAATGCAATCAAATTTATTACGATCGATGTTTTAAGTTGATTGAACAACAGAAAACCTAACCCTGTTGGCCTAGTTTAAGTTTTAGGATATACAATGCTGAACTGTCATGTTGATCTCATAAGCATAGAAATGGTTAAACACCCTTCAAGGAAGAGATATTCCAGGAGAAACCCGTCTCCTCCTGCCTACGCCCATTCAGTGTAGCAGTACATTGTAGGCCCCCGTGGCATCAAATGGAATAAAAGTGTGGTTTCACTTCCTTGGTCCAATAAATCTCTCTGAACAAATTGGCCTGACTTTGCCATTTTCATCCTGATCACATACTTCATCATTGAAACCCCCAGGAGCCCTCAAATAAAAATTGATGCACATACAGTCACTTATGAGTGAATTTCTAAGCCACAGCATCGGAGCTCAGCGATATGACTTTGCAGATGATTAACAAAGCAGCATGTAATGAAGGAAACGTGGCATGTTTCTGTGTTTTCACACTACAGGTATATGTATGACTGATGGGGAATACTTTGGCACTGACTAATGAAAACTCAATGTGCTCCCTTGTTCTAGGGGAAAACTACATAACCGCCTTTCAAAATGTACATGTTGGGGATTTTTTTTTTCTATTTATACTATTCGAGATAAAGACTGCATCTAAATGTAAAAAGAAAAGCTTAAGCTAGCCATACATGTTAAGATCCCCGCTCTATTCCCCAAAGATCGATCTGCGTGTGCGTTCACGGGGTCCCCATAGAAAGTATCCAGAGGGAATTGATGTGTCAATGTCGCACATCTCGATTCCTGTTTGTTTTGCCGGCAACTGCAAGCAGTGTAGTGACGTCACCGCACTGTGATCAATCTAGGAGGCCAGGTCTGGCCTGAGATTTGGCCGGCAAGTCAGGCACAGAGCTACCACTGACCAGTTAAGCAGGAGTTCCAGGAGGTGTGGAAGCTGTTGATGGGACAGACCATCCACTGTGTGGCTTTGACTACTGTAATGTTCGTTTTCTCTGTTGGGCAAAGAGAAGGAAATGGTTGCTGAACACCCAACTTTTTTTTAAAGCTCTGTATGTGTCAGCTCGATGTCGGCACTTCTGTGTCATTGATATCGTCCACTATCAACCCGTGACCCCCATTCAAATTAATGGAAATCTAACAAGGTTTTCAAATATGTTGGAAACCCGTTTGGCCAAGCTTCTTCGAACAGGATCGATTGATCCCGTTCAAGGGAAGCCTGGATGGCTGAAATTTTGTAATGGGTTTGAGCAAAATTGGGCACCGTGAATGGACGCGCCACTCAATTGTGCTCAAATTCATTACAGAATCTCCAGCCCATCCAATACAAGTTTGCAAGTACAGGGAGTGCAGAATTATTAGGCAAGTGGTATTTTTGAGGAATAATTTTATTACAACCATTTTTTGTTTTTTTTCTCAATGAACCCAACAAAAACCCATTAATATCAAAGCCTGCATATTTTTGGGAAAGTAGTTTTTTAGTTTTGTTTTTAGTTTTTATCTATTGTAGGGGGATTCTGTGGTGTGCCAGGTGAACTATACTGTGCATATTTATTATGCAAACCTTAACAAAAACAAATTTTTTTTTTTTTTATACCCATTTTCAATTAATTTATTTTTACCAGTCAAACCAATATAACATCTCAACATCACAAAATACATTCTCTGACATTCAAAACAAACAAAAACAATCAGTGACCATATAGCCCACCTTTCTTCTTTTGCAAGGACCTCAAAAGCCTGCCCATCCCTGGATTCTTCTGTCAGTGTTTTGATCTTTTTCACCCTCACATTGCGTTCAAAGCCAGCAACCACAGCCTCCCCAGACACTGTTCGGAGAGGTGTATTTGTTTTTCCCCCTCCTTTTGTTAATCACAACATTTTATGATGGACCCACAGTTTTTCTCAATGGGGGTTTTCAGATCATGTGAAAAAGCCATGAGCATGGTCATTAGTTTTTTTCTTCTTTTTTATTAACCCCTTTTCTTGCCAGCCCGTTTGTTGGAGTAACTTGGACGCTGTGATGGGCCGCCATTGTCCTTGCAATACAAATCTGTTTATTTTTTCTTGGAAGGATTCATAACTTCCTTTTTCCTGTCAAAACCCCTTCTTGAAGAAGGTTGTCCCCCCTTTCCCCAGGAAACTGCCAGTATGACTGGGGGAAGTTGAAGCCCTTGAATCAATCCTCAACCCGAAAGGCCCACAAAGCCATCTTTGATGATACCAGCCAAACCAGTTTAACTCCCACACCATCCACCTTGCTGGTTGTTCCTGAGTCCCGGACTGAGCCCCCTTCCTCTGCCCTTTCCAATTCCGAAGCCACGTGCCCATCCATCTTGGCCCCCCATCAAAGTCCTTCCACTCTCATTTCATCATTCCCATGGAAACCCTAGAAAAAATCAGTCCTTTTTGGAGAATATTTTCTTTTGGCCCAGTCTTGACCTTTCAGCTTGTGTGTCTTGTTCAGTGGTGGTCGTCTTTGAGCCGTGTATGCCTAGCATTTAGCTAATATTTGAGGCAGGCATGTACAACCTTATTTTTCAGCCAAACACCCGGCGGTCACTCAGTCAAAAATTGGGTGGGCCCAGCTGGTGAGATCGACCAGGAATCTCCTGCATGTCAGGTCACACGACAGTCCCCATTTAAAGTAATGGGTGGCACAAAAAGGGTGCCCCCGGGGCTGGCTGCAGCGGGATGACGCCATTCCGCTGCAGGGAAAAATCGTCTGGTGTATGGCTACCTTAAGATAATTGCCCCCAAAAAACCCCGAAGATTTCCAGATTCCTCTTCTATTAACCACTTAAAATTTTGATTATCTTTTGTTTCAAAGACCATCAAAAATAAAGGGAACAAAGCAATAAACATGCTCTATTTTATTCAAAACTACATAAAACAATTTCTGTTTGAGACTTTAGTAAAGAAACTTCTTCTGCAAACTTTATACATATCTTTATAGCAGATGACCTCTGTATATTGGCGTACTTTACACTGGGTGTATGTTGTCCTTGTTCATTATATTCTATACAAAGAGCTTTAGGAACTCCACCAATTCAGCAGCTCTGACATTTTGAATATAGGAACCACAAAACTGTTGCTTCATTATTTTAACAGATCTGCTGTCTTTGGCTGATGGAAGGCTGAAGTTATTAAGAATGTGTGAATTCTTGTCCTCTTTTGTTACGGGACAACAAAGCTTAAAGGGATCAGAGTTTAGAAAGGGACTGACCCATTACTGAGGATCACTGACCTGTAAAAAGTAATTTCCCATCGCCTGCCAGTATGTAAATTTAACAGAAAGTGGCCGGCTCGTATGTTGAAGAGGATTTCTTTACCTCGTCCCTTATCATTGTTAAGGGCCCGATGTTAGTCTTACAGCAAGGCTGCTTCTTCTGCCACTTTCCCTCCTGTTAGAGGTCTTTGGGGAAATTGAATTACTCACAGTTGAAGGACCATTATTCTCTTCTTTAGTTGATGATAAATGTCTGCACCTGATTTAACTCATCAGCCCGCTGAATACGAAGGAATGTGAGCTTTTGTAATTGAAATTTTAACCAATTTGAGACGAGTAGATTGATTGTTGGACCCATCAAAGACAACTGTGGTCGGAGGAAATCAAAATGTTTTATATTGGTTAAAGATATTCTGTCATGGATTTCCTGGAAGTACTGGATTTGAGAGAAGTCTACCCTATGTGTGTTTTTCAAGTTTGGCAACTTACAGAATTGTACTCTCTAGAGCTTTATATATATATATATATATATATACACAGTGCTGCTTGAAAGTATGTGAACCCTCAGACCATGGTCACTGTTTGTGCAAAAAAAAACATTTAAAGAGAAACTATATATACATACTATCTAACTCCCAATTTGTAAAGCACACCTTCCAAATAGTAGAAACACACACAAAAGTCGATTATATCTTCATTTCTTAAGTAAAAAAAGGAGTTTATGTCCCAACAACTGAAATTCTTACATGGTATAGTCTGTGACCCTTGTATAGTAGCTTGTGTCTCCTCCCATTCCTCCAAAACTAAACGTCTCTCTGAACCACTAAACCAGTTCTCTCACATTGCTTATGGGGATTTTTGCCCACTCCTCTTGCAGAATCCAGTTTGAGAGACGTTTGGAGGGACATCTGGCATTGTACCAAAACTTTTTCAGGTCTCTCAACAACATTTCAATTGGGTTAGTGGTCCGGACTTTGACTGGGCCATTCCAGAGGTGTGAATCTCTTCGTTGAGCCATTCCTTTGTACTCTTGCTGGAATGCTTTTGGGTCCATTGTCTTGTTGCCTAATCCATCTTCGTCCCAGCTTCAACTCCCGACTGATGGCAGGAAGATTCTGGTCGAGAATCTGTTGATAACCGAAGAATTCAGGATTCCTTGGACAATCATGGAGTCGTCCAGGCCCAGCAGCAGAAAAGAAGCCCCAGACTTCCACATTCCACCGCCATAACTCACGGTTGGGAGGAGGGTTATTTTCTCATATTGCCGTGGTGATTTTTCTCAAACCTGTCGGTTTTGATTGTGACCAATAATTCTATTTTAGACTCGTCTGTCCAGAGATGGACTTCCAGAAGGCTCTGGTTTGTCCAAGTGCTATTTGCAAAGTTGTGAAACGGGCAGTTTGTGCTTTTTTGCGCGCAGACAGAGGCTTCCTTCTAGCACCCTCCCATGAATGTCATGGCGATAAAAAAATTTTTCGTATGATTGTGGAAGCATGAAAATTTGTCCCAGATGCTGCAAGAGAGGCCTGCAACTATCTAGAGGTGGATGTGTGGGTTGGCCTTTACCTGGTTTAGTATTTTATGGTGCTTCTGGGTGATATTTTTGATGGGCTGGCGTCACTTCTAGGCATAAGTTGTGTCATGTTGAAGGCCCTCCCATTTGTAAAATTATCTGTGTACCGTGGGATGGATGGAGCTGGATGGAATCTTGGGAGATGGTTTTATAGCCTTTCCCAGACTGATGGGCTGTCACTCCCTCTCTTCATGTCCTCGGAGATCTCCTTGCTCTTGGCATTGTTGATTTGTATGGGACCACAGTGGTTCAGTTGGTTTCCTTCTCTCTTTTTAATTAGTGCGGCCAAAACATTTCAAGATTCCATTTATTGGTCTGCTTGTGATTTGATTAACACCCAATGTGTTCCCTCTCCTTTTACCTGTTGACTTCTTAACCAATGACAGCTGGGGGTTCAATTTACTTTTGCACATACACTAAGTCATGTTTCATAGGTTTTTGGGCAACTTAAACAAACTACTAAACAGTACATGCAATTGATAAACATATATCTGACATTTCATGAATAACACACTGGTGATGATAGAATGAGAAAATTCATGGTTAAACAACAGAAACATCTACACCACTTGAGGGGTTCACATACTTTCAAGCAGCACCGTATTTACCTAAAAAGTTGTAAAAAAAAAATCTTATTCAATTATATCCTTTTTTTGTTAGAGGATTGTCATGACTAGGGTATACCAGAGCTGTCCCTTTTGTCTGAATTGTTCAACAACATTCACTCTCCGAAACCTAACTGGAATTATTGATTTTATTACCAACATAGCAAAATAATATATAACAATCATTAAACAGACCATTATAGAATAAATGAAGGTCCTTTGAAGGCAGTTATCCAGCACCCTGCATCTGCATTATCCAATACATCGGCCTCCAGCCGCACTACACCGACTCGGAGACAATTACAATAAAATGCAGATACCACCTTACAGAACTAGTTCCCTGGAACTCCAACATCCTTAACAAAGGGTGGGACACCGTACCTACGACAGTCCCTTCCAATGACCTTTTTCATGACCAGACCACCTTCAAGGGCCTTGCAACCCTGCGGCGGCCGTGACAAGTTTTGAAACCTGAAAACAAAGGAATTAATCAAAGTTTTATAAACCAAGTAGTTGAGGGAAATTCATCTATCGCAGATCCTTCTCCGACTTAAGTGTGGTGAATTCTCCTCCCACACTAAACAGGAGAACCCCGCCCAGTAACTGACCCAACCAATCTGGTAGAGCTGCAACAAGATAACACCAAAACATAACATGGATACCATAAACAATATAACTAAGCATGTTTAGATTTCCTCACCCTTAGTATACCAGCTCCTTCTAACCCAGTCATGTAGTCCCTCCGCCTAGGTCTCTGTCTTTTGGCTCTGGGCTTTGTCTTTACTACCTGAAGATGCACTGACATATAAATTGCCTAGAAATGATATCATAGCTTCCATAGTGATATCCAGTATACCCATTACTGTTAATACATTTCTGCTGTTATAAATGTATCTGGGCTGCACGGAAAATGCAGAAAATGTTCATTTTTCCAGATGACCGAACACAGTTAATTTTCTTTTGGGTTCTCAGCTCTACGCCTGCTTATTTTTTATTAATCTGAACACACACCTTGAAAAATGGCTCTGTTTTAATCATGTCGCTGTAACAAGTGTAGTGTTTTAGGCATTCCTTTATCAAAAGAAAGCTTTTCTAAAAGTTATGGAGACGATGAAATTGTGAGTTGCTGGAAAAAACCAGGAGAACAGCTATTGTCTCCAGGAGAATTCCAGATTTTTTTTATGAGGAGTCTGTATCTTGGTGGCATTCTCTTTCTGACAATGATCGTCAATAGTTTAAAGGCCCGACTCATAGTTTGTAGAATTTTTTTTAATAAGGCTTGTTACATGGTGGCATCATTAGGTAGGTTTCTCTTTATCACAACATGAAATTAAGAGGGGGGGTCATCAAAATGGAAAGACCCAAATCACAAAAAAAGTCAACACGCACCTGTTGGTTGCCACTTTGGCAATTTAATAAACCTTTTTAAGGTGCCTGGTGATCTAGAGTGAATAGAAGTAGACTTCATTGTTTGTTTATATAGTTCCAACGTATTATGCAGCACTTTACAATTCTAGATACAACACAGGATAACACACAGGTACAGGTTATAACACAGGTGGAGTTGAGGACCCTGCCCATTGGGCTTACAATCTTATAATGCTTGATTGTAAAGGTGGGTTTACACGTGTAGATTTTTTTTGTTAGATCAACAAAGAACCAACTATTTTTTGGTTGATTAAAAAAAAAATCTAGAATGACCAATTTGGTAGATGGATTCCTTTTTGTTCCACCTCGAACAAAAAATTGTTGTTATTTCAAATGTATTTTCATTCGATATCGGCAATGATCTAATTGGCAGTAGATTGAAGAAAAAAATCTACACGTGTAAACCCACCTTAAGTGTCCCATTTTATCATGTTCTTTATCTGATGTGTTGGGACATATTAATGAAGAGTATGCTTGCCATGTCTTGCATTTGAGAATCCCCAGCATTCTCCATAAAATTTAAGTAATTCATGAAGCTTTACGCCGTGATAAGGATCTTTTCCATGTGGGAATGTTGTATTCATTGAACTTGGTAAAAATAAGCATTTTAAAATAAAAATAGTCTAAATAAAAATATTTTGCTCAAAACTGATGGGATGAAACCAAATATCTGAAATCCCTACTCCAGTTGACTCATTGAGAAGATATGATCTCCACCTTTAAAAAGCACCTCCTGTCCAAAAGTTTAAAATAGAAGAATGGCACCAGTTGACTAAGGGGTATGTTTTCTCACCACAAATTATTCTGGTTTTCATGGATTAATATAGATTCCTTACATTGGGCTGTCTGTCTTGGAGGCTCAGCAAATTACGTTTGTTTCCTGTCTCAAGGGCTTGGCAAATTACGTTGTCATTTAGGATGGTACGTACGGAAAGGCAGTTTCCTATAACCATGGTTTCCTTCAGGCAACCTGCTCTTGTTCTGTTTCTCCTGGGTTGTCTGCCTTGATCGCCTTTTTTTCCCCTCATCGTATCCAATCCTGTCAGCGACCCTGAGAGACTTGAGAAAAAAAATGTAAAAGTGAAAATGAATTTTTTTTAGCTTTTTTTTTTTCGAAGAGTATTTCTCTGGAAATGATGTTCCACATATCTCAAAAGATCTTCATCTTCACCTCCATATCAGGCTTAATTAAGTATTTCTGGCAGTCAATGGAACTGCTTAGGGGGGGCGTTAAATTATTATGCCCCTTTTGATAATACACATCTCTGTTTATGTGCATGATATATATTTTGATTCCAAAAATTTTTGGACATAAGATCCTTAATTGATATGTCACAATCCTAGGTGATAAAAAAAAAAAAAGTAAAATCTAGAAGAAACTGTTTACCTTCAGGAAAACCATGTCAGCCTCATGTCTAAATTCAAGTTCTATCAAATCTCATATTTTCTCATAAGAATAAAAATGAATCCAGTGCTAGCTCCTTTCAATGTAAGCTTGCCTGAGGTTAGCAAGGTCTCCAAATAAAGTAAATAGACCCTAAAAGTTGCTTAATTCCATTGTGACCCCCTATGGGTTTAATTTATTCTTTGGTACCAGCCTAACCACCTTAGTTTTTGTTCATCAAAACTGTCCTGTACAGTATACAGTGGGAAGTAGAAATTTTACACTAAAGTTCCTCACCTGCCTTTTTTCGCTTGACTACTGCATGGATCATCATCATGGACCTCAGTAAGGGTACTTATTCCATGTTTTCTTTGCAGGGCTCGATATACGGCGTCATCGACGGCACAACGCTGCTGCCTGACATAGAAAGAGTTGAGTGCGCAGCACTGCTGTGTCTCCAGCTCCAAGTCTGCAGCACTGCTGTGTCTCCAGCGGGCCTCCCTCTGCTATGAGTGTATGTTGCACATATTGGCAGGCATTCGGGGGGCAGTTGTCAGATATTAACAGCATATCATCTTTATGGGTGACTGCACAAAAATTCCCCGGGAAGGCCTGTGGATTTTTTATGATAAATTGGTGGTTAGTAACCACACATGTAAATGGGACCTAACTGCAACAGAGAGAGCAGTACCATCAGTCTGTTCTATGTGATGGGGCTGTGTGGATCTCAGGATTTGATGGTCAGAAGTACAAATTCCTTGGCAGAGGAAACTGGTCCCTTAACTTTTCTTACGGATTTTATCTGTGTTTTGGCCATTTGCCTGCAGTGCAGCTTTAATTGAAGTTTCTGGCCCATATAATTGGTCATTTGAGAGCAATTTCTTTCAACCATAAAGTTGATTAGCCATAGCTATTGTGTATTTTCTTACCGTTCCAGAAGAAAATTCTTCTGTACTATGAACACTGACTCTGCTATGCACGTTGGTGCCATTTCCTTTAATAGCACCCTAACCTACCTTCCCCAGACATCACACTATGAAGTTACCCACTGCTGCACACCAATCTTTTTAACATCCAGTGCTTGATGGGCAGGTTATTGAAATTGGTTATACTTGACAATGTGTAGTACGTTCCTAGACCTTACAATAGACCTTGGTGGTGTACATTGGCCTTTTAAGCCCTGAGTAAACACCTCTTAACTTTACAGCCAAGAACTGCCATTTTGTTCTCTATTTAGATCTACAGTTGCCTTGGTATGTTCTCGCCTATGAAACAATTGATTTGAAGGCTTGAAACATCGGCTGTGATCTGACACTAGCGTACTGGCAACTGTGAACTGTTATCACCATAGGCATGCCATGAATGTAGCATAATTGGGAAACGGTTAAATCAGTGGGTTCGGGTCCACTTTAGATTGGCACAATTATGCCCCCTACCAGGAAAATTATAAGAGAGGAGATTCTAGAGCACAATTCATAGAATCGCACATCCATTTTCAACCATTCCGAAGCCTGTACAGGGAACGCAAGACAAACCTTCTTTTTAACTAGACTCAAATACATATATTTTTTTCCTTGCTGTGCATGTTGACCTTTTATTGGGTAACTGATGTTTGTAAGATGCCGGCTTTGCAGAAACACTTATGTCCTGAAAAGCTTTTATCTGTAAACACGAGGCAGCCAATTGAAGAAAGCAGCATTGCAAATTTGAAAGCAGGCATCTGTGAATCTCCGTAAACATCTGTTACTTAATACAGGTATCATCTCCGCCTGAGACAAATGGCCACCATCTCCCCAGTACGGCCTTCTGTATACAGAATCTTCTATGGATCAGTATTTGCCTATAATCACAAAAGTGTTAGTGATGCTGTTTTCTTTCCCCCTTTTGTGAGGACTGAAATGGAGCTCAGCAGTAGTGGGGAGGCCAGACGAGGTTGTCGTTCTACTTACACTGAGGCTTAAAAGGAATCTTTTGAGGGAAACCACAACTGCCTTCTTGGTAGGATGGAATTGCAGCCCACGGCTGCCCAGCTACTGCTACCGAACTACAGTTCATAGTAGTCGCAGCAAAGGATGCTGGATTTTGTTGTATAGTAAACATCAGGACAGGAGCAAGTATCACAACCCAGTAGAACAGGTTTGAGAGAGAATTTAAATCCTCAGACTGGCTCATCAAAATCTTTATCACACATAAGTGAGATCTTTATGTAATGAGGTGTCTATGAATGTTCAAGAATGTTGACCTGATGAGGTAACATTTTAAATGGTGTCCATGGTGACCAAAGTAGATATAGGCATCCTATAGTGAAGCTTCAAACCACTAAAGGACCACAGAAAATATTTAGATATGCCATATGAAGAGCTGGAGACTTTGGCCATGGTTCCAAAGATGGTCAACAACTAGAGACCCAATACCTAAGGTTAATAGATGGGGAGGAGTAACTGTTAGGGCTTGTGCCCACTGCTGCTTTTTTCCGCAGTGGGGAAAAAGATGCAGAGAGGACACTTCCCATTCTAATGAAGTGGACAGTGTCCACTCTAGGTATTACGAGTGGTGCACCCATGGTGCTGATTGAAGATCAATGGAGGTGTCTCCAAGACGCGGAAAAACAACGTCTTTCCTCTGCTGCATCAATGCAAACCACAACCTACCGCATGTGTGCAAACTGCCTGCAAGCAACAGGGAAACCCCCGGCTAATATGTGTCTTGATTACGTCCAACGCAGGGAATTGGTAGTGGACTCGGGGCTCAAAAAGTAAGAGGAAATAAAAAAAAGAATAGAAAGTTCTTAGGAACTGATTTGGGACCATGGGCTGTGGCTCTACACAGAACAATATTTTACAATAAACGCTCAATGCAATCATAATTATCGTTTGTAGTGTCTCAGGTCAGTTGAAATCTAATAGTGAGACATATCGCCTTGTACAAGTGATTTTTTTTTTGTTTTTTAGCAGACAGACTATGAGTGTTACCAAAACATCAACAGTGTTTTAAAAATCATTTTAAGGTTTTTTTTTTGATCTACCATAAATTACTGATTTGTTAGATCCTCCCCTATTCATATTTTGTCAGATTTCTGTATTCTTGATCGAACCATGTGGGCACTGAAAGATCTAAGCACGGTCAATTACTACAATTGACGTTTAAGGACAATTGAAGGTCAGAATCCTACCGTGTATGACCAACTTTTCACAACCAACCGAGCCCCCATACACCTTTAGATTCCTCCATACAATTTCCATCAGATCTACCAACAACTATGTATTATAGTGACCTCCCTGATAGAATACATAGTGATTGGAAGGTGCAAAAAGGTCCTCATATTACATGGTTTTGGTAGAAGAAAAGTACAGAAATTGCATGGTAATTGTATGTGGTGTATGGGGGGCTTTAAATTACTAGATATCACTGCTGTTAGCGGTCTCAGGTAAATTTAGTGCTTCAATCGTGTTGCTCTCAACAAAACCTAAAAAAGATGACGATTGGCAACGTAGAGTTTTAGAACTCCGAAGAAATCTTTAGTCTATATCAAATTGTTAAGCAGAAAAAGTGTATTCTATAGCATTTACAGTACCCTTCAGTGAACATAAGTGACCAGTTTGGTGGGGTATCAACGTTTGCCCTTAAAGTATATTTTGTGGTTTAGTGTCATATTCTTCATTGTAGGGAGAAGAAATTGAAGCCTGTCCACTGCTTCTTTTCCCCCAAGCATCTGCCGAAGGGGGAAAAAGACAGAGGACACTTCCCATTCTAATGACTGGGACAGTGTCCACTCTGCATTACCTAAGCGGTGCACTGCGGTGCTGTTTGAAAGTAGCCGCGTCTTCACTGTAGCGATGCACGGCGCCGCCGCTGACATGTCCATTTAAAGATCAATGGATGTGTCTGCAAGACATGGAAAAGCAGCACTGTTAGAGCACTGCTTCTGTGTCTTTGATATGCCAAAGTAATAGGGTGAGCTCCGGTCCTAAGCCGCTGGCATACTTCCTGCAAGTCACAGGAAATCTGCCTGCAAATCGGCCACAGCATGTCTTTTTTTGTGTCTTGCACATGTATCCATTGATCTTTTATGCAGCATTGAAGAAACAGCATTCCGCGAATTTAAAACGGCACCATGGGCGCACCGCTTGGGTAAAGCAAAGTGGACATTGTCACATTCATCAGAATGGGAAGAATCCTCTGTCCTTCTCCTGTGGCCGACGCGCATCCACCACGGTGAAACAGAAGCAGTGGACACAAGCCCTTAGTTATGATCAGAAGCTGACGGGTGATATAAGGAGGGCCACTGAGGCAGCATAGAAGAAGGTGCATGTGTTTTTACCAGCAAGCCTAGATATTGAATGAAAACAGTATTTTTTTGAGAAATCGGTATAGATTTCCCTGCCTGGTAATAGGTAAATTGATTAATGTATCAGTCATTTTCTGCTGAATCCTAATGGGGTTATTTTCAGTATGTAAACTTATTAGTTACCATGCAGCAGTGGGTGCAGATGGAGCCATTAGTGTGCCAGAAATCATTACAAAACATTGCGGCTCTTTTGCTGCCTGTTCCTCCAATACACAGTCAAAAAATAACGTGGTTTTCCGTTTTAAGATTGACAATGGCTGCGCGGCTACAATTGATTTACTTACTTTAAGGCGGCAAACAATGGGAGATCCAGGAATTCCTGTCATGTGAAAGGAATGTTTTCGTTTCCTTGTCCTATACATAAACTTCAAGAGGATTTTGGGGTCTGGTGGGTCACCTTGTGTCGTGGTTACGCCAATGTATACATTCCCTGCTGACTAAAGCTCCTCAAGGAATCAACAGCTGAGAATGTACTTAAAGGTGAACTTCAGGCAAATGTAACAGAACTTTTGTTCTTATAGGTTTCTTTATTTATTTGGGTGGTGTAAGTATTTAGGAGCACATTAAGGCTAATGTTTGTTTTTTTTCTGTACACTGGGTGGCAAGAGAGGCGAGTGCTTAGATGGTCAAGTAAATGAGCCCACTTAAAGGCTGAGTTCTATTCAAATGATAATTTTTGAAATTACTAGTTTATTTTTTGTTTTAAATCCTGTGTATACAGTAGCAGGTAGGGGGTCAATTATGGCTGCATGCACATATGTCAACAGAAGGAGCATGCAAAGTGATTAGAAGATTGTTTATTGGGGCTCTACTATTGATCCACTGTTCAGTCATCAGGCTGGGTATGGGACTACGACACCACTTTATTCCTAGTGTAATGGAAAAAGTTATTTTACCCTCTGGACCCTTGAGAAGAGGTCAAACTCTAAAAGAAGTGTGTGTTGGCAACAGCTAGGCACAACCTAACAGCCTTGTATTTGGCAACAGCTAGTCATAACCATGCAACCAGGCAGATTGTGGGAGGGATTTAGTTGTCCTACTTTTTAAAGTTGTTTTCTTTTTGGCATACGCTCTGTGTTGACAAGATCTATAGGGCGTGCATTAAATTAGTTAGCAGGTATGTTTAGATCTGACGGTGCCAAATGTGTGCTATGTAATTTTACAATTATATTGTATTGCCAGGGGAAAACCTCTTGGTATCTGTGCTGATATTAAATGTATACAGTTTACAAAGCAACCTGTGTCTGCAAAAGGCTTTAAAAGTTGTTACAAGGCTCAACTTGGTGTGATTTTTTTTTTTTTTTTTTCTAAAACACAATTTCTTCAGATTTATAAAAAAATTCACAAGTAAACAAAAAACTCCTGCTTGTTCGAAGACTGTGCAGTAGGGTGCTGCCATCTTGCTACATTCAAAGTTGAAGCCAATGAAGTGGTCCTCCTACTAGTCTTGAATATATCGCCATCCAGGAGCACTTAGACATGGAGAGAAGACCATAGCTTCTGATTTTTGAATAAGCTGAAAATTTACATCTCCATTAAGATTGTTCAAGTCTCTTTAGTTTGCATGTTATGGGGATATCAAATACTGCTTAAAAACCTCTAAGAGTTGGTTATGAAGGCATCAGTTTGCTTAGAAAATGAAAAGGTTTCATTTTAAGAAAAAAAATAAACGTGGTTTAAATACAAAATAAAAAAAAACATACTTGCCTTCCTCATGTTTTCATTCCTGATGCCAGCATCTGGCAAACCGAAGCCACTTCTACCTTTCACTGCGGCTGCCCCCCTACTCTTAGGGCTTGGCCCCACAGGCAAAGCTGGCCGTGGGGCGGCGCAGTCCCGTGAGCGGACAAACCTCACAAGTGGTTGCAGCCACCGCTAGCGACTAACTACATGTCAGAGAGGCCCAAAAGCGAGTGCCTGCGTTTTCAGAACCGCGTGGCTAACTTCACCTGTGGGAACCCGGGACAAGCCCGTACAGAGACAGGCCTCTGTCGGAAAGCTCTGTGGGGGGTTGGGGGATGCAGATGTGATGCTGATCACAATCCCATGGGACTGGGCAGGCGTGACTTCCTACAGCCACATGGGCACTTTTTTTTTTTTTTTCGATCACGGATGTCTGCAGCGCAGCTGATACTGTGGAGTAACCTACGAGGTGGTAGGTCCGCTTTAACATAACATCCAGCATATCTTGAATAATTTACAGTGAGCTTTTACGTACCAGACTTCCCTTTAAATCCATAAATGCTGTAATGCAACTGTAGCTATAGAAGTGGAATGGATAGAATGTACTGCATGCCAAATAGACATTTGATTGCTAACCTTCTTTATTAAAGAACCGTCGTCTTTCCTCTATACAGTTTGTTCTCTGTTGGTTTCTATAGCACCCAAACTAACACCTAGCTGTCTAATAATAGATCGGTTGATTCGATGCTTGTTCCATGTGCTTACATGTTATTTCTGTGCTATTTGTGACCATTATGGGGCCAACGTTCAGGTATTTTAGTCGCTGATAACTTATGTATCTTGTTGCTATGCATGTGAAATGGTTTTCGAATGCAAATATTGTGTATTCAACATGGCACATAATAATGTATATCACTGCAGTACATCTATTACCTCTACAATGTGTATTGGCCATGTTTTGCTTACTTCAATAGAGACCTTTGCAAATGATTTCACTCCTTCGTTACCGATATCGAGCTCTGTGTAGATTGGCTGTGTAGCCTTAATGTGTCACATGGGAAAGGTCATGTGCTTTCATCCCCGATACGGGATGTTTTTTGGTGATGGGGAAATTGGCAAGCTTGTTACTGGCGACAGTGGTTTTTCATTAAGGATCCCTGTGCACACTGTATTTACTCTGCCATAACTCTGCCATAAAGTGGATTCAGGTACTCCTGAATATTATGATATTTATGAATAAACATGGAAAGGAAAGTAAGAAACCAAAGGTTTTATGAAAAGCGTGCCAGCTGGAACATTTTCTGTCCAATGCAAACAAATCGTGTTTTCAAACATGGATAATCGTATTTATATTTGGCAGCTTATAGTGCAGATTTCATATGCCGGGTAGTTATGATTTACAGTGAACATAAAGTTTTTCTGTTCAGCCACAGTTAACAAATCTGGAATATGGTTCATTGTCTTACTCAATAATGTAATCCCTGTTGTAACGTGTTACATCCAATGCATTCATTACATTCAATTTCTTTCGTAGTTACCTCATCGCCGAGTGACGTTCTCTACATCCAACCAGGCACCAGACATCCAGGACCCTCAGCACAGCTACTACGACAGTGGCCTAGAGGAGTCGGAAACCCCAAGCAGCAAGTCTTCTTCTGGGCCAAGAATAGGTCCTCTGGCTCTCCCAGAAGACCACTATGAGAGAACCACCCCTGATGGCAGCATCGGTGAGATGGAGCATCCTGAAACTGGTAAGAACAGGAGGAGGACATGGCCTCGTAATCATGCTGTCCAGTGTTGCACCATCACCAGGCCGCCTGCTTTCTAGCTATGTGTGTAGCATTTCACCTTAAACTTTTTTTCACTAACTATAGCACGTAAACATTTCTGATCTTTGCACATCAGTAACAGCAGCAGTGGTGAGGTAAAGTACAGCATCACTAAAGTGGAAAATGTTGGCCATGTGCTTATGTCATAGACTTTTTTTTTTCACACCCTTGCCTTACCAAAGTTAATTCAAACTTCTCTTCCACCCCAATTATTAGTTTTACAAGATTGAGGCCTAAAATAATGCAAAAAGAAACACTTACATGTTTGCAGATATACAGGTTCACATTTTTTCTAACTTAAGCATAGAAATCTGAAAATATCTATGATTGGGTGCTAAAGTGAAGCCCTATGAAACCCCATCTCTCTATTTAATTACAATTCCTTTAGTGATTCAGGATAGTATTTGATTTTGCAGCAGTTATACAGTTACCACACTACCAAATTTTTCGGATGTAATGGCCCCCATGCTATAAACCATTTATGTGGAATCATTGGCAATTTCGTAATAAGTGAGATCAGAGGAAATCCAGTAAGTTGTGGTGCTTTTGAAATGTTTTACAGGATTCAAAATGGCTGTCAAGTCATCCAACTCATATCTGCAATTTTAAGTCAAAGCAGCTGGGTTTAATGAAATGTTCTTGAAGATGGTTTGCTTATCTTACTGGCTTTCACGTTTCAGAATAAATTCTGAATAGAGGTACAATGTAATCAATAGCAAAATATCCTTAAGAACAAGTGATTTCAGTTTGACTTACCCACTGTCAAAATTCAAAATGGCTGCCCTCACTCTGTGAGAGTCTCACAGTTCTAGTCACATTATATCTCCTTCGTTTTACAGTAAATAAATTGCTTAACCCTTCAAACAAGAAATATGTAAGAAAAATATTAACGTTTGGTTTAGTTAGAACCCAACAGCATGCACTCATGCAAAACATCTGCACAGGTCCGTAATTTGGTCTACCTCAGAGCTGTAACGGAATTGGACTGTAATGTGGAGTGGAGGAAAATGTAATGAATCAAGGTTGGAGCTTCCTTTAGGAAGCTATTCATGCATACTGTCTCATTTTCTACTGAGCATAAAGAGACATTTTAAAGTATATTCAGATTGTAACTACTGGTGCCTTGCATGCTTCTTGAGTAAATATGAAGATCTACAGCTATCGTAGGTGTATGCACATCACAAATTATTGAAGATTGCAAACATGAAAAGATCAAGTGCACCCGCCACACAGCACACCACAAGCCATGTCTTAATTATGGGTGCCTACAAAGGACAAATTGAGCAGTACAACATGTATAAATAGGGACCAAGTGTAAAGGGCATATAAAAGTTATTTTGGCGCATTAATTGGTAGCTTGTGTTTTGGGGGGTGATTCCATATACAGTTCTATACATTTTCCATTTATTGCCTATGAAAATGACAAGATTGCCCAAAAAATATTCAAGCCTGGGATACGGTTTCCGGTCTTAATTCCACTCTAGCTCATTTACCTTCCAAAATTTGCAAAAGCCTCAACAGTTAGATCAAGATTTTGATTTCGAATGGCATCTGTGTCATTCAGTGAAGAGTCCCCTCTCCCCCTCCCATTCCTTTCCTGGTGACTTCCATGGTGAGATCCTGGTGTACTGAAATATCTCCCCTTTTGTAGAAAAAATTAGATCAAAAACTAAAAAAAAAACGACATAAGGATTTTCTTACCCTAAAGTGGTCAGAGTTTAGAATTACTGTTTACATTTTTGCAGTTTGTTACCCCTTTAGAGCTATTTGCTTTCATTAACTGCTGAAGTCCCAGGTACTCAACCTGCGGTCCGGGTGCCGCATGCGGCCCTTTGGGTGTTCCTTAGTGGCCCCCCTCAGTCCTACACTTGCGGCCCCTGAAACCCAACTTAAATAATGCATAGGAACTCACCTGTCCACTGATCCCCCGCTGACACGGCTGAGCATGCTGGTTGGCTTACGTGAAAGTATTGATATTTAAAAATGAAAAATACCATCTTCTAGCTCTGCCTGCTGTCATTTACTTTTTCATTATAAAATGCTTATACAAGTCAGCATAGATTGAAAATGTTATGTGTGGCCCTTTAGTGATACAGAGGGTCGCACTTGTGGCCCTCCATATCAACTGATTTGCCCACCACTGGCTTAAGTAGTCAAATAAAAACTAGTCCAATGAGTTTTAAAATTTCAATTTGATTAGTGATAAGACAGGTGGTTGGGGGCAGTCTGAATGCATGGCTTAAACTGAATTCGGCTAAACAGCAACCCCTTCCTCAACCCCCCAAGAACACCCCAATGCCAAGCCTTTAATCCTCTGAAAGCCCTCATCATTATAAAAAAAACCTACATGAACAGTTCTTTATGCCGTTGTTAATTGAGCCTATAGTTTTTCTGAGCTTAAGGATGTGAAGGTCTCGTATACCTATCTGTAGCGTCCCTTAATCTAGATTAGTTTTCCATTTAGTTATTTTTTGTTTTCCAACTTCCTTCCTATAAGTCTGGAGCAGCACTGTGAATTGAGTTTCGGCCCAGCTTTTAACAGTGTTAATCAATGTAACTGATGTTAACAAGCCTCATTTGATGACTTCTGAAATGGAACGTTCAGTCTCTTTATTGTGAAGAGCCGTATAGCCATAACTAGTGGTTTTACAAAGATGAGATGCAAGGAAGTCACAACGGACGATTTGGAGACAGTGAAATTCCAGTTTGATATATGGCAGGCTATAGGTTGACCTGACCTTTCCAGTATTGCTGTATCTTCATGAAAAATGTATTCTGAGCAGTTCGCTGGCTTCTTTTCAGAGCTACAGAATGACTTTTTCATAAGCTCAAGCTCCAGCTGGCCTTGTAGCGTAGTGAATGTTGTATACTGCAGACAGTAGCTCTCCTTTGTGTGTGCCCTTTAAATGGACAGAACAATTATTCCTTCTTATGCTTCTCTGTTCTTGAATCCCCAGAGCATTTCTGTGCACAGAGAAAAGGCAGAGCTGTAAAACTGTTGCTGCATGTTGGGTTAAACTCCACAACTCTGCAAAGTTTTTAGGCTCCACCTGTCTTCAAAACTAAAAGCACCCCCAACTTATATTCACATTAAATATATTGTGGTCACATGACTTTCCTAAACAGATATATATTCTAGAACCAGCCCTTGGACATGACTTATAATAACATAAATTAGGGCCCCCATTCACATTTTAGATTTCTGTCAGATTTCCTTTAGATCTCCTTTGGTTTTACCAAATCATGTAATATGAGGGACTTTCTAAACCATCAAGTCTGCCTGTGTTCAATCGCACAGGAACCTATACCTCATAGTTGTTGGGAGATCTAAAGGATATCTGACAGATCGTAAGGTCTATGGCCAGCTTTATAAATATGTTCTGTATGGATTTATAGATCCAGATAGGTGTCTATTGTCTTGTGGCGTTCCAGTAAACGATTGTGTGCTACACAGGCTCCATCATACAACCAAAATTGCCAATCATTATTCGCCAGGAGTTGTGACTGATTACAAAGAAGATTTAAAACTTGCCACCAGGACAGATAGTGGTGGAATATTTTATTCATTTAACAGCGACAACCACATGGTCTTTTTCCATCTTTGATATTTCTAGTCATCTCTAGTCGCTTTTAGTATCATAAAACTTAAACGGGCCAAAGATTTCGAGAGAATCCATATTCAATTAGATTGAATAGTTTGATTTTTATATTGAAAATTGATTTGTTGAACGGCAATCATTTTATAAATGTACAACACGATGAGTAATCAATCTATCTCTGTTAATCTTCAAAATTTGAGCAGTAGTAGGGGTTGGCATGCTTCCTCAAATGGTTGGTAAAATTTGTGTCTCGATTATAGTGCAATCAATTAACATTTTTTGGATGTTATAAAGCCCCTCCAAGGGGAAAGATCATAACATCTGCAAAATATTACATTATCAAGCAGACCCTGAAACCTACGGACTTCCACCACAGCAAATATATATATATATATATATATATATATATATAATGCAATAACATGTACTCTTGATATGTGTAATTTTATACTTTCTGTTTCCTGTATCGTAAAAGAAAAATACCAACAAAAAAGATTGCATACAAAAATAAATTTACAGACATGTCCAATACAGTTCCAATCCAGATTCAGTCAGATATAGACTATTTTTCATTTATCTAAGTACTAAAAGCATATTCGATAAACTTACAATCAACATGCAAATCGATTGCTTTATGTTGATTTGCTATATTTATCGTCGCGTGTATGGGTAAATTTTTGGGATTGATTGAAAATCTATGGCAGCCCAAATGGTAAGATCAACCTTAAACAATTAAAATTGGGGAAAAAATTATTAAAAAAGGATTGGACATGCTGGTAAGTTTTAATTGGTTGTATTGAAATTCATTAGTTGATCCCAAAAAAAGTTGATCAAATATCTGTTACTACAGTTGGCAAACATACAATCAAATACCAATTTCCCGGCCCCAAAAAAATGATCTTTTTAAGTTGATTGAACAGAAAACCTAGACTTGTATGGGGGGCTTAAAGAGATAAATGACAACAAGTGGTTAAATTTCTAAGCGGCATGAGATTCAATTTGCTAATGTAATTGAGCCCCTGCACATATTGCAAGTTCCTTAATCTTGCCTCGAATTGGTAAATGAGGCAGCTGGAAATCACCAATGTACTGACCCACTTGCTAATATTCCTTCCCAAAATGCCACCATCTGCTGCCCTATCTAAGCTCCCGTCGCACCCCTTAAAAAAAATCATATGATTTTGAAGCACCTTATACACAGTTTGATGAAATGGTGGTCAGAGGGCGATGAAGCAGGCAGCTGCCCTCACAAGATTCTAGGTATCTCTGTATGATCACAAGGAAAAAGCAACTAGTGTTTCATTTTAACTGTCCGTTCCTTAATTAGGGACATCCCGTAATCTGGACCCCCAGAGACTTGCACACCCCAATTAAACCCATTCCCCCTTGGGGAGATCACGGCAAAGATTCCTCACTAATCCGGTCTTTATGCCGAAAGCTTAGTAGGACTTAGACATGAAGATAGAGATTGTTAACTAGGGATTAGTTATATTAACCACAGGCTGATAAAAATAATTTGCCTGCGACTGTCTGTAAACACACGGTCTTAACTGCTAGGTTGAAGAAATAGATGGTGTATTTAGAAAACAATGATCGTTTGTTGGTAGTGTTATATTGTAATTAAAACGGTAAATGCTCATCTTCGGCATTTATTATAGTGTACATAGAAGACCTGTTGGCCAGCGTCAGCCGGGCACACATGGCACAACTTTCCTGCAGATTGAGGAAGCCTGACCACGGCACTATAACATAATCGTGATGCGGACAAGCTGGTCCCATATTGAGACATAGCACTTCTGCGACTGCCAGCCAGTCTGATTCTTCGGATATGGATCCTCCATCTTAATTAAAATGCCTATTGAAGAGATGGCCTTTGGGTTTCGTAGAATCCATGGACGTCGTTAGGCCTATTTTGGGATAAGAATATTGTAACATATGTGATGTGCAGTTATTCCTTCCAACAACCCTGGGGTCTAAGCCCCCCTTTTCTTTCAATACTAGAGAAGTGCCTAGTGGTTTCCCTTTTTTCAAAGCATGAAACATTTAATAACCACTGCAAGCAATGGATGAGCCTATTGAATTCAAGTCACAATAAAATGTATTCTTTAAATAATTTGAAAAGTAATTCTATATATTTTAAAAGTGTATGTCTTTGAAAATTATAATTTCTTCTGGAAAATTCTGGACTATAAAGATCCTCATACACCTTACAATCTTACCATGCAATTTCTGTACATTCAACTTTTCTTCTCTACCAAAACCATGTAATATGAGGAGCTTGCCAAACCTTACAATCACTATGTATTCTATCAGGAAAAACCCGGCACTACATAGCAGTGATATATACCTTCCAATCACTATCAGGGAGGACCCGGCACTACATAGCAGTGATATATACCTTCCAATCACTATGTATTCTATCAGGGAGGACCCGACACTACATAGTTGTTGGTAGATCTAATGAAAATTGTATAGAGTGATCTGAAGGTGTATGGGGAGCTTTATGGCTTCTATGTTATGCAAAAATTCAGTGGGTGATTAGACTTACTTTACTTGTGCCCACATACTGTTCAAACAACATATAGATCTGCCTATTATCTCTATGGTTATTGTGGCCTTGGAAAGCCTCAGATAATTGTGGACTAGGATAGGGCTCATTGGTTTTATATAAAATCTAAGCAGTTCAGCTTTGTTTGAAAAAAATTAAGGGGCTTGTTTAAAAAGGTAACTCATATGATTGCTCATAATATATTTCCCTTTACTAGCTTATAAAAGAAGAACTTTGATTGCTCGTAGATAGCATCATTTATACACACTACACACTCTTTCACAGCTAATTTAAAGGCCGATTCCTGTACTCCGTTAAACATTAATATTAAAGAAGACCTTTATATGGATTGAATGGGTTTTGGTTGGTTGTTGTAAGGAAAGGCTAAAGGTGGCCATACACCAATTGTTATTTAATAGATCCACACACAATTGATCGTCCTGCGCACTCACATGGTCAATTGTCCTGTTGGTTCCCTGTTCGATTGCCATTACTGCCACTACAAAATCCCTAACGGGATCGATTTGAAAAAGCTTCTCCATTTAATTCAAGAATCCCAAGCGTAGCATGGTGACGTCCTACCGCTGTTCTCAAGAGTTAATCGTTTGAAGTAAATTGACCCGTGTATACCCACCTTAAGTGTTGAGGATACCTTATTGGATTCTTTAGATGTGTTTCCAGAGATCAATTAATTTCATGGGCAGTGAACTAAGAGCAATGTCCTGCAAGTACATTTGTTTGTGTAGATCTTTAAAAGTTCGGTGACCTCTTCTGTAGGGCCACCATACATTAATGGATACCACTTTGAGGTGATGAGTAAACAAAAGAACATTCCAATTTCCTGGCAGCCATTACAATTTTGGCTTAATCTTGTATCCATCACATAGTAACTCTTTTCATCTCTATGGGCATTGGGCACATTTGCCAAAAATAAGTCCTCTTTGAAGAAGTCACCTTCTCCTAAATGCTCGAATGCAGCATATGCCTTATGTGTGTTATCTTGCTGGTCTTGAATGAAGATACTCATTTTCTAATAACCGGACTTGTAGCGAGGCAAGCCAACAAGCTCTACCAGCAAATATTGGGGTCACCAGTCTTGCTCTGCATTGTAAGATCAGTTTGCAGCCTTTTCATATAAAACATTCTGGCCTAGGGCTTTCTAAAGGCAAAAAGTTTGAATCTATGTTTTATAGAATTCTTTCAAGTGGAACTTTAAGTAGAAAAGCTAGAAAGATTTTCAATGCAGCCTTCGGGGGGACTTATTTTGACTTCCTGTCTCGGGGGCAGAGCATGATGGCAGAACCTTCTCAAAGCCGAGGTCAACCCCTGTTTTGACCATTCAATTTGAAGCAAGTTTCACATTTTCCAATCTACTTCAATTTTAGTAAAAAATGGATAAATTTTAGGCTTCCATTTCTGTCGCCACCAGGAAACACAACGTGAAAGTAAAAATACCTAGCGGGGACGTGGTCTGAGAAAAGAACCCAGTGGAGATCTCTATCCCACTCTGTACAGATCAAGACAGTATATTTTGACTGGTTCTGTTTTTAATTTAAACTACTACAGGAGTGCTGTATCATTTTAAAAAGAACAGGGGACGGGGATGTTTTTCTACATTCACGATGAGTGTTTTATTCCTCACCGATACCCCCCAGCAAGATGGCGATTTAGTTACAGCCAGACTTTGCATATTTATTTAAAAATGTAATTTTAAAGATGACTCATCCTAGCTCTAGGGAACCGTGTTCTGTTACAAATCAGCTTTTACTAGAGGAAGTGGTCATAATTATGTGAATTAAAGTAATTGATGTGTTAATTCTCGCAAATCCCATGTTGTAAAATTCATAAACAGGTTGTGGTTTATACCTTGCTAATGCAGAAGTGCACAAATTATACATTTTAATAGTCACACATTGGTTACAGGAGAGCGATTGCCAATGCTGACAGCTTTTATTGGCCAGACTCCGGACATTTCTTATGAGAGCCGAGTACTTTAGATGCTCTATATCTGCTCTGGTCCTGTGACATTTTCCCTATGTTGCCCAATTATAGTTATGGTGCCAATTAACATTGCACTCGAGGTACTTGAACTAATAGTTTGATCTAATAACTACAAGTGTTGATGTTCTGAATCATTGTCTCATCTGCTTAGTAGCACTGGAGGGCCATGGTTAGTCAATAAATGGAAAGACTGGACCATACAACCTGATCTGGAATGGATGTGGCCACATTGCCACTCCTAAACTATACAAAGAAATTAAAAGTCTAAGTGACTATTTTGATTGATGTGGTTGAGCATCTATTATGTTGTCCGTTTTTCTTTACATCTAATTGGTTAAAATACATGCCTGTAAATAGCCAAAACTTTTTGGGGAGAGCAGGAAGGCCTTGAGTTAGAAATGAGTGCAGCGTGGTGACGTCATCATTGCGCTTGAGGGTTCATCGATTGAACGAACATCGACCTTTTTATGCCCACCTTAACTCTGTTTTTTCTCTGGATAATTGGCTTTGTAAGAAAAATCTCTTGGTTTCCAGATCATGCATCTTAGATCATTTGGATGATGTCCATTATCTACAGTGTTTCCCTGAAAGTAAGACGGTGTCTTATTAACTTTTGCTCCCAAACATGCCCTACGTCTTATTTTTGGGGGATGCCTTCTTTTTCCATAAAGAAGAATACGGGACTGGGGTATCAGGGTGGGGGGATCTATTAAAATGACACAGGGGGGATCAGAGGGGGGAATCAAAATGGCACAGGAGACTCAGAGGGGGGATTACCATTTTAGTAACCCCTTCTGATCCTCCTGTGTCATTTTGATTCCCCCCTCTGATTCCCCCTGTCCAAAGTTACAGTACTGTATCTTCAGGGGTGCGTTATTTTTGGGGGGATGCCTTATATTTCAGCGTGATGCATATGGGCATATCGACCGCAGTGCATGTTTCAGCCAATTGGCTGGTGGTCACTTGGCCGAAAATCGTATGAGCCAACCTGGCGAGATCGACCAGAATTCTCATGCATGTTGGATCGTACGGTGATCCAACATGTTTCCAGATTCCCATGCAATACTTTGGATCACGCTGCAGTCTGTCCTTCATCTATCGAGAGATAATCTAAACGTGTATGACTACCTTGTGCATTTCTCAAATCCACAATCAAGAAATGTTTATATTTCCAGTCCTCAGAAGTGCCCAGGGCAGGGGTGAAGAGTCTTGAGTACTGAGTGAGGGTGCTGTATGGTTTTCAGGAAGCTATGTGATTTCCGCGTGTCCCTCTTATCATGATCGGCTTGCCCTGCATAGAGAAACAGTGACTATGTTATCACATGTACAAGGTCTTAAAATGCTATATAAGGATTATTAAATCTTAAATTAGCGCTGTAAAATTACCTACATGCGAGTTGATTATATATATCACTTTTGCATGCATTATTATTAACTTTTATTTCTATAGCCCGAACATATTCCGCAGCGCTGTACATTACATTAGAGTTGTGATACAGCACAAGATAACACACAGATACAGGCTATGACACAGGAGGATTTGAGGATCCTGCCCTAATGGGCTTACAGTCTAATAGATGCATTAAAATACATCCACAATAATGCACAAACGTGTTTATCTCCTTTCAGAATGAAAATCCTTGGAATAGTCAACAATTGTTAGGCACAAAGAGAGGCCAATCAGCTCCCACCTCCCCAGCCCTTGTCCTCAATCTCCTCTTCCCTCTCCGGATGTATCTGGGCCGCTGCGTCTATCTGCTATGAGCTTATTCAATTAGAAGCTTCTAGCCCTTGGGGGTATAATTCCATTTTCGGCTGCTGGATCTCCAATATGTGAGGTTATCCCTTGTTAGTTCCCCAACACGCTCGCCCTCCCTGACGGTAAATGCATTACCTTGCCATCCCATCTAATCATTTCCCGTTAAATGTTGCTAATTGAATCACACCCATATTAGCTGAAACCTTCTTCTGCTCTTGTTTTTGCTTCTCTGCTCCATAGAAAGCTCTCCAATGGCTCAGGTGCAAATTTAAACTGGCATTTTAGCAGAGTCTTTCTGGGTTGTAGACTGGTCTGGTGTCTCTGGTTTTTAGCAGGGGCTGGCAATGAGCATCCCTGCAATGGGTGTGAAAATATGATCCTGCAAAGGATCATCATCTTTATGCAATCAGCTCAAATAGAGTTAACACCCTAACCTCACCTCATTATCACCCCCCCACCCCTCAACCGCCTTTTCCGACTTGTCGCTTCCACTAATCCATCTGTTCCTGGCTGCAGATACCAGTTTGTTAGCCAGGACATTAAACCAATTAGACTAGGATTTAAGAGCTGTCCACAGCGAGCAAGTGTGGCTGAGACGCAAAGGATGCAAAGCGACTTCATAAGAGGATCCATCATGGACCAGACCTGTAGCTCCTCCACTCCTGTTCTGGCCACTTAAGCAGGAATGTTTGTACTGAGCTGTAAATCATGATTTCCTCTTGAACTCCTCCTTTTTCTTCTTTAATGTCTTGTTATAGTTAATCCTTCACAAAGGCCTATTGTGCTGAGGCTCATTGTTTAGCTTACCATTGTATATAGGCCAAGGTCAAGTAAAACTCTTTTAGAAAGAAGCTTTGTTTCCAGCATCAGGTTTTTATCACAAACAGTATTTGTAACCAAAATATTATTTTTCATATTTTTTTGGGGGGTTAGCTAAGGTTTAAACCCCCCTGCCTCTATATTCATTCATCCGTGTGTATTACTTGGTAGATTTTATGTATTGTCTTGAAAGGCTGAAGGTTGTGAAAGGCTATCTCGATATTGGAGTCATTTGAGGTTCCCTGCAGCAGCGTTCTGACGTCATCGCACTGCTGCCCGATATCGAAGGAGCTGGAGACAGAGCACTGTCTCCAAGGCGTCTCCATGCAAATCAATGGACATTGACCGTTGTTTACACTTATGTCCAATATATCCATGTTTTCGAGTCGGATTGATTGATCTCACTTAAACACAGTGATGGCAGCATAAGATCTGGCCCATATCTATACATGTGTTCCCAGCTTAATATGGATTCCCATCCTTCACCAGAATATTTGTTCCTATTGGAAGATTCCATTACACCTTCTTTTTTCTTGTCTACTTTCAATGTTTTCTTTATTTCATGGTAGTGATCAAGGCAATACTGCTGTGTGTTAAAGCTAAACTCTAGTCTACTTTGCTCTTATTTTTACATTTTATCCTTGTTCATGCACTTGTGTAAAAAACGAAGGCCGAAAAGGTACGGGCTGTGGGGACTAACCCCTCTACCAAACTCAAGAGGCAAAACTTAACAGGAGGAGGAGACTTAAAGCCCCCAATATGGAGACATAGCTGTCACCTCAAGCCAGTAACTGACCACAAGGGGACAGTCCCAAAAAATTTGAATAAACCCTGTCTATACCGAATAACCTCTGTTGATATCTCGAAACTCATTACTTGAAGGAGAACCCAAGTGTCGCTGTTCTCTTTCAGTATCCTTCACTTAATTACAGTTCCCTAATATTTATTCTTAATGGGTAGGATAGTGGACTGGTGTATATGAAGCCCTTCTATCTATAGGAGTTTATGCAGTGTTTAATGGTCCGGTATCGTAGTTATCGTAGTCAACCATTCCATACTATTCACACCAGTATCACCGCATGATCTAGTGTGCTTTGTCTACTAGCTCTGGTGAAGTTATGTCAGAAGGATGAGTATTGTGCAACAAGGACAATGGTCCTCCAGTAATGTTCAGGAGGTGTTTGTGTCTGGTGCGCCCCTACAATGTGTGTCTTAATTCTTGTAAAAACAGAAATCTGGCAGGTATGTAACAATATTGCAAGTCTAAGAGGGGTGCATTGCTGACCGTGCACATTTAATAAAATTTTAGATTTGCTTTAAGAAAGGAGTGTTAAAGCAAATGCATTGGTTTATAGCGAAGTGCACATTTACATTAATACCTATTCTAGTTTTAAGGATCTTTAATCATTTTGCCATTTTTAATAATATTTTGCCTGTGTGGTAACTTCCGAGTATTTACCGGCTTAACAGTACTCACAGTAAACCAAATTGCTTCTCTTTTATCAGAAGTATTCTGTTGGGGTTGGACGAGGACAGACAATATAGTACACCTTGACTTTTCTTTAGCTGGCCATACACCTTAAGATCTCTGTCAGATATCCTTTAGATCTACCAACAACCATGCAGTATAGGGTCCTCTGTGATTGAACACAGGTAGACTTGATGTGTTAGAAAGTCCCTCATATTATATGGTTTTGGTAAAACAAAAGGAGATCTAAAGGAAATCTGACCATCTAGAGGTGTATGGGGACCCTTACAATGTAGTAATGGCTCTGGTTGAACAGCTCCATATTGCTGCATAGGTACTTTTTTTTGTTTTTGCTCTTACATGCTCCCCTTAACACACTCAGTGTTTTGATAGAACATTACAAGGGAAGGGCAAGTGAGAAAAAATAGGAAATCTAGAAAACAATGAGCCATTTGTTTGGTTTTGATCAGTGCCGAGCTTGAAGCAGAGAGCTGTGTAGGTGTTCCTTTGGTTCTCTCTTGTTCTCTGGCACCCTGTGATGTGAGGTGTTCGATCGAGACTCTGTAGTTTCCAAGAGTTGTGAACTCATCTTTCTTTGCTGGAGATTCCTCGCTGATCTGGCCTCGTGCCCACCTCTGCGTGTCAACTTTTGTTTTGTGCCTGCATGTGTAATTATCCACGCTAGGGCATGGAGCCAAAGTCACTCTTTTGTGTGTTTGCATGGCTCAATGTGGTGTGGCGGTGTCAATGCTCCAAATGTGTGTTTTTCCTCTTTGTTTATAGCTAGTTCTTAGGCGGTACACTGCATCACACATGCATTTCTGGAGGAGTAGAAGCTACATTCGTTAAATCCAAACACCATATATGTCTGTGCCTCCATTTTTTTTAAGTAAATACAATTGGTAACTGCTTAAGGTAGCCATACATGGGCAGATTCTCCCTCCATAGAGGGAGCAATACACGGGCAGATTTTTCCTCCATAGATGAGGGACGAATTTCAACATGATGGCGTCATGTGCCAGGCGATCGGCTTAAAAATCGGGTGGGCATTGGTCTACATTTGGCTTCCATGTTTCCATGGTGTTAAGGGATACGTCCCATTTGGCTGCGTCAGGGATGCGTTCATGACAGTATCGGGGGCATTTTCCCCCCTCTTTGATTGCAGAGAGCGCACATAAAATAAAAAAAATACCCTCCAATGGGTGCATTAACACATTCACAGTGAGTTTGGGTTCCATTACTTTTTTTTATGCAGTGACGAAAAGCAATGCAACAGCAATGCAATACATTGACTAGCAATGCATGCGTTTATGGTGTGTTCAAAAAAAGTGCTTCAAATGCATGGTTTTCGATACTGTGGAATCATTGCCTTACATATAAAGCCGTTTTTAAAGTTGATCTGTTGGGTATTATGGTGATATTTGTGATGCCAAGGAGTGGTTCAGAGCATGGTTGCCCTTGTGGGGAAAAGGATGTAATGTAGTATATTCCTCAAAATAAATGTTGACCGTAAAAGGATGTCTTCGCTGGCACAGGGCTCATTATTATCCTGTCTACTGACAGAAGCATTCAACATGGGCATGTGGATGCAGATGGAAAATATATTCAGATTGTACCACTCAACTTGCAGAGCCAAATATATTTGGTTCATATGGCGAATGTCCAAACCCGGGCATTTAAGTTAATATTGGTCTCTTGTCCCCAACCATGGTGATCTTCCTCCAATGTAGCAAGCCAACAGAAGATCCAGACCTTTACCACCCCTTACAAAGTAATATTTGTGAAGCTTTTTAGTTTCAGATGAAGATTTTCCTCCAGTCTCATCATTTTCATCCCACTGCCTTTCTGTATTTATTTCAGTTATCTTGGCCATTCTATACCTGTAGTTTTTCAAACTCTAAGTCACCTAATAAACTTGTTACTCTTCACTCGGTTTGTCTTTTCACATTCACTTCCTCTCATGCTGTGTCTTGATTTCAGAGACTTAGCACTGCAGGATCTGGAGGTCTTTACGAAAGGGAATTGGTGGATTAGTCAGTCCTACTAAGCAAGATTGGGTGGCAGCGGAAGGGAGGAGGGGGTCACCAAAAGAGATTGAAACCCTAAGAAGTAGTGAAGATCAGTTCGGCGGGTTCTGAAGAGGATCAAGCTATTGCAAGCAGAAGAGGATTATGGGATTAGTGATATCCCAGCTGTATCGGACACCAGTTGGCCACTCGTAAATCCACTGTGTCTGCTGCACTTGATCAGCCAGTGTCAGGTCTGTTGTGCTCAGGAGAACTACCAGCTATAAGTTTCATACTGTATATGAAAACACCAGGGACAATAACTGTCATACACAATTAGATTTACAAAGTACATTTGTTGGTTTAACCTTATTTCTGAGGATCAACGCATTCATTGTGCATTAAGTCGATATTCTTTATTGGGTAATACAAGGAAGGAGACCTCGGGATTCATTATCTCTAGTCTGTCTGACAGATATGACACATACATGAAAATGTGAAGCTCTCCTGAACACACAACTTCTTCATTGTCTTTCATTATCCGAGATGAGAAGCTAAAATATGTCACCGTGGTTTACGTTCATATTCCTTCAATTGACCCTGTTACTAAGGAACGCCTCCCTCATTTTTATAGGGATATTATGTTATGTTATCAAACATGTGAATAGTTGTAAGAATAACATGCAAAGGATCATGCCTGAAAGTAGCGCTACCCTATATCCAATAAGTGCGGTGTCTACTGAAAAGAGCAAGAAAAACCAAGCCAGTCATGTGAGGTAGTCATACAGTATCAGTACTATCATTTTAAAGAATGATATAAAAAAGATCGAGGCTTTGTTATTAAATTGATGATAAATTATTTCACTGGGACACAGAACTCTAGAAGCATTGCCCAGAGTAGGGTAGACAATTGCAAAGGATTACTTAATAGCAATACCTATGGTGTTCCTATAGCCTTAAGCAGGGAACAGATATGGAGGAGATCGATGGCCGCTTTGAGCGCCGTGCATCATGCCATCTATCTGGCCCATATCATATGTGGCAATCCCTGTTTGCAGGGATATCGGACATGACCGTTAAATAGGCCCGATGTCTGTTGCTTTGCATGGAAATTACCAGCTCCTCCGATATCTGACAGCAGCTGATGACGTCATCACCCTGCTGCAGGGAACATCGGATGGCTCCAATATCGAGCCATCTGTTTCCTGCTTTAGACTGATCTCTTCCCAATCATTGAAATAACATGTCTTGAGTGTGCCATAAAATTGCTGTCTTGGTAAAGGTATGGATTTGCTTCCTCATGTCAGGCTGTAGCAGGGAGAACATAGGACAGTACATTAGCAACATTAGCAAATACCACCTTAAACTAGATATCTGGGATAGCAGTTCCTTAATATTAGAACTACAGGTCTACAACTCCTAAAACTGTAGACAGAGGAGTGTCTAGGAGTCTATCTTCCTACACACCAGTAAAATATAAGAAACATTGACCTGTTCAAGTCTTCTATAGCTAATAATGCTCATGTCTGTTCCCTGTTCGACTAATCAGTCCTGCTTGGAGAAAGGGTTTTTGTCTTCAATTCCCAAACAATGCAGGAATGAGCGAATGCGCACAGCGATTGG
Organism: Ptychadena robeensis; assembly: GCA_036250615.1. Taxonomy (NCBI): domain Eukaryota; kingdom Metazoa; phylum Chordata; class Amphibia; order Anura; family Ptychadenidae; genus Ptychadena; species Ptychadena robeensis. The sequence continues at coordinate 24,663,546 of CM070034.1, read as the reverse complement.
TTGATCATCAATAAATCTAGCTCATGGGGCTCACACTTAAAACAAGACATTCTAGCCATTCTAGCAAAGCATGGTCATCTGAATGAATGATATATTCTTATTAAATACTTCTTTACATAGCTGAATGTGCTGACAACAAAATAACATAAACATTATCAATGGAAATCAAATGTATCACCCCATGGAGGTCTGGATTTGGAGTCACATACAACATTTAACCTCCCTAGCGCACTGCTGAGGTCCAGATTTCTGTACCAAAAGTGCACCATAGACTTCAATGGTAAATTTTTCTTTCTGTTGTAGGCATGTAACTTCCCAAAATATGTCCGTACAAGGGTCTAATAGACATCCTGAATATAATAATGTTTGAAACAAACAATTATGTAAAATAAAAATAAAATTGTTTAATAAAAATAATGAAAAAAAAGCACAAAAATTAGGACACAAAACTATGCTGCTATGTACTAAATATCGCCAAA
>CM070034.1:24630500-24662967 GCA_036250615.1 Ptychadena robeensis | reverse complement strand
GTATCATGAATGGTTTTTATTGATGTCCTGGGTTGATCAGTGCAATATTATCGGTTTACCATCATATATATAGATAGATAGATATTCTTCCCACTTCCTAATTGGTGCACAGATGAATAGCTGAACACAGTTGTCCCTTTCAGCCTCCTCCTTTGCGTGGAGACTTTAATTGGTACAGAGATGAACCAGAACTCTGGTCTTGCATTTTTCTTTTACTCCCTCTTGATTCTTCTTTGCATTGTTATATATTATATGTATATCTATTTTTCTACTGTGTGGTAAGTTCACAGATAAGCTTTGATTTTGACTCTTCCCTTCTTCTGACTCAAACAGATTCCACCCCTCACTGCCAATTGTTAGATTTTGTTTCGGATTAAATGGATGATTCATTGAAGTTTTATCCATTGAACTTGTTTCCCTCCCTCCGCCTCCTCCTTTTCTCACTCTTAGCCCATTTGCTGTCAGTGTTTATGGTTCTGCTATCATTTCAGTTTTTATTGTTGTTTTATATTCTTATTCTGCTTTGGTTGCCTAGATGGTCTATTGCCGTTCCTGGTCACCGACCCTCTTTCAGTTTTCCACACTTTTTGTTTTCTTTTAGTTCCTTTTTGCTTTCAAAAGCCGCCAGACGTTCTTCGTTACTAAAAAACTTCTGTTGTACCTCACTTTTTGAGTTGATGCTCACGTGTCTCATTCTTATGGTTCTCTTTTCTCGTCTAATCCCCTCCAAAGCGTAGTCCTGTCTTTCTGCCGTTACCAATCCGCTTTCCTCCTTTCTGCTCGCCCCCACCTCATCTCTCTATTTGTGTCCCCTTTGATTAGGTGGAGACAGCACGGATATTCAGAGGTTTTAATTAAATGATAACAGCCCGAGGCTCCCTCCCTTCCGGATGATAACACAGGCCTTTATCGCACTCGTGCCTCCAATCCCTTTTCTGCCTCTCTCCCGCTTTCCTCCTTTCATGTGTAATTTTTAATTATGTTTTATAATCTCAATTGCAAAATAGCCTTAAAACAAAAAAAAAAAACCTTCCCTTTCTTACCATGTGTCACTTTCTGTTCTCCTGTTCTTTTGCTGTATGTCCGGGTAATAGCTGCGTGGATGTGTGTGGTCTGCTGCATCCCAGTTCTTCTTAAAATCCAAGAAAATGAAAGCCTTGCACTTTAATTTTTAAAAGAAGTAAATCGTGTATCAATTCTAATGAGTTAGAAAGAGTTTGCCATGACAAATTAAGCATTTTGACAGTAAAAGTGTGCAGCTTCGGTAATCGAAGACAAATATATTCTATCCCAGTAAGTGGAAAGGAGGGAGTATTGTAGGAATACACAAAGCCATATCGTCATATGCTTCTCATTGAAGCATTGTGTTTTTATTGGGGAACGTTTGCTTATTTTGAGAAAAGCTACCTTCATTGAAATGTATTATCCAAAGACAATGTTAATCTTTTTATGTATTTGTAAATAAATACATAAGTGCCCTTTGGAATTAGAAGTTGTAGGCTGGAATGGAGGGGCCCTCGATCAGAGGGTCCACCATAAAAGTGGAACCCAGGAAAAAAAGAAAAGACAACAAGAAATATATGGGTTAACACAAGGGATCAAAAGAGGAGCTCTGAGATGATATATGGGGGCATGAGACACCAAATTTTAGGCTTGATGTGAATAAAAAAGAATTTAAAAAAGATTAACTATTTTGCAACTAGTTGTAGTTTTATCTAAAATGCTTAGATTTTCTATTCATCTAGCAACCTATGTTGTATGTATGGTCGCAGGTTGGGAAATTCTCACTGTGCAGTGTGGTGGAGGTTGTACTTTTATGGTAGCCTATGGATATCCGATGAATGGGTAGCCAGATCTAATGTTTTTGGAAAAACGATATTGGTAGGTACAATGGTGATCCAAGGAAAAAAAACTCAAGGCTTTGTAGAGGCAGTGAAAGAAACAAAATGTCCTTTATTGTGTTGGTTAAAAATAAGGCATCAACACATAACATAAAAAGCATTTCGTGACTGACCAGTCACTTCAAGACCTATATTCCAACCATATTTATCCATTACACTCACCTAATCATGCAGAAAGTGATGTCATGGAGTGTCACTTCTGGTATTTGGTGTACGCGGATGTGATGCTCCACACCGGCACTTTCAAATTCCAATTACAAGAAGTGACCCTGAATAACATAAATTCTGGGGGGTCACTGATCTAAAAAGATTGAGGACCACTGCTTTAGAGGTTATAACATGTATTTAATTTAAGGGGAAACATACCTGGGTTCAGGGAGGTTGTCTCATTTGCAATCATATTAGACCGTAATGTGCCAAAATTATCCCACTAGATGGTGTGGTCATTAAAGATGATCATCTGTACAGCTGCCGGCCAGTGATCCTCCATGGGCTGGTAAATTACCAACTTGCTCAACAGCTACTTAATCCTTTGGAGGAGTACCTAGCGTTGTTACAATTGTGTCTCCTCCCTGTCCCTCTCCATAGAATGGAAGAACAAGCTCTGGGAGGCATTGTTCTTGTACAAAGAACGTTTCACGCCTGTACAAGGTATTTTAGCACCCATAGCTGTAACCAAGTGAGCAAAGCATGGTCTTATGAACATGAACCGCATTTAAGAAATGACTGATTGGGGTTCCTTTATTGCTACCAACCAAATCAATTCTAGTAAATGTTTTTTTTAGCCTATTGATATGGGGCCAATAAACGGCTTACAGAATGCATATACCATTTTCCTCAAACCCTGCCCCTCAAAAATGTCACATTTCCCGGTAACATGATGACCTATAAAAAGTTTCTCTGCCTTTTTATTAGCATTGGCATCAAGTCAGTATTTGGAAACCTAGTCTATGAAAATTGAGATGACTGATTGCTATGGAAAAAATATTTTGCATATCCTCATGGTTCTTTGCCATAGTTCATGGCTGGCCCCCCGTATAGATACTCCTCCTGTGTCATAACCTGTCCCTGTGTGTACTATATTGTGATGTATAATGTATTGTGCAGCACTGCGTAATATGTTGGCGCTATATAAATGATAGTTATAATATTCATAGGGTAGAATTCATGTCACGGAATTGTCTTGAGACTACGTAGTACTGCATGTGGCTGCTATTTTCTTTTAAACTTTTCTACCACTTCAGCTGATAAAGGTAGGCTACTTTTGTTGTCATACACAGCAATGGCAGGTTAATTATAAAATAATGTGATACTGTAAGATTGTTAATTAAAGAGATGAATAAATAATGAGCAGTTTTTTTCCGGTTTCATTGACTGTTACGTGGGTAAGAGGTTGCTTTTTCCCATGTGTTAATTTGAAGGCAGTAAGAGGCCCCCCTCGGGTGATGCTTGTAAATGTGGGAAATATGGCACAATTGTGAACGTGTGAAGAAAAGCCAGGTTGTGACACTCGTACATCTGTGATCATCCAGATTAAGCTAAGCCTGGGCACCCTGCTTCAAAAGTCATTTATCAGTGTTAATGTGAATCTTCCCGGACAACATTGTGACATGCAAAGTAGATGGTGAGACATATGGCTGGAAGATGTGGAGCGGCCGAGATTCCTGCATGTTGGACCCGCACGGTGATGCTGTTGACACTTGCAGGCAACAGAGAATCCATTTTCTATAAGCTTTCACATGTTTTTTTTTTTCTTTTTTTTTTTCTCATGCGGTCATTTTGTTGCATTTGCATTGATAGATGTGTCTGTGTTATTATTATCATTTATTTATATAGCGCCAGCATCTTTTATGTGCCGGTCGTTCGTTTGAAAGGGGGACACAGAGTTTTGGGGGCACCTGCGATCCGCAGCCGATTTTGCAAGCAGCCGCGAGCATGCACATAGGTCGGCGACAAAATGGGCCGCAGCTCGTTACATGTGGGGACCCTTATATGTGCTCTAGGCACCGGCTTCCTTAGCTTTAGGGAATCTATGGAACGCCATATGTAGCCACTGCTGTGTATGCATCACCAAATCAGTGTTTTATTGTGCAGCAAATAACTCACATGTGCTCTTGGGACATGTAGTGCAGGGGAGCACTGAAACAGGAAGACAGAGGAAGGGACATAGTATTAAAGTAGTAAAGGGTGAAAAGCTGATTTTTGTGTTGGGTAACTTTTCTAGGTTGTTATAGCTATCCATGTGAAATACTGCAATCATGCACATGGTAAAGGTATGCTAGGTCTGTATATTGGGCTTCAATGGCACACACTTTATGACCTAGGTAGTGATGGGCGAACTTCGGCCAGGTCTGTCCGCAAACAGGCGGATCAGTCTTTTAAAAATTATGACGTCCTCTGTTGGCCGGAAGATTCAAATTCATCGCTTGCTCGTGGGAATTTAAATAGAAAAATAACAGAAGTGGCGTCCTGGAGGTACCTGCAACGCACAGTTTCCGGTTTGGATATCCGGACGTGACATCACTTCCGGTTTTCTTTCACTAGAGACTGGCTTCTCTATACGGTCTCTGATGAAAGATATCTTTCTGCTCCTGATCCAGCCAGCAGAAGAATAGTCACCTTCTTCCCATTGGTGAACAGGGCGGGTCGAACGCGTTACAACATGTTGTATGTTTGCAGCCGAACTTTAAATTGTCAATCTTCACTGTGCAACTAGATCGTGGTGCTCTTGGATGATGGATCTATCTGAGATATATATATATACACAGTAGTTCCAAAAAAAGAAGGATGCTTCAGTTTTAAAGGAGGTTAGATTTTCCGGTCAAAGATTCTGAATGGCGTCAGAAATGTCTTGATGGTCTCAAGTGAAAGTAGGATGCTAATGAGACTACATTTGTGTGTTGGCACCAGGCCTTTGCTGGAGGCCTCATCTTAAAGGTGACATTAAGGCAAATCTGTAGGTAAACCTTACAACCTTTAAGGTAACAATATTGAACTACAAGATGAAAGAAACCCCTTTGTAGCAGACCTATATTTTTTAAATACATGTATGACCCTTCCAGATCTGTCCTTGGGTGTCCTTAACAGGAAAAGCACTCATTACCCCAAGACGTATACTGGAGGAGCAGGTGGTTTACTTGGGAGTCTGCCGACTTGCTGCGTGCAATATGAATAAATTAGAGCGGTGTTACGGGTAATCTGAACAGAATTACTGAAATCTGTTAATTCTTCGGGTGCTTTATCACCATCTTACCATATGTTCTATAAAATAAATTTTCAATAAAACTAAGTGCTGCTATGAACCAAGGGTTAGAGGCCTAATCATTGCTGTTTTTTTGTTGTCGGTGTGCATCTCAATAAGCAGGTCCTTCCCATAGTGGAATGTTGGTTCATCATGAAATCCGAATCTACTGTTGGTCGATTTATTTTTGACTAGTTGACTTTGTGAGTTAATTGTAAGGCCCCTGAACTTAGTATCATTGCTCTATAAATGCTATACCTTTATATAAATCAATACTCCAGGTCTACAGGACATAGTCAACATTTTCAAGATGCCACTTCAACTTAAATTTAAACTTAATTCATGCAAAATCTTCATGTGCTAGAGCTTTTCATATTGATACCTGGGGGGGGGGGCTTTCCTATTTACTCAAAAATAAACAGCCCATAAGTGGCCCTTCACACATTATGAAAACAGCCCTTAAGTGAGTTTCTCATAAAATAGACATGGGGCTGACATATTTAATATTCAGGTCCCTTCATGGACAGTTTGAATAAGAGAAGTGACACAGTAAGAATATACAGAACCTTATGGCCTGTGCTTAACTTTGAGTTTGTGTTGATGAGCCAATGCAGCATGCTTTAGATGGCCGTTTAATTGACCTATTTATATATATTTATATATTTCTAAGCGGCATATGACCTCCTTTCAACCTGCATTTTCATTCTCATAGACTTCTAGATAGAGGAAGGTCCAATGTAAAGAGGAGTCCATCAGTGTAGACCAGACATGGGCAAACTAAGGTCCAGGTGCCAAAACCGGCCCTTTAGTCTTTTAATTTGGCCCTTTGTCACCTCGGTGTCAAGACGCTCTGGCGTCCCTCATTCCCTGTAATGAGTGAAGATAACTCCTACAGGACAATTGTTTGTATTGTTTCCTAGAGGTCATAGTTTTCTGCAATAGATGTTTGAGCTTCTCTATCAAAAGCTTCTATTAATAATTTATTTTAATATATTTTCTTTACTATTATGTCCTGTCCTCAGTATGAGGCTTGGGAGCCCTATGTGAGGCGGCCCTTGCAGGCTCTTGGTCAGGCCCCTATGTCACATTTAAAAGGCCAAGTTTGCCCACCCTTTGTGTAGACCCCTTCAAAAGGCAGATGTATCTACTCCATAAGTGAGAGACTCTCTAGAGATAGGCTGCAAATCGCATTCTGAATAAGAAGAATTGAATGGCCTCTCCTGGATTACCACTGTAACAGTGTTAATGGCATTAGAAGTTGACTAACTGACTTCATTTCTGGCCTGAAATTACTCTTAAATGAGGTGATTTGAAAAGTTCTCGAACAAGTAACTATTTCACAGGAGATGGTGATGTGTCTATGGCTGGCCATTAGCACTATATGGTACAATATGTTAATGTTTAAGGAGTCCATTTCCTAGAGAACATCATTTTCAGGTTGTAAAGTTCAACCCCAATTAGCAGCGTATGGCCAAAGAATGGAAGCACTCAGCCTTCTAATGCTTCTAATACATAATTTAAGAGCCATGTAATAGCTTCTCACATTTAGATTTTAGGACTATAATGAAAAATCTCTTGTTACACTTTTGGCCCATAGCAAGGGTTTTACACCTACAACAAAATGTTGGCGGACATCCAGATGTTATCTACGGTACTATTTGCTATTCCATTTTTTTTGGTACCCTCCAAAATGGCCTAAGAGCATCCCATCATGCCAAGAAGATTATAAGGTCTAGCTTTGGACTTTAATTGCCCAGGGCCTCTCCTGATCCCATCAGTATCACCCATCCCGCAGCAGAGATATTTTCTGGACAGGTTAATGATGGTGAATTTCCCTGGCCACTCCACTAACCGTGCACATATGCTCTGCATCTCATCATATAGTCCCCCAGTAATTACACATGGAAAGCTGGCTTCAATCTCTCAGCAGGATCTCTTGAAAAACTCGGCTGCCCGCCAAACACTCATTCACTCGGTTTTATTTTTATTCATTTTTCTGAATTTTTCACAATCCTTTTCCGGTTACCATAAGCTATAGCTTCTGGAATACTTCTGGACAGCTTTTGAAACTATATCTTTGCCACCATTTGTAGCGGTCAATAGGTGGGTCACAGGCAGAAAATGATCGTGATGGAATGCTTTGCAGTAGCCCATTCTTCTTTGAGTGAAGATTATTAAGAATCGATGTAGAGTTTACATCCGCTTCACATATTACATTTTGTTACATTAACTGTAGAATAACATTAATCTTTAGTGTTTTTGTGCAGCTTCTTTCTGCAGCCCACCATGCAGTCAGGAAACTTATTCTGAACTACACACACCACACATATGGGTCTCCTTTGGCATTGCTACCTGGCAGTTCTGGCCAGGTGCATATGGACATGTTTCCTCTGAGTTCTCCCACAATTCCAATCGCAGTGCATAGACTGCGGGAGATCGCTAGCACCCAGCGATCTCCTGCGGTCTCCCACAATTGGAATCCCAGCATGACACCTGCAGGCCTGGCTGCGCCCATTCACTCTCTATATAGACTCCATAGAGCGTGTATGTGCGTGGTTAATGAATGGATGGAGCCGTGATTTTTAACCGCATCCATTCACCTCTATGGCCGGGTGCCTCCACTTGCAGCCCGTGATCCAAAACGCGGAAACCCGCATTCTAGATCGTGGGCCGCGTCGTGGCCATGAGTGGGTTTACATGTGTAGATTTTTTCGTTCGCTCAACGAAGAACTAACTATTTTTTGGTTGGTTGAACAAAAATCTAGAATGGCCCTTTTTTTAGATTTATACATTTTGTTAGACAACAAAAACGTTGAAAAGGTCATCGAATATCTTGTTAAATTTTTATCTGTCGTTGTAATTTCGAATGTATTTTCTGTTACAAAAAGTTTTATTGATTTTCAAAGTATACAATATAAAATAAAGCAAAGAATAAGAAAAAATACATAGCATAGAGAAAGAAAGAAACTAGAAGAGAGAAGGCAAGCACAGAGAGGGGTAAAGGAGGAGAGAGAGGGAAGGGCAGGGGAAAGGGGAAAAGGGGGGGACTCGGGACTATTAGAAGCGCACAAAATCTAAGGGCAGGCCACTGGCCTTCAGGTACTCCAGGGAGACCAAATTTTTAGAAAGCGTTTGAGTGTCAGACAGAGGTAAGGTGCTCGTTGATCATGATACCCACCAATCGTTGCTTTACCTCAGAAAACGACAGGGTTGGTTGCTTCCAGGACCTCGCAATCACTAATATATTTTCATTCTATATCGGGATGAATGAACAAAAAAATCTAAAACGACATCGAACAAAATATCTAATTGCCAGTTGATTACAGAGCAAAGTAAAGGTGTAAACCCCTCCCTTACTTTGCTCTTGCTTTGCAAATGACCAGTAGGAGTTCCAAGATTTTTAAGCAACACTCCGTTGACCATGTTGCAAATGCCAAGCCTTAAACTGCAGGCAAGGAAAGGCGTTGCTATGGATTATTGCACCTTACCTATTTTCTAAATAAAGGCCTCAGTAAAAATAAAGGAATGGATGTTTACATTGCAGCATCAATGAACCCGTTCTTTTAAACCGCAGAAAGCATTGTAAATATATAAATCTTCTTTGCTGCATTAAGGCTGTGGGTGCCGGCTCTGCTCTCGCCTGTGAGTCAGCGTTTCTGATTACCTGGCACATTTAGACTGCTGATTGGCTGCATCCAAACCCTGTACTGGAGTAGATGTTTAGCCTTTAGATTAATGACAAGAAAATCAATAGCTTGTGCTGGCAGTCGGTTGTTGATGGCTGTTATGGCAAGCTGTGATGGCCTTGTAAGTTACCCCATGCTCGAAAACTGTTAATGCACATTGATAGCGAGCGGCCCGGCAGCTGATCTCTGCCAATAACTTGCTTGCGAACTCTTGATGCCAGGCTGGCAGCATGGCCAGCGCTGCAGGCTGATCTGCTATCTGATACCCCCAGGAGATCATCTTCTGAAACCGTTCATAACATTGCCTCATGGACAAAAACAACAGCTTTAAAGTGGATAATGCTATAGCTTTGACAAATTTAATTAGAACATTGTGTGTTTCTTGGGAATGCCTTCACTGTAAAACCAGCAATTTAACTAAATGATGTCATCGGATTGCAAGCTCTTATGGCTCCACTTTCCAATTCTCCCTGTTGGCTAGGGTAGCCATAAACTGTAGATGAGAAAAAATGATATACTACATTTTGCGGACTATAAGACGCACCAAAGTTTTGGAGGGAAAATAAGGGGAAAAAACAAACACAGCCATTCAGATATCAAGTGAGTGTACAGAATGGATGGAAACACATTAGTGTTATTTTCGATCTATATAGCACCAATATATTGCTTGACCTTCTATGCATTTGAAGATGAATTTGGCCAGAAATAGTCTTTCTTTACTGTAGACCGGGACTCAAAAAAGCATGTCATTCCCCAGTAGATCTACTTTCAGATTTTACTGGTTCAGGATTAGATCTCTGCTTTCCAAGCCTAATCCTTCACCCTGTTCTAGTGGTGGCCTTACTGAGCCAGTCCTAATAGACAGGCCAAAATCTCCAATACTACAAATGGTGTCTCACTAGTTCATTATGTAGAACAAATGGTTGTTCTACATAATGGTTGTTCTTTTGTTATCGCTTAATTCTTACATGTGCACATGCCCAGTAACCTCTTGTTAAAGGATGGGGAGGACAATAATCATATTTATGGAACTATGCTTGACCTTTTGAGGGACAGAAACTTTATGCAGACTTGTACATTAAAGATGTCAACTTGGGGCAAGAGTATCTCCCTTAGTGCAAGTGACCCAGGACCAGTCCTGCTTGTGGTCCACTTCACTCAATGGTAAGGGGATGGAAGCTGGCCTTGGAGAGCTTGCTCTTCAGTGTTTGAGTACAAGCTGGAATTTTGTTTATCTGCAGTAAATGGTTCTACCATTTGGAGTGCAGAAAGAACATGCAAGGTGATACCAGATAGCTCCAGGTGGCAAATTCCCATCATCCAGTGAATGGCATAAGCCAATGACATGGCCACTGCTCTACCAGTACCGACCTAAAATATGGACAATGGGCTGTGCAAGGCTTTAAAATCAGCCTGAACAAAGGTCTGTATAATAAAAACGAGAAATCAGATAAGATTGTGAAGCGGAGAATGCAACCTTCATGTATAGGGCTTTGCAGGTTTGTCTGAAAGGTAGAAATGGTTCCACTTATTTTCCTCCCTTTTTTTTCTTCTCTTCCAGAGTTAAGTTAGCTGCTTCTCCGTGATGTCTCAATGTATCTGTCTCTTGTATCTATTCTGCCCTCAGGTCTTTCTTTATATTTTTTCACCCCGTGTTGTCTTTGTAATAGAGCTGATAGCAATCTTTCCAAACACTCCCGTTGTGTATAGAGCACAGATGCAATTGGTTACTCCTCTCCGGTTAAAAAGGAAAAATAAGTTTCTCTAATGGCTTGAAAACACGGAGAAAAGAGGAATGTGCACACGCAGTCATTTGACATATTACAGGTTTTCCCAGGTTTGTTGGCAATCTGACAGAATACAATGGTGATTTCTGATTAGTTTTTTAACACAACCTGTAAATGAGTCAGGGGTTCATAGATCTATGTAAGGAAAGTCTATAAGTGATGAAGTTCTATTACTGATGTAATTCTAAAGATTTTAGTTCCTTTACAATCCAGGTAATATTTTTAGGTGCTGATTTATGAAGTCTATATAGGTTTCATTCTCCCAGACCAAAATTCAGTGGCAATACTACCTTCACCACCCTGAAGATGATTTCCAATGGTATCTTAGCTACCCAAGAAAGTAGCTGGGATGAGGAACCCCAAGTAAAATTGAACTTTGAGTGCTGACGTCATACCGTGTGTGTTCGGGACCATCGATCGCCCATTGAACATCGCCACCCCTGTCTTTGATCCCACTTGAAGACAGGCTGATCAAACCCTAGTCTCCATCCAAAGGATTGGACGGGCCCTCTGGCACTGCACGGTGAACGGGTCATTGATCGTGTGCCCATCTATATGTGTATGGGCACCTTAATATGAACCAGATATATTTATTGGATAACAAAGGTATTCAGGCACTCAAGATTGAGATAGCAAAGTGCACAGCCTTTCTACCCAAGCGAAGACTTGCTAAGAGACTTTTTCAATTAATATTTTCTTTTATACAAGCCAAAACTATTGGTGTAACTTTAAGCTCCTCTAACCTTAGGCAAATGAATGGCTGCCTATGTTTAGCATTCCCTACACATATTAGAGCACCTGTATGTCATAGAATGGAGCATGTAGGCTCTAGTTGTAGAAAGCCTTGCCAAAATGGTTTGGTCACTGATCACATTGCTCAAACATACCTAATAGTTTTTAATTTGCCAGCTGAGCCAAGGTAACCCAGTAACTGTTTACAAAAAAAATGGCAGGTACTATTTGTCTATTGCATTATAGTCCTACTGGTGGCCGCCCAATCAGTCCATCTTTCTGAAATTTTATTTTTTGCACCAAGAATTCGGTCTGTGCACATACAGGCCAGGTTTTGGTGCAGTCGGTCTATATTCAAACCTTACATTTTTAGCAACGGTTCTTAAATAAGAAACAAAATGTGTGAAGAACTGATCCTTGAGGATTCAATTTGGGAAAACCCTGTTTTAGAATTTGCATTGTAATTGCTAGCATTCAGTATCCCTGTAGTATAGGAATAGGAGGTCAACATGATGGGGTGGAGGAATTTTTACTAGTTCCTGTGGCAATAGAAAAGATGTCTTCTCAATTCCTGAATATAAGAAATACTATTTGGGGTAACCATTCCCTTCTCTATCAATGAAAAAAAACACTACTTCCAATTCAACCCCATAGTCTGATGGACACCTATAATGTATGTTACAAGCACCTTAAAAGAGATGGTTTCTCTTAGCGTATGCTTCATATTTTTCAATCAGTCTTCAGTTAAAGATATTGGGACTCCAATAGGTTCCCCAAGCATTCAACATAGACCCTGGTTGCTGAGAATGCATTTCATCTGCACTGCCTTCTACAAACTTAAGTGTCCTGAGGTTGCTGAATGTTCTCCAGAGACTCTTGCAGCACACGTGCAGCTTCATGGAAAATATAATGCCTGATACTTTTCCTCCTCTACCCTGTTATTTCAGCCAGTATAATTGTGCGGGGTCTCAGAAATCCCCACGCTAGAATCAGCAAGCATATAATTATGCTGAATAGGCAAGCCTCTGGGAATGGATTGCAAGCTTCCTTTCAGATGGTATCAGGTCCATTCCCCTTAAGATTTTTAGCATTGTAATAATGTGTGTAGCTATATGTGTGTATATATGTCTGGAGATGCTCTATACATAGGTCTGTACAGCTGTTCTTTGTATTGTATGAGCTTGTCACTTTTTAGGTGTGCATTAAAATAGGAATTGCAGAATTAAATACAAGGCATAAAATCTAACTTGTGTGTGTGTATATATATATATATATATATATATATATATATATATATATATATATATATATATATATAGTGTATATATTTTAGTCTAACGGTTTAAAGCAGCCACATGAATCTACTGTTAGACATCCAGTTGCCATATGTGCAAAGGATGTTGCAGCTGTTGTAATGAATCAATGCATTCCACTTGTAGTTTAGTCTTATTAAGTGTAACCTTTTGAACGAAGGAAGGTCTCTTCATGTCCATTTAACTACCTTTTTCTGTTGCTTATATATACTCAATCTCTACATGCCATTGAGCAAGAGCCTTGTGAAATAGGCATGTTGGACCACATTGTTTGCATGTCCATCTTGGTGTAAGCAACAGCTACTTCATGTTGCTGGTTGATGAGGCATGCAACTAACTTCATCTCCATTCAATTATCATATTTTGTAACAAATTCTTAGTCCTCTACATAATAGAAACTCCCCTTCCTATTCCCATTACTTCCAATTTCCTATGTTTCAAGAGAAAGGGTCTGACTCGTGGTTGGCACCAGAGCACCAGGAGCAGGCGGGCACGGTTGGCCAAATAGGCCTACATCTGATATGTCAGGCGGGTGCAGGTAGGGGGCCCAATCAAGCAGTCACACAGACCTGACTGGGCAGGCCTGGCCCGCCATGATTTAACAATGTTTTACCTATACTTTCACTAACAATACAGTTCGCAAAGTGATGTTCCCATTATGTTTATGTTTTTAGGCAGTACATGTAATATACTGCATGGAATATTTTGAAGAACACAAAGCAACTATAAAGTTGGGTCATTATTTGGGACTTTCACACTATATGCGTTGCATTGCGTTTTTTTACTGCACATGATTTTACATAGACAACCAATGTTACCATTCACACTGCATGCGTTGCGTTTTTTTTAAAATGCAGTGTTTCCACATGCATTTTTTTACATCCTGCTGTATGCATTTTTTTTTTTAAATGTCATGCGTTTTTCATTGATTTGTTCGAAATCGCAAACACAGATGTAATAGGGAAAAATGCATGCACGTTTTTATATATGAAGAAATGAATGCCTTTAAAAAACACATAATGTGAAAGGGCCCTTAAACATTCACCAGTGTATGCAGTGGGGCGTACTTCAAATTAAATAGATTTGTATTGAACAAAGGCCTAACAATTTAACTGATTAACAAATCAAGTGGACACTGGTTTTAGACCATTTTGAGTCAATTTGGAATTTGTTAAACCGTTTTAATTTGACCTGCTTCAAGCTGCATTCCCATAGACAGGTTTGGAATTGGAAGTCTGAGACTTGATTGTTTCCATTTCGTTTAGACCCCTCCGCTAAGCGTATACGCTTAGCAGGAGGTCCTGATGTAGCAGATAGCCTTACCTGTCTTCACGACTCCAAGCCGTTCCTCCGATGTAAGGCTCAATGTAGTCGAAAACATTGAGCCTCTGCACCGGTGGATGTGTAAACAGATCATCTTCCGGCAGGCAATGTTAATGTGCTACATCGGGACCCCCCCTAAGTGTATACGCTTAGCGGAGGGGTCTAAGCGAAATGGATACAACCCCTAAGGGTCCCCATACTCCTTTTAGATTTCTCTGTCAGATTTCCTTTAGATCTCCTTTTTGTTTTTCCAAAACCCTGTAATATGAGGGACTTTCTTAACAATCAAGTCTACCTGTGTTAAATCGCAGAGGACCCGGCACTACATAGTTGTTAGTAAATCTAAAGGAGATCTGAAGGTTTATGGCCAGCTTAACTAAAACCCATCCACAATTCAATAGGTATCAATTATCGTCTGTCTAGTTACTAAATTCAATGTGACTTAATATGGCTTATTTCTTGTGTAATCTCCTAAGTGACATATTATAGACTATATAACTGTTTATCTTTTAATACAAACATTGGGATTATTTTTCAAATAGTTATCAATCATTCTGCCATCTTGCCAAATGTGTTGCATAACATTTCAGAGTGTAAAGATGGATTTTCCTATACTTCTAATACAGTTGTCCACTACCATAGAACATTCAAGGAAAAAAAGAGTTTAGGCTTTAATTATTGGTTTTCATTATTATTTCTACCCTCTATACCCCTTTGCATTGAAATGCCCAGTAGATGTATACTAGACCTTTTTAAAATGGTGCACGCTTCAGCTCCTCATTTGCATGCCTGTTTCCATATTCCCTTTTGGCTTCTGCTATGCTTCACGCAATGCCTAGCTTTTCCTCCTGTGGGCCTCCACTTGTAATTTTAGATTACTGAAAATATGTCTACGTCCTGCATTGTTGCCGGTAGCTGCTGCAGCAACGCATCCAGCCTAATGGTCCACCAAGCTTTTGATGAATTACATTTTCCCCTTGTTTTAGCATGTTCTAGACCTGTGTAGCTTCCTGTGTTATGTTTGTGCTATGGGTCCTATTTTTTGCTTTTAGAGCCTGTACGCAAGATAGGTGGAGGTATGATTTCATATAGCAGGTCTTCAGTTAGGGCCAATAGGTTGGCACCTTTTAGCAATATCAGTCTAGAAGAATTGAGAGGTCTCTTTTATTAACCGAGGGATTTCAGACATCTTTGTATATAGGGCAATCAAGGCTCCAGTATGAAAATATATAGTTTAGTTAACAAAACGTGTTAGCACATTTTATTATACTTTTGCATGTTTTATGCTTCTGGTTTCAATAGATGGAGGAGACTTTGTTGAAGAGGTTTAGATAGGTAATTGGGAAGAATTTGTAAAACGGTGATCATGGCACACAAAGATACTCTTCTGTTAACCTTTTAAAGTGTGTGAAGATGAGATACTAATGATGATACTAATGAGATACTACACACGCTGAGCTACAGTGCCATCCGACATGGCATGCTGCCATTTTAAAGTGGCATTACCACTACAACCGCAACAACTGTAACCAGACTAGGGACAAAAATTTGTAGAATATTATAAAATAGAAAACACTTAGATTATGGTCACATAACATTGCCTGGACTTTAATTGCTTATCCTACAATGTACAAAATACGATAAGACTATGGGCAATCAAGAGATGATTATTTATTGTTCTTGCAACAATATCGGTTGTGTGCCCCAAGCATACTACTTAAACTTAAGATGTTTGGAAGGTCTTTGCAGAAGGTCTGAGTTGATTCAAAATTATAAAATTTTACAAAGAACCATTATGATGTTCATACCTGCTTCACTCAGTGCCATTTGGTTCAATGTGGTAGGAAATGGTAGGAAAAAATGTACAGAAGAGTATCTACAGAAATGGAGAGGGACAGATATATTTTATTTTACTGTATTGAAGGAGGCACACCTGCCATTCCATAGGTGCATATCCTTTTGGTCATTGGGCCACTGGGGAGCCAGCCTAGGTAGTTCCATATAAAAAGCATACTGGTGATGCTATATCTCTGTGTACTATCCTGTATCTGTAGACACTATATTAGCAAACTGAGCCTCCATTATACCAGTTTAGCTCTATTTAACAATAGGTTAAAGGTAGTGGGTCATGAAGAATTAAATAAGCCAATATATGTTGAGATCGCCTTATTTAAAGTCAAGGTTGGCAGCAATTAATATTTTACAAGGGGAAGTAATTCTAGGCCTTGGTTCTTATGATAATAAGCAGGGCACACTATATAGTTGTATCAGATTATCAGTAGTATATTTGATAGTCACAGATAACACAAATTCAGGTAATATAACGCCTCTATATATACAATAATTGTAGATGAATCTAGTTGCTTCTCTTGTCCCATATGGGACTAAACATTGTAGTTTTTGTATGTCATGTTGCGTCTCTCCCTGTCTCACTGGCCGTCCTCTCTCTCTCTTTATCTCTTTCCTATACATGCGCACTGCCACAGGGAAGAGCGGTGAAAATTTCGATAGTCCGCTAACCCGGGAGGTGCCAAGATTAGGCTGCGGTCTGCCTCATTATAAAGTTCTAAAGTCCGCAGGGCAGGCGACTCTGCAACCCGCGATGTAGAAAGGACTCTGGTAAATGACCTCCTGTTCCTCTCCTACTCACTTGACATTGTTTTAGTGAGGACAGGGGTGTGCTGTTTAAGTGATAGTTAACCAGTTTTTGTGATGGGGATTGGCAGCCATTGATTTCAGTGAACTGGGGCCAGGACAGAAAGGGACAAACATTATGTGACTTTTCTTAAGATCATTGTTTGATTTTTATGAAAAATATTCAAGTCCGTTCCGCAATTTATAGGGATTGTCCACCATGCTTTTTATTCTTTTTGGTTTCTTTTTTGTGGCTTTTATTTTAGGGTGTGTGTATATATTGGCATCATTATGCAGTTTTTCTTTTATTTCTTTTTTTTGGCCGCTAAATAAAATGTTACATCAGGCCCAATTGTATCCTCTTTGCATGCTCAGATAACGCCTAAATAGTCTACTGTACTCATTATTTTCAGACACAAGGAGATTGTAGAAACCTAGCCATGCATGGGTCGACTTTAGCATAATCGTGTCATGTAATTTTTTGATCGTGAGCCAGCCGAACATCGTTTGATTCTACCAACACACAGTGTAATCGATTCACGATCCTACCATGGAGCACATGTGTAATATGATTTGAAATACAATGGTAAAACAAAACCATTGAAATGCCTAGAATAACTAATTGTACGATCCAGCAAAATTTACCAACATATCCACTTTACAATTGATTTTATGTTCATTTATGGTCATTTGTACCAGTTGTACGGGAAACAAATTACGATTGATTAACCTTAAAATTTCTTTATATCCAACCATGTATGGCTAGATTTTAAAGAAAATGTCAATGGTGCTTGCGCATCATATCATGAATTCAGTATAACATTAGTTCAAGTGCTATTGGCATACAGTAGTGCAGTTCATCATACAGGTTGGTCAACCCTCTGAAAAGACAATTGTCAGAGTTCAAACCCCTCAAATATCAACCAACATAAATGATTAATAGATAACGTACTAACTAACTTTTAGGTCAAGGTAAGGAATAAGTAGGTATCAAGCAGAAGAGTGTTGATGATCAATAGACTTCAAAGCAGCTGGCAATGTGGCAGAAAATATACCAAACTGCCTAAAATTTGCCATTTTTTATGTAGTTGGAAGAACTTTTTTTTAGTTTAATTAGCTGTGTGGCAGAAGTTCTTCTTTCAATGAATCTCTAAAGCATTCTTGGGGTGATCTACAAATGGTATTCCCTTGACATGTCATCAATAAGAATTTGTTCACTCCTAGGCTGAATGGTTGGTTGTCAGATAACAAAGGGGCTGCACTGCTGAGGTCAGCTTTTCAAAGACCCCATTTTTCTTGCACTAATTCATAGTTCATAATTCATATACCCTTTGGACTGATTGCTCTAGAACATGTTGGAGAGTTCAGTTTGGTAGTGGTTCCTGAACTTGTAGGAAAGGAAAAAGTGAAGTGAAAGTGAATGCTGTTATATACCACCATATCAGAGAGCTTTTTTCAAGCCATATATTGTAAATCCCCCCTATGGAATAGCACATTGCAGCTACTAATAATATAGTGAAGACATTTAAAGGAATCTGTCATAATAGCCATAGAGGTGGCATTTATTTGGGTTATTAATATATAGTGTAGACTGGCTTTGGGATGGTGAAACACCCTGTGGGCCTACTGGTTCTTAGTTTTTAAGGGACACAACTCACAATCAAATAACATTTTTGATGAGGAATTACAGTTAGAGAGCCCTATTACAACTGGATAAAAGGTGTGGAATGTCAGGAGCTGATCACAAAGCCTAAACATGGATTATGAGTTGGCTACTAAAGAGTAGGATTAGGGTTTGTTTACACAAGTGGTTGACAACCGGCCATTAAACACCTGAAAGCCACAGTTGCGCGGTGCTCATGACATGAGTTGTTTGAAGGGTGGTTTTCAGGCTTTCCCCCGATTTAAGATTTCATGGAGCAAATCGCTCCCCTGAGTGCCTGCAAAAGTGCAGTGTGTCAGCTGCCTGGAACGTGACCATGTAAATGAAGCCTTAAGGTCCCAACACCTAGCAAGTCAGGAGAGCAACGTGATCACGTCATCAGGCTGCTGTTCATCGATCGAATGTGAAGCGATGCATGTATGGGTAGCTTTGAGAAGCACTATCGATGCAAGTGCTGCAGTACATGTGTTAACCAGGCATTAAAGAGAACCTGGACCAACAAAACACTATAAAACTTCGGTCATGAGGCTTCCTTTTTAGAACCCCATGGCAGCTAGTCATTGCATCACTTATCTAAAGAGAAATTCGGAGGATCTCCCACATGGTCCATTTTTTGGCTTTGTGGTAGCAGGATAAATGGCACACCACAGCAACCCGAGGAATGTCACCGCAGTTCTATGAGGTTTGGTGGAGAGTGTGCTATAATGTGCAGTGCTTTAATAACTACACAATCCCAAACAAACCCCACCACCTCTTGCTATGCAAGCACATTGTAGAATGAGGTCTCTTGTAGAATGATTTATTGCTTCTTGGAACACCTACCCAATTATGATTGCAATATGCCAGAAGCAGTGGAGAAAATAATATCATTAGCCATAAAAATCGACACACTCAATGGGAAAATGTGTTCCTAAGATTCAGGAGAAGCAATACAGAATGCAGTATTTAACAATGTATTCCTTAAGGCCAGGGAAGCTTACCATGGGTTCAGCCTCGCTGCAGCTGAAAGCAAAGACCGGAACTGTTTGTCAGAAAATTTCTGTTTGAAATTCTCCTATTGTTTTACCATTGGCGGAGACATTTTACCAAGCTGTATCATATGGTACATAGTGGTCTGCTTCTATTTGAACTTTTTCATTATTTAGAACGGTGAGGGTTGATTAACAAGTTGCACCAAGTGTGTGTTTTGTGAATTTACTGACAATTCTGCCTAGACAGATTACTAAACCTCTGCCTCAATGAAGACACAACATGCACTGTTAAAGGACTTGAAATTGGATTATGCTGCCTTTTAGAAAACGCAATTTCTTCAAATGTCCTCATATTTTCTCAGATTTGGCCTTAAAATTATCTACTTAAAATATTTAGGGCATAACGTCCATGTATATAATATACTAATCCCAATTCATATATATGAAACTAGAGTTTTTAATTAAATACCGTTGGCAAACCTAAGCAACATACAATAAGGTGGCTAGCCTCAGGGATTTTGAAGGCAAGAAGTAGAGGTTTGAATTTATGTAATAGAGGAAAAAATTGTATTCCATCTACATAAAAATACATATCACACATGTCGAACCAATTTTTTTGGGGGTAAATAAATAAAAAACAATGTTCATCACATGCCAAACAATTCCCGCCAGTAGCAGAGTCAAATGTCCATGATTATTCTCTCGACGCGTTTCACCCCAAAACACCCCAAAACTTCTTGCCTTCCCTGAGGCCAGCCACCTCATTTACCTGAGGCCAGCCACCTACGTTGGTCAGGTTTGCCAACAGTATTTAACTCCCTGGGCGTTACGGGTTTTTTCGCGCCATTTCCCCCAGGGCTCTGTGTGTCTGCAGCTCTGTAGAAGGGCTGCAGGCACACAGAGAACTAGCGGTTGTGCCGATCCTGGAACGGGCACAGTTTGGGCATAACGCCAGGGAGGTTAATTAAAAACCTTTATCTATTTTATTCAAACCAACAAGCAGTAAATATTTTAAAATTAGCCGTTTAGCCAGTAGAAAGAATATTTACAGAACCTAATAGTGCAAGTTATAAGTGATAAGTTGCCCATTCATAACCCATTGTTCATGGCCATATGGGATTTTATTTGAGATACATATTTATTATTTCTCAACAAACCAATGAACGGTTCATAAATATAAAATTGACACTCCCAACACCCCCCCCCCCCCCCCTCCCCCCTTTCATTTCATTATAGTTTGCCTTTTAAAAATTTCATTAAAGTTTCCATTTAAAATGTGGTCATCTTAATCTAGGTGTTGCAGTCCACCAGACAATTAGATTTGTTTTTTTTTTTCATTTGCTTGTTTGTTTGTAACAATCTCTAGACCTGTGTGTCATTTCCAAACTATCTGCGGGAGTCTGGGGATCAGGTTGAAGAGATGAAAAGAGGAGGGGTGGAAGGAGGGAGAGATGGGACTCTTAATAACTCAAGGGAAGCCATGCAGCAGCTGTCAGACAGATACAGGCAAATACGCAGCGAACCTTTTGGGTCCCCAAATCAGCAGGTTTATTGTTTGGCATGACTAGTAATTAAATGTTTTGTTTTGATACTTTAATGGGGCACCAGGGTCTTTCGTCTGTGGCTTTCAATCTCATTGTACACGGTTACATCAAATTGCCCTTTTTTTAACCTCTGTGTCATCACGCCAGGCCTTCTGACCAGCACCCTCCCAAACGCCTGTGCTGACTTTATCAAAATTCTTTATTAAAAAAAAATTACAAGATCGGTATAATGTAAGCGGATAATATACATGATCAGTGCCAGGTGCTTCCCGCTGGCTCTTAAAACAACACCATCAATCACTGCATATTTTTACATTCATTTTCATAGCAGAAATTGACTTGTGCGTTTCATACCGTCGGGGAGTTTTTTTTTTCCCCCATCCATACGTTATGCAAAATGTTTAGCAGTCTAACCATGCAAGCTTCTTTTCCTGGGCATGCAGCTTTTATTTTCAGACCTGACTTTTCTGCAGTGGTTGGTATTTAATTTAGTGTGATTTCTGCTCAAACACAGGGGAGATAATGAAAGGCAGATATTCTGATGCTTATTTAATAAGATGCAAAGAGCAATATTGTACAGTAAGCCATTACTATCAATCAGTTCAGCGTTCCCTGGTTTACAGCAGACAAAACACTGAAAGACAATTGGTGTTGTGGCCATCAGTAGGTTGCTGTCTTATTTAAAGAAAACCTTCTACAGAGACAAATGTGAAGAAAGGTTTTGCTGGCCTGAATGGAAATGATAGTTGCCTACCTACTTGGCGTCCTCAACATAGGAGCATGCAGATAAGGACTCTTAACTTGATATCATGAGGAAAAACATGGTGGAATTGGCTTTTTTAAAGCAGGGAACGCACATATAGGTATGGGTCAGATCGATGGCTGCTTCGAGCGCCATGCATGCGCACGGCCATTTATCTGGCCCATCGTATGCGGCCATTCCTGTTTTCAAGTGGGACTAATCAATCCTGCTCGAAAACAGGGATATTGGACATGACTATAAACCATGGTTGATGTCCATTGCTTTGCATTGCTTTGGGATATCAACAGCCTCTGACTTTGTGCCTTTTTTATTTGTGACAAACGATCATGCCTCATGACAAACGAGTTAGATGTAGGGCCTATTGACTGTTAAGTAAAGCTAGACAATCACAGCTTCCATCCTGTCCAGATATGTTCCTCTGCTCCAGCTAATAGTTGTGACCAGCACATTGGCAGCCCTTGGCTCCTTTTTTTTTCGTATGGGCATATAGGTTTGCCAAGGTTGGGCCAGGTTCCATATACTAGAACATGACCAATACTTTGCTCCATAAGCTTCCTGAAGGAAGTGAAATGTATACAAGTAGGTAGTACTGTTAGAATGTCTTTATTTGCACTTTGATTAATTCAATCCTTTGTTTTCTCTTTTGACATTTTCACTGTATGTTAGATATGACTCACATTTTATTCCTATAGAATGACTCGCATCTGAAAAACACTTATCGTAATAAGGTTGTGTGGGTAGGAATGGGGTAGATACATAGTGATTGTGGTTACTGCTGAAAAACTGGTTCACTCACCAATGTATTTTTATTCTGCTTTAATTTGTAGATCTCAGACCACTGCCTGATGTAGCCATGACGGGAAACTGCACACGGGAATGTACAGAATATGGACACTCTGACACTTGCTGGATGCCTGGCCAGCCATCACCCAACCGCAGGCCTAAGAATTCCCTCAAGCTCTCCACTTTTGTGCCTTACCAAGACAAGGGGAGTCAAGAGCAAATTGGCAATGGCAATCCCAGAATTCCTGAGGACCGCATCGGAGGCAACAATAACAGCACCACCAAAATGGCTAACATTCAGCTGTTACCGACTTACAGTGCCTTTACCAGTAACAGCCATGAGTCATGTACGGACTCCCCTTTGGAGGAAATCCCACTAACCCAAACAGCTGATTTCCAGCACGCCACCACTCCTTCATCCCAATCTGCCAAGCGGGAGATATATCTGTGAGATTCACTCGACCTTTTAGTTTCCTTTTTTTTTGGCATGGATTAAAGTCAAAAGGACCAATAACAGAATTGTGGGAGGGAGACCAAAAGCAAGCAAACTCTTAAATGAAGGAGACAAAATTAGCAGTGGACAAAGGACAACACAGTGCTTTATGGTCCATGCAACTGCTTCTAGGCTTGCGCCTATGTTGATTTCTAGTGTTTTATTATTTTTATTTTATTTTCAGGTTTTATTTTATTATACCTATGTAAAGTTTCAATCCACCCTCTACATAGACGATTCATTGTCATAAAGGTCAGAACTGCATTTGGAGAGGGGTGGGGGCGGGTGAGTTTTTTTTAAGGTATAGTTTTTATACATGTAAAAAGGGAGCGTACGTTTTTGGTTTCTCATGCTCAAAGAGAGAAACCTCGAAGCAAAGGAGGACTTTATAAGCCATTCCAATTCTGGTTTCAGTAAGGAAAAGTCTGAAAAAAGTTCTTGGTGCTCTTCTGGTATGTAGGTTTGAATGTCCTCATCATTTAGATAAAGCCGCTTCTTTGTGATAACCGAAGTGGGTGTAGGCTTCTGAATTTTCGCTGTGCTATTGAAACCTTGTTCCGAGTCCTTGCAGTTTTTCTACACGTTTGGGGGTAGAGGAAAAGTTTTTTTTCACCTGGCGCTGGGCTTTGTATTGAATTTTTCTGGTAGAAAGAAGAACACAAGGTTATACTATTATATATTTGTCACGATTTCTTGAATATTCCATTCTAGTTTGCACGCCTCTGGACTCCAAATAATTTTTAAATATCCGGTACCAAATCTTCTTTCTTTTTTTTTTTTTTTTTTTTTTTTTTTTTTTTTTTTTTTTTTTTTTTTTTTCATTTTGCGTTTGAAAAACATACATTTTACCAGAACTATTTTTGATAATTAATCTGAAGCTTAAAACCAGCTGATTTTTTTTCTTTGTCCTAAAATCAACTTCTTAAAAATGGCATGCAGACTTCAATTTTTTTTATTATTATTTTAGTTTATAATGAAGCAGTTTCCTGGTATATAAGATGGTGACTGCTGTTTTAGGGTCCAATTGCTATCGACAGTGCTTGTTTAGATAAAGAAGGTACATGCATCTGGTGTTCGTTGAATGGTGTCCACGTGTCTGTTTTTTGAAGCCAACAAATAACTTATATAATGCCATTATTTAAAATGTCACAATCATTTTATGCACATTTTTGGTTTTCATTTTTTTTTTGTTGATTGCATGCTAATTTTTAAGTAAGGACTGCTCATGTTTTGAGCCAAATTTGATTGAGGATAGCCAAGTGCCAGAGGAAGATCCCTCAGGTTTCAGATTTAAAATGTCTTGGTCGAAGTAGTTCTGTGACTCTTAAAAAGGGCCATCAACCGATAGTAGGAGGGGGGAGGGGTAATATACGCCAAAGGTGCCAACTGAATGAGTATGGATGTTTGCAATGGAAGCCGGAAGGGGACCAAACTGTATTCTATCTGCATATCCAACTTATCAATACAGGGTAAGCTGCGACTGACCTTTTCATGTAGACTTCTGTAAATACAATCCCTTTGAATGATGATTAAGTCTGCCTGATTTCAGCTTTTAATGTTGCAAATACCCTTTATTATTTATTTTTTCTGCACTCTCTAAAGTGTTTAAAAGAGAATTTAGCACTTTGACAATGAGAGCACGTAGTTATTTTTTTTTTCTTTTTCTAATTTTCTCTTCTTTTTGTGGCACTACTTCCTGTTCTCTTTTACTGGAGAGGGAAAGGCTTGTCTCCAGAGCAGAAAGGTTAAGTTTCCTTATGTGTATTCCTGTCAAATGATGATACATACTAATTTGCACATAATTGGCCTAGATTTGCTAAGTGAAAGTTGCTATTTTTTAATGTGACTCTTCACCTGTGAATTGCACCACAGTCTTCGCTGAAAATGATTTAACAAGTTCCTGCCGGGTTGATACGGTTTTTAGCTAAAAATACATCTAGCACATTTGCTGTAGGATATAAAAGAGCAAGTGTTACTTAAGTCAAATCTAGGTTAAATGTCAAGGGTTTTAACCTAAAAATTTAAAACTGGAGGTCGTGATGCTCATATGCCAGTTGCCAATGACCTTTTTTTAATTTCTTTTTTGGGTGGGATTCAAAGTTGATTTTTGTACCATTTTATAACATTGTGTGCATGTGGAAAAGTAATACAAATGTTTTGCATTTAAGACTACTGACATTTTAAAGGACCTGCACTCCAGTTTTACCCACAATGCACCGTTTATGCTGTGTGCAGGCTCTGTGTTTGTTATGCTTTTACCATTAAAACAGTGGATTTATCTACACATTATGGATGCCTAGATCTTGTTACAGTCTAATATTCTTATGCCCTCTTGAGCCATGTCCTATAAGCAAGATGAGTCTCATTAATAATGGTGTGCCATTGGTCATAGAGGTTCTGTATTTTTTTTTTTTTTAACCTATGAGTTTTTAGCTATGGTACACATCACTTTTAAATTGTTGTGCACTAAGGCTGTATAAACGTTAATTATATTATTTAACAGTGTGTGAGCCTCCTAAATAAAAGATACCACATCCCAACAATAATACACTGAAAAACACAATTATAAGTTCCACCCGCCCTTGGTTCAAGGGATTATGGGCAGAAAAATATATTTTAAAGGCATTCCCTTTTGCTGCCCATAATCCCTTGAACCCAGGGAGGGTGGAACTTATAGTTGTGTTTTTCGGTGTATTTACTATAATATCTACAAAAATTTGACATGATGTTCTTTGGTAGGGCAGAGGTAACCAACTATACCTGGCCAAATTTCTGCTGCTGATTAGGTTACCCTTGTGGGTCACTACACTTTAAAGTTACGGTTATGCCTTTGTTGTTCTCCCATATTACAATTATTTAATTAACAGTTGGCAAGCTTCTAGGACCCACTTTTTTCTGACATTAACCAATACCTATATGAGTTTGCCTTGAGCCTCTAAAGTATCTAACTGAAAGGCACTTATGTCTCTGCCAGCTACAACTATGGCTCTTCCTGGAGAGGTGGAAGACTCCTTTTAGTATATGAGGTCTGTAAGCATTAGATGTAACATGGAACTGTTCACCTAGATTTAGAAGTACAGCAGTTTCCCCTTTACATAATGATCTACATAATATTTAAGAGTTTTTGTCCATAGACATGCCTCAAATTTGTAGGTTGTATCGGTGTTCATTATGATTTATAGCTTTCGCAGTAACTAGGCCCAGAGATCTCAGCCTGCCAACTGTCAACTGTTTTTGGGTGAAAGCTTTCCACTTCAAAGTAAGCTACAGACCAGAATCAAACTAACTAGTCAAGACACAAAAATCCATGACACAACTTCAAGAGCAGAATGTAGTGTTTAAATAAAAATAAGTTACCAACTTTACAGGCTAACATTTGATTGGCCTTTAAACTTTTATGTGATAACATGAAGGCAGTGTTGTTGTTATAGGTTTATACCATGAAGACGAATGCTCTATTAGTTTGAGGTTACTGGAGAGCTTAGAACCACCATGACATCCAGGCCACTAATCTGCATACTGAATTTAGGGATTTCATGTTTATTTGGGTTCCACACCAAAAGCATGTCTGTCCTAGAAAGAAAAGCTCATTCCTGAACAAGGACCAGCAACAGATTCTATGCTTCACTAGGAGTTCCTGAATCCTTTTGAGGCAGGGATCATGGATACCAAATTGCTGGAACTAATTTTGAACCAAAACCCAAAATATTGTCCCAGTATTTGTAACACTTTTCATCATGCATTGTGGGCTTCATGGACTCTACGGGATGGCATCTAAATAGTAATCCCCCTTCCTCTATATTTAACATCCTCTTTTGGCTACCCTTACTGTCACTTTTTGCTATGTATAAATGTATCCTATTTACAACCAAAATGGTATGATAGTGGTAGATGTTTTTGCAGCCAAATTGACGTCTTTGTGTACCATGTTATATTAACAGCTCAGGCATATCTTCTGTTTTGTCTCTTTAGGTCGCAATTCTCCACAAATCATGTGCTTCCTCATTATTATAGGTCATGCTGCATAGGGTTAAACATCTGCCACTCTATATTTCTTGGCACATACTTTTTGTTGTATCTCCTAAATGAGCGCAATTTGGAGCTTTGGCCCTAAGTAATGAAAAGTTCTTCCTATATTTTTGTTGCCACCTGCAAGATGGTGGCATGCACATCTTTTAGCAGGTACCTGTGGTAGGCCCAAAAGTTGTTCAAGGAGCTTTGATGTGAGCTGCTTTAAAAATCTTGACTCCTCAGACGTTTGACACATACACAGCTAAAGGTGCCCATACGTGCAACGGGCGCTCGACAGATGACCCATTCGCACAGCGTGGTAACATCATGATGAAGCCCATTGATTGAAGTCAAGGCGCACCACTTTAGGTGCTTGATTCTACGTCAATCATTTGGATGGGGAACCTGGTTTCCATCCAAACAATGACATTCAATCAAAATTTAAATATATATATATATATATATTTACCTGTTCGACAGATCTGTCTTCGAGCGGGATCGATTGATCCCACTCGAAGATGGGGGTGGGCGCATTAAATAGATGGCCGCTAGATAGATGGCTGTGAATGTGCACACTGTGACCTTGAAGCGTCCATCTATCGAACTATTATCTATGCATGTATGGGAACCTAAGGCTGTGCCAGTTACATCATGTAAAATAAACTAAATAGAGTGCACATGTAATTGACTTCCATTCTAAATCAAGCTTTGTTTGTAAGTAATGCAGAGCATGATGGGAGATTTTTGTACGTGTCTGGTTTTGTAACACTGCCGTTCTCATTGCTAAAGTTATATTTTTTCCATAGTATTAAGAGTTCCTTACATTTTCTGATACTTCAAATATCAAATAT
The DNA here is from genome assembly GCA_036250615.1 of Ptychadena robeensis. Lineage (NCBI taxonomy): Eukaryota > Metazoa > Chordata > Amphibia > Anura > Ptychadenidae > Ptychadena > Ptychadena robeensis. Next base: position 24,635,271 of record CM070034.1, on the reverse strand, counting down.
AACAACTGCCTATTGTAAGGCATTGGTTATTTATATACTTCTGCCATGTTGTCATTTTAACTATGAATAGAGGGCTTGCTTCTGCTTGTTAGGCTTAGAGGAGGATGCAGGGTCTGATTCAGAGCACACGATTTTGGAAATAATTGCTGGATCCTTTTCTTCCGTGGTACCTTTCATTCATACATCGTTATAGAGATGCTTACATAGTGGAGACATAGATGGTGGCTCTATTTGTCAAGCCCTATTTTTTTTTATGTTCCCGGTAATGGTCATCAGAGTTGGTTCTGACTTCATGAATTAAGAGGCTTTTTTTCCAGAGGGAGCCGTCACTAAGAAGTTCCTAGGGTTTTGCAACATCAGATGGAAGGATAACCCTTTTATTAGCTAGTTTGAAATCAACTGAAAATGGTTTCTCTTGTGTGTTAATGGCCTTGCCAAAACATTAAAGCTGGTCATACACCTTTAGATCTCTGTCAGATATCCTTTAGATCTACCAACTATGTAGTATAGGGTCCTCTGCGATTGAACACAGGTAGACTTGATGGCTTAGAAAGTCTCTCATATCACATGGTTTTGGTAAAACCAAAGGAGATCGAAAGGAAATCTGACAGAGAAATCTAAAGGTGTATGGGGACCCTTAGGCATTTTTTTGGCATACCTAAATATGGAAATATAAAATTTTTGAAGAGGAGTACACAAGCAAAAATGTTTTGATTCCTGGTAAGATTCAAATCCGGATGTTTATTTTTGTATCCCCTTGCCCCTTGGATTAACATCTTAAATGGAAAAGGCATATTTTAAGTTAAGTTAAATCCATCATTGTCCCCAAGACAGTCCATTCCAGACTTCCAAGCAGGTACCATATGGTGGGAAGGTTAAATGAAACCATGCACTGTAAATGGAACTTGAGGGTTAACTATAGGGAGCACAAATAAACTTACAATACTTTCAATCTCTAATTTGCATATTTATGTTACGGAAGAATAACCACACCAATCGGATGCTATGAAAATGTACAGGCTGAAAAATTGGTGGTGTCCGTACTTCACAAAAAATATGCAATTCTGCCTATCTGCCTCTCATAGTAACCATTCTTTTGAGAAGAAAAACACAAAAGTGTAGAAATGGCTTGCTTTTCTGGCTGTATTGGCTCAGTAAATTTAAGGTGGGTTTACACATGTAGACTTTTTTGTTCGATCAACGAAGAATAAACAATTTTTTGGTTGATTAAACAAAAATCTAGACTGGCCAATTTGTTCGATGGATTAATTTAGTTAGTTTGAAAGGTCATGAAAAATGTTGGTAAATTTTTATCTGTCATTGTAATTTCAAATGTATTTTCATTCGATATCGGGATGGATGAACAAAAAATCTAATATTACATTCGATAAATGAATGAGCAATGTTTGACAAGGACATCGAACAAAAAATCGAATTGGCAGGTGATTGAAGAAAAAATCTACACATGTAAACCCACCTTTACCCTGCTGTCAAAAAAGTAACACTCCCCAATTTCTTAATGGCACTTACAGGACCTGTACTTGGTTGCCTGCACTGTGCAAGAGACTTGAATCAAACAATCAGGCCTACATAAAAAAAATATTGAAGCCTGCACTATGGTAAACACACCTAAATTATTTTCCTGGACAAATACCAAAGTTACAATGGTAAACTGGGCCCAAGAACCTGTACTTTGAATACCCAGTTGCCTGCAATGTGCAAGAGACTTGAATCAAACAATCAGGCCTACATAAAAAAAATATTGAAGCCTGAACTATGGTAAACTATGGTAAACACCTAAATAATTTTCTTGGACAATTACCAAAGTTACAATGGTAAACTGGGCCCAAGAACCTGTACTTTGAAAACCCAGTTGCCTGCAATGTGCAAGAGACTTGAATCGAACAATCAGGCCTACATTAAAAAAATATTGAAGCCTGCACTATGGTAAACTATGGTAAACACACCTAAATTATTTTCCTGGACAAACACCAAAGTAACAATGGTAAACTGGGCCCAAAGTGGCTACATGAGGCAGAGTAGTCTGATGCAGAATTCACAACGTGTTACAAAAATCCACAAAACACATATGTATAAAATATTAAAATGATAAAAAAAATAAATAAAAAGCCTGTTTTTTAGATTTTAGTGTTGATTCTCTTCGTCCCTGATCTATTGAGGCGTTGACAATGTTAGGTGTTCACCGTGTATCCAACAATGGAAAGGGGCTAACACAAAAATTTAATTTACTTGCTTGTGATGCTGCCTTGTTTTGTACAGTTTTATGTACATGAAAGTGTTGCTTTTTAATATATAAACCTTTAAGAAATATATATATAAAAATTCCCAAACGAAAAAAAAAAACTTGATTGAAATTACTATGGCAAAGTATGTAACTATTTTTAAAATGGGTAAATGAATATGTATAATCAGAAGCTTATCGTCGAATTTTTCTCGATTTATAAATATTTGATGTTTGATATTATATATTTTTTTTCCCCCCCAAGTGACCCAAACCTTGACCTTTCTCTCTGGGAAGTTTTTCTATCTTCTCTTCCAGTTTTAATTTCACAATGTTTATTTTTGAATTTTATTATTTGTCGTTCATATGTTAAATTCCCCTGACCGGCTTTTATTTTACTATTCCCGTGAGCATTTTTTTTTTCAGGTTTTTTTTTATTTTCTTTAGGTTGTTCCCTGTTTTTTTTAATTGTTTCAGCATGGCAAGAATAAAACAAAATGTGGTCTGTCTATTACCGTTTTTATTTTCAGATACATGAAAATATTTCTGTTCTGTTTGCGGAGCTGTCAAATAAAGAATTCCATTGTAATTATACTTCAAAGAGACTCCCGTGGACTGGTGTGTTTATTTCTTTTCAAATGTTTTGTATTGCACCTGGTTTATTGAATAGAGAGCTGCTATATGACTATTAGAAAAAACATAGGCTGGTTTAAAGCTGGCCATACACCTTTTGATCTCAGATACCCATTAGATCTACCAAAACTATGTAGCACCGGGTCCTCTGCGATTGAACACAGGTAGACTTGATGGTTTAGAACAGTGGTGGGTAACTGAGTTGATATGGAGGGCCACAAGTGCGGCCCTCGTTGGCACATAACATCGATCCCTGTCAACATATCTCCGCAGGCGGTGGACCGTATTCCAACAGGCAGTCAAAACCCAACAGCACCCCCCCCCCCCCCCCCCCCTCCTCCTGTCCCTGGGTGCAGAGCTCATATGTAGACCTGGGTCAGCGTGTGACCATTTTACAGGTGAGTTGCTATGCCCTATGCATTAACAGTTTTGGGGACTGCATGTAAAAGACCAAGGGGGGCCACTGAACAACGCCCACAGGCGCAGGTTGGGCACCTAGGATTTAGAAAGTCCCTCATTACATGGTTTTGGTAAAACAAAAAGAGCCTTTCCACTGCCATGCAAGTTTTAGGAATAGGAGGAAGGGCTACGCTTGAAGTTTACTTTTATAAAGTGAAAACAAGCTTTAAGGTGAAACAAAACAGATGGTCTATAATGTGTTTCTTTTGTTGCTTTAAATTAAAGTTCATGGTCCGAAAAATCCAGTTGCTGAATTGAAATGAGCCCCACCCCCCCCGAGCCCTGTATGCCCATTCTGCTAAAGGTCTAATATATGCCTTACCCTGCCTTCCAGTCCTTCTGACAAATCACATGGTTTCAGGCTTATATTTGTGAATGGTCGATAGCAGGAGGAGGCGAAGGTCAGGCTAAAGGCCCCCACACACGTACCAAGCAGGGGCTGACAGACCAGCGACGGAGTGCAGAGTGATGATGTCATCACGCTGCATCCCGACGCTTAAAGTATCAGTGGACACCCTTTGTGTGCCAGTCGTTAGTTTGAATGGGGACAGCCAGAGATTTACGGACATGTCCTTTCTCCGTGGGCATGTCCGTTCATGTGGGCCCTGTGATCCACCGCCGATTTTGCAGAAGGCGCCTAAATCAACCGTGGCTCATTACGTGTATGGGAGCCTTAAGCCACTTCCTATATCCTAAGCAGAAGATAATGTTCAGAGCGTGCGTTAAAACAACTTATTGCATATTAATATTGTTTATATGTACATATACATTAAAGTATGACTAAAATCACCTATATGAAATTTAGGTCATACCGGACTAAGTAATACATTTCCTGCTAAGATTTCATGAGTAACCTTATTTACAGGCAACAGATCTGAAAATCCTTGTTTACATTTTTTCCCTAAACAGAAGGTTTTACGCTCTTACAAACTATAGACTGCCTAGGAATGGATACATATCTTATAGCAGATTAAGAGCCCGTGCTTTGGCTAATACCGGAAAAGAAAATGAATCTCATAAGGGGAGAAGATATCTACACTGTAAATCTAAATTTTAGAATCACTGATATATGTAAATACCATTTGTTGTTTTGTCACAATGGTACTTTAATAAGGGTTGAATATATTATGCCACAGATTAACTGACCGTTGTAGAAGGTGATGTGCTGGAAGCATGAAAAATTGGTATGTGCATTCTTTAAGATGTAAGAGCTGAACTGGTATGTCTTTAATACATAAGAGTAAAGCCCCCCATACACCATTAGATCACTCAATATAATTTTCTTTAGATCTACCAACAACTATGTAGTGCCAGATCCTCCCTGATAGAATACATTTATACATATATCACTGCTATGTAGTGCTGGGTCTAGGCTGCTAGAATACATAGTGATTAGAAGGTATTTATCACTGCTATGTAGTGCCGGGTCCTCCCTGA
>CM070034.1:24546243-24570593 GCA_036250615.1 Ptychadena robeensis | reverse complement strand
GATAGAATGCATAGTGATTGGAAGGTTTAGAAAGGTCCTCATATTACATGGTTTTGGTAAGATGAAAGATGTCTATTGTCAGAGCTGGATGACACCGCAATACTGTGCCTCCAGCTCCTAAGATGTCGTGCACAATGACGTCATCATGCTGCTGCTGGGAACCTTGAACGGCCGTGTGTTCCCAGCTTTAGCCTCATGAAGGGATAACATTTGAAGTCCAGAAATGTGATATCAAAATCTTAATCTTTAAATGCTCTATTTTTGGCTCTTGCCTCTCTACACCCAACCCGTACTTGAGTATGAAGTCAGCCTTGAGCCAACGCTCATTAAGAAGATTCTCATTAAGAATAATTTCCTTTGTTCTTCTTAAGACCTGAGTGAGCCCACCTACTGATGTAAGAGACCTCTACCTTCACCTTTCTTCTACTCCCCAATTGCTGAGGTGTTTGACAGGAATATCCAGATATCTAAATCGGAAGATATCTGTAGAAAACTAGAAAATATTAAGTGTGTGAAACAGCAGTCATGAACATATTTTAACTTTTGCATAGCCTTAAAGAATTGCATACCAGGAGAGATAAGGTTGTGTCTATTGCAGAACAGCAGAGGTTGCCGATTTAACAAACAATACTAAAGAAATGTTTTTTCATATGTTATGATACAAATTTTCAATAAAAGTTATTATGGTAAAAAAAAAAAAAAAAAGAAATGTTATAACGAGCCGTATATGCCAAGGAATATTGGAAATTGTAGGAAAGAAAATGTATGGCTGTGGTCTCTGATATATATGGTAATAGCCATTACATCCATTTACTAAAGTGAGTAATTATGAAGCAATAACATGGTAGCCAAGCTCTTCACACAGGATTTTAACAAGTGGTTAAAATTAGTGTTCAGGAAATAAATCAACCAAACCAGGTTATTCCAGGACATTGAGGTGGGGGGGGGGGGGTTGTACTGTGTTGTTAGCACCACCGACTATTAAAGTTTGTCGGTGAAAAAGGAATTGCAGAAAATAGAGCATTGTAGCTAAAGTGACTACTGAATTAAAATAAGTGGAGATGGCACAGGACAATTGGTGTGTATTGGAAACATTTATGTTCAAAATAGATTAGAAATGATCTCACATGTGCTGTAAAGGTAACATGCAGGCGCTATTACAAATGTTCCAGGGTCTGGCTGAAAAGGGGTAAACACATATACAGGTGAAAGGCTGCCAACTGTCAAGGGGCTAAAACATATTCTTGCTTTTGAGAGTTTAATGCATATGTAATGGGTACTACTATTAAAGACAGGCCCAGGGCCAAAAGACAGAGACCTAGGCGGAGGGAGTACATGGGATAGAAGGAGCTGGCATACTAAGGGTTAGTAAATCTTATAAACATGCTTAGTTATGTTATTATGTTATCTTGTTATGTTATTATGTTATCTTGTACCATATCTACCAGATTGGTTGGGCCAGTTGCTAGGGGGTGTTCCACCTGTAGTTTAGTGTGAGAGGAGAATTCACCACACTTCAGTCGGAGGATAGTTTGTGTCATATGAATTTCCTGTCCTCCCTCAGTTTTTTATTAATTGCTTTGTTTTCAGGTTTCAAAACATTACGGCAGTGGCAGGCTTGTAAGGCTCTTACAGATGGTCTTATCATGGAAAAGGTCATTGGAAGGGACCGTCGTAGTTACGGTGTCCCACCCTTTGTTTGGGATGTCGGAGTGCCAGGGAACTAGTTCTGTAAGGTGTTATCTGCATTTTATTGTAATCGTCTCCGAGTCAGTGTAGTGCGGCTGGAGGCCGATGTATTGGGTAATGCAGATGCAGGGTGCTGGATAACTGCCTTCAAGGGACCTTAATTTTACTCTATAATGGTCTGTTTAATGATTGTTATATATTGTATTTTGTTAAGCCGGCCATAGACATCTCGATCCATGGCTGGCTTGTAGCAGACTCATTAAAGAGTGATGACATCACCACGCTGTGATGAGTTGGCTACAGAACTGATGGGAAACCTGTGTGCTCCACTAACACAGGAATTCCCAGCAGATTGTAGCCAATTAATATGGAGGGGCCAGTTAACTGACTAGATCAGGATTGGCCACGAAAAATACCGGTAGGACTGATCGCTCCATGTTCTGATCCTACGACTTTTTGGGTCAAAACTGCAAGGTGGGCACCCCTGTAGTTGCGGGCGACCGACCACCATGCGTTGGGTGTGAGCGCACACACCAGTCGATCGCCTGCAACTACTGCCGGGAATCGGCACATCTATGGCCGGCTTTAGTTATGTTGGTAGTAAAAGGCTGCTGGGCCATTTTAAACCCAATCTGTCTGAGGCTCTATTTTTCTAGTTAGGTTTCTGGGGAGTGAATGCTGTTGAACAATTCAAACAAAAGGGACAGCTATCTTTTATACCCTAGTCATATATTTAGACATAAAACATAAGCAGAATATGTGCTAAGAGATTAATTAGATAGATTGGAATTTGCAGCCAGGTCTTCAAATTTTAACTACATGCCTGAAGGCATATTATCTGAGTACTGGTCTCTGGGGGGTTATCAAATATGCACCAAGGAATAGGTTCTGATGGACCCTAAATGGCTTATTCAATATATACTGGGAATGAATACTTGAATCTTGAAACAATCATTAAAGGGTAATTTTTTTTACAAAACCAGCACACAAATTTTTACAAACTCGGGGTAGGCGACTGGTAGTTTAACTTTCAGTTATACAGTACATCCACAGTTGATCACACAGACACCACAGAATGGTGACTGATGATTAGAGATGGTCAATTTTTTTGACAATTTCGAGTTAATTGCAAAGCCCCTGAACTTGGTATCAGCACCAAACTGGCTAGAGATGTACAGAAGGGTTGGGGGTATACTACAAAAAAGAAAGTATGTCTCTAATACAAATAGTTTTTGCACAAAGTCAAGTAAAAATTTCGAAAATCGGAATTTCGACCTGTGGATAGACCAATGTATGTGTACTGGAGAAGACATGGAGGACAAACACCTGAGGAAAGGTCAGTGTGAGTACTCGACAAGACATACAGATAAAAGACCTTTGGAAATGTCATTGTGTGTTCTGGAGAAGACATATAGGGAAAATACCTGAGGGAATATTATTGTGTGTACTGGAGAAGACATATAGGTGAAAGACCTGAGGAAGGACCAATGTGTCTGTATTTGGGAAGACATACAGGTAAAGGACCTGAGGAAAGTTCAATGTATGTGTACTGGTGATGACATACAGGTTAAAGACCTGAAGAAAGACCAATGTATGTATGGTGGGGAAGACCTACACAGAAAAGACCAGAGGATTGACCAATGTATGTATACTGAAGAACACATACAGGGGAAAGACCTGAGGAAAGTCCAATTTATGTGTACTAGGGAAGACATGGAGGACAAATACCTTAGGAAAGGTCAGTGTGAGTACTCGACGAGACACACAGGTGAAAGACCTATGGAAATGTCAATGTGTGTTCTGGAGAAGACATACAGGGAAAATACCTGAGGGAATATTGATGTGTGCACTGGAGAAAACATATAGGTGAAAGACCAATGTATGTGTACTTGAGATGACATACAGGGGAAAGAGCGAAGCAAAGACTAATGTGTCTGTAATGGAGAAGACATACATGGGGAGGACCATGAGGAAAGACCAATGTATGTTGCATGGAATAGACAAATAGGGGAAAGACCTGAGGAAAGGTCACTGTTTGTCCTGGAGAAGACATGTAGATGAAAGACCAATGTATGTGTTCTGGAGAAGAAATACAGGGGAAAGTGTGATCTAATTGGTTAGTTAGTTACATATGTTGCCCAGTTGGTTCTTCTAGTTCCCGGGTATTTATTCCTACCTCTCTGTGATCACTAAGATTGGTGGGTATAGGAATGGCCTACAATTGTAAATAATTTGAGTCCTGTCTGTACCACTTCAAAGAAAATTATAAATCTCACTTTTTAAATCCAGCATTCTGAAAAGACAAAAAATTTTCTCGTTCCATACTTACGTAGGCTTAAAATCCGTCTTGTTCTCTTATTTGCAAAAAAGAAATTCCAGTCATAATGCAAAATAACCATAACTCGGAAAGGAACAGCGAGCCGCTGCGTAATGACGACAATGAAATGGCCCTTAAGAAAGTACAGTACCTCAGAGGGAGGTGAGGGGGTGATACGGTGAATAAAATATGGGCAAGGCCTGGGATGGAAAACACAAAGGTAAATTAGCATGAAGCGTTTTCAGCAGCTCAGTGGTATTCCACATTACTTAGGAGATCTAACAATCAGTTAAAAATAAAGAATCTGAGAAAAAAAACTCCAGCAGGGTATAGAAGATTAAAAGAAATGTGTATGTGTGTAGGTGTGCACTTAGAACTTCATTTAACTTTTCATTTTAGCCACCCACTTCCAACTACTAAGGTATAAAGGAGAAGTGTGTGGGGGGGGGGGGGGGGGGGGGGGGGGGGGGGGGGGTTGTGGCATTTTTTGTGCTTATTAGCTAACGTTGGCTGCCGGCATTGTATACATAGAGGATTCCATACAGAAACCTCTACCTTAAACTCTCTATCCCTTTATAAATAGGAGGCTCTGTGCCTGTGTAGGCCACCTTCTGTTGTCATGGAGACTGTTATCGATTGCTTTGGTTGGAAGGATGTAGTGGTACTCCATTCCAAGCCACAGGAGGAATAGGGCTGAGGTTGAGGCATTATCTGCCAGTAGCTGTCAATGGAAAGAAAATCTATTGGGCTTAGTCAGCTGTTAGGTGACAGGAGGAGTCCCCTGCAGACCCAGATGTACTGCAGTACCACACCTCCCTTCCAATCATTATTATCTCTAGTTATAGGCCCAAGATAATGACATGGTAGATGTTCAATCAGAAAGAGCGATGGATAGATAGACGATAGACAGACAGCCTTTTTTAGTTGCAGTAAAACAGATATTTTTTCATTTAAATTCAACTATAATTAACAAGCCAACCAACTGGGTCTGTAGCAAAGTCCATATAACACAGTTATTTTAGCAAATAAATGTAGTAATTTTTATTGCCTGACCAAAAATAAACTTGCATATCTATTTATTGGTTGTGGTCAAATAAATATTTATACAGCTTAGATTTGACAATAACTAAAAGACGTCCTACTGGTCCGGCATTAAAGCTTAGATTACACAGGCCTCATGTCATTGCCTTTATTGGTTAAACCAGTGGTTCCAAAACTGGGGCTGGGCCGATCGCAGCATGGTTACGTGACCACGTTGCGCTCATTTGTGGGTCAATGGAACAGGAATCGATGTGCACCACTTTGCACATCGATTTTAGTTCGATGGAGACTCGTTTTGGTGTTGTGTGCTATTATCTGGTCTCAAAACACTGGCTGATAGGCAGCGGAGAGAGCCAGACAGAGGATGGGGGCCTTGCTTGTTTAGTGTACACAGCCGTGCTAGGCTTTGCCCCCTTTCCGCTTCCGGGAGCCGATCACAAGTTGTGTGCTGTGCGGGGGGTTCTGGCCCTGCTGCTTGTCAGACCACCCGGGACTTAAGGACATGTCTGTTCCTGGTATGACCGATCCCGCTCGAAGAAAGGCATATACTAGACGTGCCTAGCCTTAGACATTAATGGCTGTGCGTTGAGTTATTTTGAGGGTACAAGAAAATTACACCATTACACAAGCTGTACACTGAGTACTTAACATTGTATCAGTGTCATATCTTTAGCACTGTCCCATAAAAAGATATTATAAACTATTTACCACCAATCTCTTCTGTGAGCTGTTGAGTCAATCTTATTCTACTAGTAAGTCTTTTTATCAACTTTAACAGTCCAGAAGTCCATAGGCATACACAGATAGATTTTTTAATAGATTCGTTCACGGCGCTCGACTGTGCTTAAATCTATAAGAAAATTAAGCCTTGCATCAGTCAGTCGAACCAAGAATGGACATGGCCGTAGATTCCAGTCGATCTGACAAGCAGCGAGGAGAGATGGACCCCTACCCCGCACAGCCTGTAATCAGCTCCCGGCAGGGGAAAGGGGGCAGAACCTAACACAGCTGTGTACACTACACAGGCAAGTGCTGGGGGTAGCCCCCCTCCTCTACAGCCATGTCTGTGTGTGTCCGGCTCTCCCCACTGCCTGAGTGCACGCTGCTATCCATTGTGGTTCGATTGCAGGGGTATCGACCCGTGTATGCCTAGCTTTACACTACCCTTCCACTGGATGACAATGTGGGTGTCCAAGGGTAGCTCTATAGATACAAAGGAAAGATTGTAGCCACTCACAACACCGGACCAGGGTCTCCATCAAACAGGAATTGATGTGCACATCGATTACCATTTGATTGACCTGCGATTGAGTGCATGCTGCTATCCATTGCTGGTCGATTGCAGGGGTATCAACCTGTGTATGCCTAGCTTAACACTACCCTTCCAATGGATGACAATGTGGCTGTCCAAGGGTAGCTCTATAGATACAAAGGAAAGATTGTAGCCACTCACAACACTGGACCAGGGTCTCCATCAAACAGGAAATTATGTGCACATTGAGTCCCATTCGATTGACCTGCGATTGAGTGCACGCTGCTATCCATTGTGGGTCGATTGCAGGGGTATCGACCTGTGTATGCCTAGTTTAACACTACCCTTCCACTGGATGACAATGTGGCTGTCCAAGGGTAGCTGCATAGTTACAAAGGAAAGATTGTAGCCACTAAGGAATGATTTGTGTTTCAAACACCAACATCAAAAATGATATTTGTTATATTTGTGTCCTTGAGTTAAGATTAGAGATGTTACATTTTTTTCTGCTAGCTGACTTTGTGAGTTAATTGCAGAGCCCCTGAACATTATTTATCTTCTTTTTCAGGACCTATTCAAAATCATGCTTCTTATCTTTAAAAACATACCCTTCAACACTCCCCCCCAAAAACGAAAAGTTATTTGTACGACTTCCACAATGGCAAATGAAGATATTAATTTACGGATACTCTTTCTACAAAGAAAGGGTTACAAAGCAAATAACACTTTTCTACATTAGAGCTGCAAATTAAGTATAACAACCAAGGGTAGAAACGTATTTATTCCTAAACAAAGTGAAACAGGAGATGAAAAGCTTTTTTTATTCCTGGAGAAAATGAATATGACTAATGAAGCCAAAAGACAAAAAAAAGTGGTGGGAGTAGGAAGAAAAATGCAGAATGCAAATGTGAAACGCAACAGCGGGGCGTGCATGTCAAAGAAGGGTCTGAAGTCTATTAAGCACAATCACGGACACCTAAGTTTGTGCTTTGCATCTTGATATAAACATTACTTCCATTCTCGTTTGTGCTTTGTGTTTTCCTTCCGTCTCCTGCGTGAGTTCCATCATTTATGTATCGAATCATTTGGGGTCCTATGGCAAAATATCATGTATTCCTTATGGGGATAGCGATAATTGTTACAGGAAATGTGTTCATCCGATCTCTTGGAATGTTCTCGGTTCAGACACAGAACGTGTTATGTCACAAACATTGTATTTAGCCTTTAGCCCTAAAATTCAATACATAAATTGCATTGGGCTTTTTTTTTTTACTAAGCTTTATTTGTTTACAGCAAAAGATTTCTGCATAGGGAACACAGTCCATGGACTAGGGTGACATTTGTTGGGTAGGACACGTGGGCATTAACAGCTATACTATATACAGGGGTGCACATAGGTGGTTGTAACGGCAGCTGCCGGACGCCGCCGCAGCCTTCCTACTTACCAGTGCAGATCTAGGCGCCCTGTTCAGCGGTGATTCTGATATTTGTAAACACTTTCTTAAACACCAGCATGTGTCATTTCCTGGGATTTAAGGTATTTGTCATGTGACCTGGCTGACCAATAGTGGACCTCCTGCAGCTATATAAGGAACCCTGCCCTTTCAGCCTTGCCTCAGTATTGAGGTCTCTGTGTTATGCCAAGCACTGCCTGCCATTGCTGTTCCTGTGATATAGAGTTCTGCCTGTATTCTGAGACTGATACCTGTTAACCCTTAACTGCCTGCTGCACTCTCCTGCTACCTGATCTGTACCTGCGCTGTCTGCCCTGTCACACTGTCTGGCTGACAACACCTGGGTCCCTGGAGCCTTCCCTGCTGTCCCCTGGACCAGCTGCCTGTGTTCCTACCATCCCTCAAGAGGTAGCGACCTGGTGTTCCCCTTGGGAAAGTCTATCCCCACCTTCAGGGGTATTGTGAAGAACGAGTGGGTTCACTTAGACAACGCCCTCAGAGGAGGTAAGACACATGGCACAGTGGGTCCACACCTGCTGCTCCGTGACAGTGGTACTCGGGTACTCATAAAGGGCCAAAAACTAGCTATGCATACCTGCATTATTGTTACAAAGCTCACATGCATACTAACAACTTGGAGGCTGGAAGTCTCAGGGGTTAGTTACTAACCCCAAAAATTTTGAGGTTGCAGTACTAAAGTATGAGATCTGGGGGTTCAAGCGGTGTTGTACTGTGAGAGTTACATTTGACCCAAGCAGAGGACAGTGAAGGAGACAGTGAGGAAGACCACCCTACATATGGAGTGAGTACCACACACCATCTCCTGATACTCATATGAGGAGCTCACTAAAAAAGTTATGTGCACCCCTGACTATATAACTATACATGAAACCAGGTTCGATTTTTAGTCGATCAATCGTCCATTGATTGACCATTGTGATGACGTCATCACGTGAGGCCCGTCGTGCCAAGGATCGGCCGCACACCCTTTGTTAATCCCCATCCAAAGTAAGGAGAGCGATCTAAACATTAGAGACATGTTTGTAATGTATTAGATCGATTTGGAAGCCGCTTTATGGTCCAATTTAAAGTTTGAGCATTAGATTTCCGTCTGATTTAGAGGCAGATCGATTGCCATGAGCGGGCTAGATGGTTGATCTGCTACAAAATCGGTCGCAAATCATGTATGGGGGGCTTTAACTTTTAAATTTTTTTTAAAAATCGTACGGGCAATCAAAGCAGTCCATACACTGTGCTTGTATCACATACTCATGACCTCTACAGCCCATACACTGTACTTGTATCACATACTCCTGACCTCTACAGTCCATACACTGTGCATGTATCACATGCTCCTGACCTCTACAGTCCATACACTGTGCTTGTATAACATACTCCTGACCTCTATAGTCCATAGACGGTGCTTGTATCACATACTCCTGACCACTACAGCCCATACACTGTGCTTGTGTCACATACTCCTGACCACTACAGCCCATACACGGTGCTTGGGTCACATAATCCTGACCTCTACATCCCTACACTGTGCTTGTATCACAGCTCATGACCTCTACATCCCATACTGCTTGCTTGTATCACATAATTCTGCCTCTACAGCCAACATGTCTTGTTCACATACTCCTGACCTCTACAGTCAATACATGTGCTGTTCACATTCCTGACCTACACCTACATGTGTTGTATACATCTCTGACTCTAAGTCCATACGTGCTTGTATCACATACTCCTGACCCTACAGCCATACACTGTTTGTTCACAATCCTGACCCTACCCCATACACTGTCTTGTCTACTCTGACCTTACATCCCATACTGGCTTGTATCACTTCGGACCTCTACCCATAATGTGCTTGTACACATATCTGACCTTACATCCATACACTGTGCTTGTATCACATACCGACCTTACAGTCATACAGTTGTTGTATCACGCTCCTGACCTCTACATCCCATACAAGTGCTGTATCACATACTCCTACCTCTACAGTCCATTACATGTTCTGTAACAACTCCTGACCTCTACTCCCATACACTGGCTTGTATCACATGTATCCTGACCTCACCCCATACAGTGCTTGTATACATACTCCGACCTCTACATCCCATACACTGTGCTTGTATCACATACTCCTGACCTCTCATCATCAATGGGCGTATCCATCTCTGACTACATCCAAAATGTGTTGTATCCCATACTCCTGACCTCTACAGTCCTACACTGTTCTGATCACATATCCGACCTCTACATCCATCACTTGCTTGATCACATCTCCTGACTCTACATCCATACAAGTGCTGTATCAAATCCTGACCTTCATCTACACTGTGCTTGTTCACATACTCCCTGATTACAGTCCTACACTTGCGGTTCACTACTCCTGACTACAGCCTACACTGTGTTCACATACTCCTACTTACACCAATACACTGTGTTGATCACATACCCTGACCTTACATCCATACATGTGCTTGTATCAATTCTCCTGACCTTACAGTCCATACACGTGCTTGATCACTACTCCTGACCTCTACAGTCCATACATGTGCTTGTTCCATACCACCACAGCCCAACACTGTGCTTGTATAATACTCCGACCTCTACAGTCCATACACTGTGTTGTATCACATCTCCACCTCTACAGCATACACGTGCTTGTATACTACTCTGACTCTACGTCCTACACTGTGTTATCACTATCCTGACCTCACAGTCCATACACGTGCTTGTAGCATTCCTGACTCTACATCCATACATGTGCTGTATACATACTCTGACCTACAGCCATACACTGTGTTGTATACATACTCCTGCCTCTACAGTCCATACCTGTTCTTGTATCACATTACTCCTGACCTCTACACCCATACATGTCTTGATCACTGCTCCGACCTCTAAATCCCATACAATGTGCTTGTATCACATACTCCTGCCCTCTAAAGCCATACACTGTGCTTTCACATACTCTACCTCTACACCAACATGTGCTTTTAATATCACATACTCCTGACCTTACAGTCCATACACTGGTTGTATCACATCTCCTGATCCTCTACCATACAATGTGTTGTACATATCCTGACCCTACAGTCAATACACTTTCTTGTATACATCTCTGACCTCACATCCCATACATGTGCTTGTATCACATTCGACCTCTACTCCATACATGTGCTTGTATCACATCCTGACCTCTAATCCATACACTGTGCTTGTATCACATACTCCTACTTACACCATACACTGGCTGTAACATACTCCTGACCTTACAGTCAACAATGTGTGTATCACATACTCCTGACCTCTACAGTCCATACACTGTGCTTGTATCACATATCGACCTTACAGTCCATACATGTGCTGTATCACATACTGACTGTACAGTCCATCACTGTGCTGTTCACATACTCCCTGTTACAGTCCATACACTGTGGGAATCACATACTCCTGACCTCTACATCCATACACTGTGCTTGTACACATCTCCTGACCTCTACATACCCCCGTCCATAACACGTTGTATCACAACTCTGACCTCTTACAGTCCATACATGTGCTTGATCACATACTCCTACCTCTAAGCCCTCACTGTGTTGTATACATACTCCTGACCCTCTAAAGTCCATACACTGTGTGTACACATACTCCTGACCTCTACAGTCCATACACTGTGCTTGTTCACATACTCCTGACTTACATCCATACACTGTGTGTCACATACTCTGACCTTACATCCATACACTGTGTGTATACATTACTCCTGACCTTAAGTATACACTGTGTGGATCACTACTCCTGACCTT
This sequence comes from Ptychadena robeensis, assembly GCA_036250615.1. Taxonomy (NCBI): domain Eukaryota; kingdom Metazoa; phylum Chordata; class Amphibia; order Anura; family Ptychadenidae; genus Ptychadena; species Ptychadena robeensis. The sequence goes on along the minus strand of CM070034.1, from coordinate 24,559,019 downwards.
ACAGCCATACACTGTGTTGTATCACATATCCTGACCTCTACAGTCAACACTGTGTTGTATCACATACTCCTGACCTCGACAAAGCCCATGCCACTGGGTATGTATCACATATCCGACCTCTACAAGCTCCATACTGTGTATCACATACTCCTGACCTCTACAGTCCATACACTGTGCTTGTGTCACATACTCCTGACCTCTACATTCCATACACTGTGCTTGTATCACATACTCCTGACCTCTACATTCCATACACTGTGTATGTATCACATACTCCTGACCTCTACAGCTCATACACTGTGTATGTATCACATACTCCTGACCTCTACAGCCCATACACTGTGTATGTATCACATACTCCTGACCTCTACAGTCCATACACTGTGTGTGTATCACATACTCCTGACCTCTTCAGCTCATACACTGTGCTTGTATCACATACTCCTGACCTCTACAGTCCACACACTGTGGTTGACCATTGTACACTGTGCTTGTATCATATACTCTCTGTAAATGCATACCACTTACCTAAAGTATGTCTTAACATTCTCTCTGCCAGTAAGTAATATGTTCCCAAATATGTATTCATTTTTCAGGCACGACTTCTGAATTGCAAAGAGTGACTAACCAAACTTTAAAAGAGAACATGGGAGAGAACGATGCTGGAGGATCACTGACTCACATTTACAGAACACCTGACAGCGGATCTAATAAATAGTATGAGGAATAAAGATCCCTGACTAACAACGGACTGAACTATACTGGAGCACATGTTATGTGGAAGAAGCAGACTGGGGAATAAACAGCGTAATGTTGTATTTCAAAACGTTCTTACAATATACACAAAAGGCCCCATACAGCATCACAAATCACATTTCTATTACCAAGACATAATGGAGATAATTCTCAGATACACAAAGAAACCAAATACTTATAATAATACGTGACATATTTAAATGCTATATCCATTTACATATCAATAGCAGAGATTATATCAGATGGACAAGGTAGAAAATAATAAATACACGTGACATCTTAAAGGCCATATGACATACGAGTGAATATTCAAAGAGTCTGACCTGAATGACAAACTCCTGGGATACGAAGACAAAACATACAATATGGTACCCCATCATTCATGTAGCACTTCCCACACAATATGCTAATAATGATATTATTTTCTGTAGAGTATATTCTATCTTTATAGGTGCGATTTCATATGATTCATTATTATATGACATCTTACCCACTAGCTCTATCCATTTCCTTCTACTGTACCTTCCATATGTTATATTTCCATATGTTTTCTGCAAGTGCTTATATATATTTCAGTTTCCAGCTTCCATTTTCACCAGCTGAGCACAGCAATCCCATTTACATGTACAAGACCATTATGCGTTATGTCCCAGAAACGGCATGTATTTTCAATCACATTACGAGCATACACCTACATTGACCCGCTGTCTTCTTCAATCAATGCGCCTGTCTGTTTTCTGAGGCACCGAGTACATCTAGTGTTGGTGATACTGAGGTGGGTAAAGTCACAATTGGTGTATTTCTCGAAGATTAACATAAACCTCTCAATAACGATCATAAAGAGATCCAGCTATATGCTGACGGCCTTAAAATTATCCTAACAAACATTTTTAGAGAAGGATTCTGGGTAGTTACAATAAGCAGACCCAGCACTTATGCCTTTTACAAACGCGGATATACATGGAATGTGAAATGAGAATGGCCTTTTGCAATATTTCAATTTAATGACATGTTTTATATGCAAATGTGTGTAGATTTAGTTTTGCTTAGTTTAACATAATGTGGGTTTGTTTAGGCCTGTTATCTTCAAGGCTTTTATGGAATAGGGTATCTGTGTTTTAAAGGCTGCGAATATATTAAAGTGGTCATATGATCGGATTACTACCGGTGAGGCTTCTATTTTAAGAATTTGCTGTGATAATCGGGATATAGTGTTGAATTCATATCGCGAATATTCACAATGCTACCCTGTTTCTCCAATGATAAGGCACTGTCTTATATGTTTTGAAATGCCCAAATATGCCCTAGGTCTTTTTTTTAAGTGGATGTCTTATTTTAGTCACTCTGTGCCAATCATTGTCCCCTTCTGATCACTCTGTGCCAATCATTGTCCCCTTCTGATCACTCTGTGCCATTCATTGTCGTCTTCCCCTTCACTGACTCACCTTTTTAGGGTTCTCCCGGTACGGCCAGGTAACAGACTTCATTACGGCAGGGATCAGCAGCTTGCTTGTTCTTCCTGCACTGCAGCCAGCCTTGACGGAGTCACACAGCTACCCATTGTATCATCGAATAGGAGAGTTGGGCAGGGGCAGGTATCGGTGGGTGTCTTATTTGCAGGGGGTGTGTGGCTTATTTTTTTTATGTTTTGGGCAAAAATTTGTGGTGGCTTTTTGATGGGGATGGTGTATCATAGGGGAAACAGGTTTACAGCCATGCATTGCGAATATATTTTCTGAAAACTGAGTTCCTCTCTAAAGCTGGAAATAGATTGTGAGATTTGCGGGCGATTTTACTGCTGTGCACACTCGCGGTATACCATCTGCGACAAAATCTGCCACAAATCTAACACGCCCACCATAAATCGCCCCACAAACTGATCGGCCAAAGAACTGACTTGTCTGTAATTTTTGGGGCGATCTCATTACTATATGGTGGCACACATCTTCTCGGAAGACCAGCCATGCTGGCCAGGAAAGAGTTGACTTCTTAGAAGGCAATAATGACCATTTCCATCAGTGGTAGGCAAACTGCTCATTCATGAGCAATAAACCTACCTATAAGTAAACCCAGTTCCTCTCTAAAGCTGGACATTAACTGTCCAGACGGGTGACAAGGCTTCAGCGAGATCAGCCAATAGATTGTTGTCATCAAGAGTGATGAAGTCCAAGGTATGTGTAACTATTTAATAAAATCATTTTACGGTGAAAGAAGAGAACAGAGAAACAGAAAGAGGTCTTTTGTGAACCTGTAGTGGAAGCCTAGACCATTTCATGTGTTTTTTTTGTTCAATTAAGCTATTATAACTGGGGCCATCCTACATTTTGCCTCTAGGTGTGATGAATACAAAGCTCCATATGTGATGACATATGATAAAGTGAGGCTCAGTGAGATACATCATGATTCCTCAATACAATACTCTTTCTTTACTCTCAGAGTCATGACCTAACCAGCAAGGGTAAGAATGCCCCGGAGCCAGCATAGGTGTGTATGTTTGTGTGTTTTACCTGTCACTCGATCTGCTTGTTTTCAGTCTCCGAGACCCAAGTGGGTGTTTCTGCAAGTTAATCCACTGAAAGTATTTTAAAGGTTACAATTTATTTTTCAACACGCTGATGCCATGTCATAAAACATAAGGGTGAGGGAAACAAAAGGTATGTAAAGGAAATCCTGGATCGCATGGATGAATTATGGTTATGTATTCAGTACAAGCAGGGACTAGTCGGTAATGTTACCCGATGATGTAGGGTTTTGGTTTTGTATCACACACAGAGACAAAGGACAGGAGCTCAGTTTATATTTAGCAAGGAAGATGCACGCCTAAAGGGCAGACCATAACAACTGCATGACAAAATTCCTAAAAATCACATTTACTAGACAGCAAAATGTTTACCTTAAAACAATTTCAACGCAATTGTAAGCATATATTATATGAAGCCATGTAAGAGAATAATAAGGGCAGGTGTCCACATGATTCCAAACTGGTGGATTGCCTGCTCCATCAACGTGTCCCTCAAAGTCCAATGGCTAAGATTCAGATGTCAGTTCCCAAGGTCTCTGAGCATGCACAATGTCCTCATAGGTGCGCATGCACAGAGACCATGGAAACCACCAGACACGACAGATCCCTGTTGCCCCAAAGCTCGGTCAGCCAGAGAACGAACATGTCCGTAAATCTCTGACCGATGCCGTTAGCTTGAATGGGGACCAGCATCCCCGTCCAAACTCACGCCTGGCATGCAAAGAGTGCCCACCAATATGATGGAAAGCAGCGTGATTATGTCATCACGTTGCTCTCCACAGCTCATCTGTCGGTCCCCACTCGCTAGGTGTGTGGGAAGCTTTAGTCCCTGGACTTCAACGGATACATATCATTGCTGGCGCTTCAGAGAAGAGACCCCCTACATGGGACACTTCACCCTTCATGGGAAGAGATGAATTTACAACAGTTGTGGAGTATACACTGTTCAGGTAACAATGTTGTATTTATTGCTAGTCTCAACTGTTATCTCTACGACTTAACTTTCAAACCCCCTCTTAATGGGCAAATGTCCTTTGGACCTCTGTACTCATTCAATAGGGTGGGGAGAGGGAATCCGGGGGCCCTCTTGTTAAAGGGGAACCACATATGCTTAATGAGCCCCCACAACACTGGGGCAAGGCCCCATGCCAAACCCCCTCGTTGAGGTTTGGCATGGGGCCTGGTGTTGTTGCAGGCTTGCCAAAAGAAGTCTGGTATGCTCTGATCCTCTGGAGGGAGGAGCCCATGTCGTTCATGGCCCCCCCCCCTTTTCCAGCGCTTACCAGACCCTATGCCAGCAGGGTGTCTGGTATGTTTGGGGGGACCCAATGCTGTTCATGGCTCCCCTTCTCCACAGCAGACAATATACTAAAAGGAGTCTGGTTTACATATGATTTCTGCCCATAAAAATAAAACAAAGCCATCATAATGTAACCATTGTTCCTGACTGTCATGACACTGTCCATTTTGACACTTTTGGCATTGTGGCTACAAATATATTCTGAAGGTTTCAGAATTTCTTCTGTCATTAAATTGAATGCAGTTCACCGCGAACATGCAAATGGCAGGTATTTGCAAAAGTGTTCACGGACGGTCAATGAACACACACGGCTGATGTTCGGTCATCACTACTGAGAAGTCAGAAGAGCAGGAAGTGGATACCAATTTAAGTTCAGGAACTAGTATTGTAAAAATAGAATATTGCATTACTGAACACCAAGCAGCATTTATTTGTCTTATCTAAATGGAATTTTGCTTTAATCTGATGTAGTGGTTTAGCCTGCTCTGTGGGCTTTTTACTACTCTGGTAAGGAAAGAATTATGTGCAGAAGCTCTATCTGACTTTGTCCTAGAATGACCCTTCCTGATACAATCATTTTCTCCCCATTTTCTTATTAACTAGTAATTAAATATGGTATGCTAGATTTCAGGGTTTTATGTCTGGATTTCCTGTGAAATGGCTGCCAAAACCTAGAGGAAGTACAAAATTAGCAAAGGACGACCAATGGTAGGTGGTGTCTGGAAATGTAGTTATTGTATTAGTTTTCTAGTCCCAGGAAACCAACACCTTATGACCATGCAAATTAGCCAACCATATGATGATCAACACATAATACATAAAAATACATTTGCACTTAGATCACCATAAAAGAAGGTCTTGTGTAGCTGAATGAAAGGCATAGAGTTAAATCTTAGATTACACATGCAGATGTTTTACTGAAGTTCTTCTAGATATTTTTGTCAGTTATACTTTGTTTCAGGGGAAGTTATCATTTTGAATATTCTGAATTGAAATGAGCATAATTACAATGACTCTATATCCTTAAATTCTCAAAATAGGAATGGGATGAGTACATATATTCCCTCTACATAGGTACACCCAAGTCTATAGCTATTATGTGGTCCTAGCTAGGAGAAAAGTCTACAACAAGGTTTGGCAATTATGAAAGATAACCTTTGATGAGGTCCTTGAGGGACACATTCAGGCTGGATTTTGGTTCAAACACAATTTTTTTATGTGAGCCTGCCTTGCCCATCTCAAGACATAATCCTCTCAGATCTCACCCTCAAGGACTGGAATTGGACACGTTCTACATAAAAAAATATGAAAGTAAACCCTGGACGAGGCCATGGCTGATAGGGATCTTGTTTGTCACAAGCAGAAGTAAGAAGGCTGCACAGGTTCTAGAGCAGGAGTGCCGCATGGGTGGATTGTGATCTACCGGTAAATCCCAACGAAAGTACGTAAATATAATGTATACTTGATGTATATATGTATATATATATATATCAGGCCCATTTCTAGCATTTAGGGGGCCCTATTGTACCTGGTCAAAAGCAGCTCTTAAACCATAAAATGTAGCCACCCCTAATTTAGAGGTTTGGGATGCTTATCAGGGCCTTCTGATGTGAAGGAGAAACAAGTGATGATTACTAGTGATGAGCAGTGATGAGCAGTGATGAGCAGCACAGGCAATATTCATATTTGCTAAATATCTCAATTTTGTTTGCCTAATAGTGGATAGTGGATGAGCTAAAGACTACATTTTCACCTGACTGCAGGATGCGGTCCCTAGAAAGCACCCGTGCTTGGCTGCTGAACCTATACGCGATACAAAATATTCAGGAGTGAGGGAAGTCTGATAAACAAGCCTAGGGTCAGAAGCCGTGGAGTCAGGAGAGATACCGGGATGCAGTGCCTGAGGATTAAGATGTAAGAGTATTTCAAGGAACAAGCAGTTGGTTTAGGAACCGGGAAGTCAGGCAGGATATACGAGGAGCAGGAAGTAAAAACATAGGAGACCAAGCTCAGGCGATTTCCTGTCACCTGATCTTTCTAGATAAAGGCCAGGAGGGAGGAGTAACCAAGGAGTAATGCAGGACCACAGTATCCAGTAGAGGGAGCTCCAGAGATGGGAACTAAACCCCTGGTGTTAAGGACAGTTCCTTGAGCTGAAAGCAGTTACCGCGGACACAGATCCTCCAGTCCTGCTGGGATCTGTGACAGTCGACATGGCAAATACTGCACCCTTAACTAACAGAAACAGCGCCCAAATAGTGGGCAAACCACAGTTGGGCACTATGGACACGTAATAACTAGAGTTGAGCGGACACCTGGATGTCCGTGTTCGGCGAGTTCGGCCGAACTTCGCCAAAAAGTCTGGGTTCGGGACCCAAACCCAATTTGAACATCGTCCCGAACCCAGACTTTTTGGCGAAGTTCAGCCGAACTCGCCGAACACGGACATCCAGGTATCTGCTCAACTCTAGTAAAAACGTTTTTGGGGTGCCTAGTGTAGATCCAGCCTTAAGTGTTTAGCCGGGCCTGCTTTGTAGTAACCAGCAGCCAACTGGAGCGTTGGAACTTAGCTCTGCTGGTTGTGACTGTAAATAGCAAGACGCATTCCCATTGGCTGGTTGCTGGCCCATCCTCAAAGGCTTTTTTAAGAGCTCAATGATGGGTAGGTATCGATTATTTAACTGGTCATGCCCCAGTTGACCACCATTGTATGACCACTAAGAATTATTTTAGGGCATTCTCAACGTTGGATATTAACCCGGGGTATGATTTGATCTTCCAGGCTTCTCCCCTTTGGATCACTAATCCTTTAAGTAGCATTTCCAATTTTTTTGTGCTCAGGAGTTAAAGATTATGTCAAACTTTTTTTTCTAGTTTTGAAAAGCGAAGAAAAGGATTAGAACTCCTGTCAGGTTTTTACTGCATGGAATTAATCAGCATAACATGGATTATCTTAAAATATTCTTGTGTCGTCCATGTTTTTTCTTAATAAAAAGAATTCTTCCTTGACTCACCATAAAGAATTCTCTTCATAACACACAATGCAGCAGAATAAAAAAGGCCTTGTACATCTTGTAAATCTTTGCAGCTCCAAATTTGCAATTCTTATTTTGTTTTGGCTGCTGTTATGTTTATATATTTTGTTCTATGTACCTTTCTAATGATATGCAGGCTAGGAAGTGTTGTGGATGTGCTTGTGTTTGCTTAACCCGTGAAGAGGACCGGTAAGGATCTCCAAGTAACGTTCCCTGTGGCAGTGACAGGATTAGCGCATCTAAGACTAATTGCCGAGCTTTTATACTCTTGCTTTTTTATTGTCACTCTTGACCTTTTCCGTTAATCCGTAATGATAGGCACTTCTCGAGACGTGACCTCAGGTGAACCGTCCACCCTGGAGAAAAATAGTCTGATAATAAAACCACAACAAAAAAAGTATGAAATGACAATAATAATATTCAACTTTAAAAGGAAAATTATCCAAAAAACATTTTTCGAAATGCCAAAGCAAATGTTAAGATAATTGGTATTGATTGAATGTGGAGCTTATTTAATAACATGATACAAAGGGCAATGACATGAGCTTACCCATCCACCCACCCCATAGACCATCTCTACGTAACCTGATTATCTATCATGTGTGGTTGCTTGCTTTAATTACACTTTCTGCCTCCCCCTCATATCAATAAACCAACAAAACCATAAACAACAAAACATCTTATTATTCTTATTACATCCCGTACTAGATCTAGATCAGTGGTGGGCAACTGAGTTGATATGGAGTGCGGCTACAAGTGCGGCCCTCTGCATCACTAAAGGGCCGCACATAGCGTATTTATGTAAGTTGTATTGTATGAACTTGCAACAGTAAGGCTTTGTTTCCATTGTACGTCGGGAGCCCTCCGCTAAGCATATACGCTAAGCAGGGGTCCCGACGTATCCCATAGACTCAGCCTGCCGGCGGATGGTCTGTTTAGACATCCGCCGGTGTACAGGCTGAACGTACTCGACTACGTTCAGCCTTACACCGGCGGATCGGGTCGGCGCAATGAAGACAGACCCGTCCGCCGAGCAGGTAAGTCTATCTGCTACGTCGGGGACCCCCGCTAAGCGTGTACTCTTAGTGGAGGGCTCCTAACGTAATGGAAACAAGCCCTTAAGGTTAGTTATTTGTAATTATGTTTTATTTTCATTGTAGCTCTCCTGTCACAGCATATGTGGGTCCCTGGCAGTGCCTAGGAAGAAAAAATCTTGTGAAGCTATTTTAGTGATGTGCTTGTGGAGGGGGCAGTCACTTGGAGGACAACGTTGAACTCTTTACAGGGTCAATGACCCAAGGTGGTGATGGATAAAATGGTGGTGGGAGGAGTCAACGTTGGCAGAGTACCCACTGAGCTGGTGTAGGTGAGGCTGATGGATGGTACAGGTGGTTGGTTGGTGTTATGTGGTATAATCTGTGGCCAAAAATATATTTATCCACTTTTCTCTCAAAATATTGTGTCTTTATTTAAGTTACAAGTTAGTAATTTAAGTGTTGGGTAAATAAATTAACTGAAACAAGTCAACCCCCACTGATAGCTTCCTAAAAATATCACAGTGCTCAGCTCAGTTCTCTTCCAAACAGGTATTTGCCTTAGTTTAGATATGGTTAAAGTATAGGACCACACTGCTCAGGAGACCATCCGCCACCTCATCAGGAGCATGCCCAGGGAGGTCATACAGGAGGTCATACAGGCACGTGTTGGCCACACACTACTACATTTTGTTTTGTTTTAAGGACATTACATCAACATTGGATCTGCCTGTAGTGTTTTTTTCCACTTTAATTTTGAGTGTGACTCCAAATACAGACCTCCATGGGGTGATAAATGTGTGTGATTTTGTTGCCAGCACATTCAACTAAGTATTTAATAAGAATATATCATTCATTCAGATCTAGGTTGTCTTATTTTAGCGTTCCCTTTATTTTTTTGAGCAGTATATAACGGTTCATTAGTAGCCTCCATTGTAGTTTTTTAATGCTGATAGAAAATTGTATGAGTCAGGTCTATCACCCTGAAAAGACCACCCAGAGAAGTGGGGAAATCAGTAGACAGAATCTAAAGCCCCCATACACCTTGCAATCTTACCATACAATTTATGTACAATCATCTTTTCTTCTACCAAAACCATGTAATATGAGCACCTGTCTAAACCTTTCAATCACTGTGTATTCTATCAGGGAGTGTGGAGGGCTTATGTGTTTTCAAAGTTCTATCCAAAACGTCTGCCATATTTGTGTCATTAATGGTTTTGCCATGCAGCAAAATCTTTCTATCGCAGCCTGTTATGTAGTAAAGCGAACTTATTATCTACATACTGCTGTTTAAAAATTGGAACGGTTGATGTGATTGTTACCTCTGTGAATGCAGATCTTTGGGAGCAGTATTCTCACAAAAGAAATTAAATTAAAGCAACGATCGCTTCCAACATATGGCAAAATGACACTCCATAGAGATATAATGAGAGAGGCTAGAGAAAACTTTATTTGGAGAATAAAATGTGGAGTGATCGAGTGTTTCTCTAACAATGAATAGAAAGTTACAGTGAAGAAATTAAAGCTGCTTTCATGTAACAATGGGATTGTGCAGAATGGATGACGGATCCTCAGTAAGTAAACGATATAGAGGGAATGTTATGTTTATCTGAATGATCCATGTGTTTATTTTCATGACAGATTTCATTGTGTGGAAAAAACAATATCAGGAACCCAAAAAATTTAAAAATACCAATTTATGAAAACATTTTGGGAAGCCGCTATATAATGCTAGAAGATCTCATTCAATTTAGCAGCCCTCTTCTTCCTAAAGTTTATATAGATTTTACTTTTCTCCCCGAAAAGATTTAGGAAGAGGTCCAGAAATTCAAATTGCACCTCTGCTTACCAGAATTGTAACACCATTATAACTGTTTAAACATAATAAGATTTCAAAAGAAGTACCGTATTTTTCGGACAATAAGACACACCGGACCATAAGACGCACCCAGTTTTTAGGGCAGAAAATCCAGAAAAAAAAAGATTTAATACGTTTTCACATCAATTGGGATAATGCAATGAATGTAATGGATGCAATATTCAATTCAGCCACAGGTGTCACTAGCAGCAGTATACTCTCAGCACAACACGTCACACTACACTGATCTGTTCAGTGTTCTGTGTTCTGCCCAGGATTTCTGCATCCCCTGCACCCCGGCCGAGCCATCCATAGCCGAACTGAACACAGCCCACAGCTCTCCTCTGTGTTCTCCTTGGTGGGGATGCAGGGGATGCTGCATTTAGATGTAAGAGTCGAACATTGGAAATGACAGCTGCCGCAGCTCTCCTCCCGGTGTGGCCGCCGGCGGTCGCACATTCAGACCATAAGACGCAGGCACTTTTCCCCCCCAATTTTGGGGGTGAAAAAGTGCGTCTTATGGTCCGAAATATACGGTACTTTATTTTTTTAAATCATTTTAAATACTTCCTTTGCTATATGGATAACAGGATACTTGAATACACTTAAGCAGGACTGCTACTAGATGACAGCTCCATTGATCCTAAATAAGACAATACTGCATTTTTACTTTCATGTACATAGTCTGTTTTAAGGGTACGACCTAATCCTGTATGATTGTTCCTTTCACCACTACTGTAATTTTAAATGGGAGAACATTGTGTTTCTTACCAGAATGACTCTTACTTGGGAAAGGGCAGAAAGATTCTTACCAGTCTTGGCCTACACAAAGCTCAAAGATCACATCCCTATAACCAGTGGAGTAATGTTTAATGGAGAGCTGAAGAGAGAGCTCCTAAGTAGGACTTGACTTTGTTTAACTATGTGGGCAATAAAGGGAAGGGAGGCAGGCACTGTAGTTGTGGGAAGGTGGACTAAGAAGTATGTGTAATGTACCATGATCATTAAGGGGTTAACTATGTTCCAATGGAGATGTCAGTAAATGTGTTTGTGCTGTTGTTGGACATGATGGATGGATCTATTGGGGAGTAGGCCTCAGGCCTGCAGATCCGAAGACCAGGAGATTACTGTGTTTTGATTGAGGCTTTTTGGGGCAAGGACATCCCTAGCCTAGGAGAGACACCTGGGTGAAGAAAGCTAGGGCATAGACTGTTACTGGTAGAGGCACCTCCCAGATGGCTCCCAAGGGGAGGAATGGAGTGTAACCTGGCACTGTGGTGGATGTACAATAATAGGCACCATATTCACACCAAGCTGACATGTCGTGGACCTTTACTGAGGGATGTGCGCAAGGACCTGCTAACTAAAGAAAGCCCACTCAGCCGCTGTTGCAGGAGAGCACTGTGTGGCCTGGCTGCCCCTTGGATGGAAGGGAGGTGTATGCCCATGGAGGCCTGAAGAGAGTCTGAGGTAACAGTGGGGTGAGATCATAGTTGTCCCCTGATTCACCCCTGTACGTGCAGTCGGACGCACAAAGGGTGCGTGGCCGATTCTCGGAAGGAGCACCCTTTGTGCGGTCGATGAAAAAGTAAGCATCTATGGGTACTAGTGATGGCCAAACTGTCCGCATGGATGGTCGCACTCCATCTAGCCGGCGAGCAGTAAGGGTGTTCGATCCGCCCCTTTTGCCAGCGAGGAGGAGCTCACTATTCTTCCTCCGGCAGGATCAGGAGCAGCGAGATCTGGAGGAAGAATCTTTTCACTAGAAGACTGGGTAGAGAACCCAGTCTTCTAGTGAAAAGCCGGCTCTGAAAACCCGGTAGTGACTTCAGCGACATCATATCTGGCATGCAAAACCAGGAACTATGCAAGAGGCGGGGAATTAGAATCTGTCCACGAGCAGGCGAACAAAAAAGTCCGATCCGCCTGTTCACGGATGGATCTGGCTGCTGTTTGGCCATCACTAATAGGTACCTTCAACTGGTTCTACAAGTATCTTGTTCCACTAGACCAACTAAAGGTGAAAATTTGCACTAAAGACCAGGGTGCCTACAATGATTTTATTTATACAATTACTGTTGTCTAAATCTATTATTCAGTAGTCAATACTATTGTCAAAGGTGGCAACATTGCTCCTTCATAGGTGAATATCAGTGAATGTATGTTACTAACTGGATCATAAAATGATAATAAATGAGGAAAAGCCTAAAATATATAAATATAAGTAATTCCAACAGCCACATCTAAGGACCGGAAGGCTATGATATAT
>CM070034.1:24478763-24494339 GCA_036250615.1 Ptychadena robeensis | reverse complement strand
CTACATAGCAGTGATATATACCTTCCAATCACTATGTATTCTATCAGGGATGCCACTATATTACACAGTTGTTGGTAGATCTAATGGAGATTGTATGGAACAATCTTAAGGTGTATGGGGGGCTTAAGTCAGCCATAAACGGTTTGATTTTTTTATTCAGTTGACTGAAAATTTTTTTTTATGTTTAGGTTGACTGAAATGGATTCCTCTTTACCTGAATCAATTCACTAAAAGTGATGGAAATAGAACTTAAAATGGATGGAGCAGTGGTCAGACATGTTGGTAAATTTCAGTAGATCGTTCAAGTATCTAGAGAGTTTTCTAGGTATTTGGATGGATTTGTAACCATAGGCACTATGGAGCGCACAGGACTTAGGAAAGCAACTGATCGGTTTTGAATTAATCATACTGTGTAGTTGTACGGTCAACGATGGACGATATTTCAACCGCTTAAGCCAATCAAATCCAAGGTCAATTGAGGCAAAAGGTGACGTGTTCATGGCTAGCTTTGGGATTCTGATTAATGTGAGAGCACTAGGGTACTCTGTAGGGCAGATATAGTAAGAAGGAACAAAAAAAGCTGAGGAAGAACAGTAGACGTACCCTAGATCCCCATCATACTTCCTGTACCTGTACCTTTGGCTACGTAGGCAAGTAAAGGGTGCATGGTCATAGTGAAGATGATCGTTTTCTTAATATTATTAACATCCTGTAACTGCTATCTCAAAAGCGGTTGAATCATGATAGAGGTAGGTCATGCTTCTTCATCTCATAGCAGGAACCATGAGGACTTATTTGATAAGGAGAAATAATCAAAAAGTAGTATTAGAGGTGAGGAAAACTTGGATCAGAATGAATTATGTAGATGTAGTAAAGCAGGCCCAAGGGGTTTGAACAAAGGAAACACACACTGGTTGCGTTTAACAAATGCACTTTACTGAGGTTAAATCAGAATACAACTGGAACGGGAACACTAGGACGAAATGCGTTGGATTGTTTGTAACCCTCCTCCCGCAAATGTGGGAGAGAGTGGTGTCTTTAAATAAGGATTTTTTTGCACATGTGGATAGGCACTGCTGGATATAGTATACTAGCAGTTGTTTCCCCACCTCTGTAATGTTATGATGTATTATCTATGTGTTTTATCATGCAAACCCAACAAAATCATGTCATTTTTAACCGAACATTGATAATCTAAGATTAGTTACATTACTTACCTCACCTGCTTCCCTATAAAGAACTGGGTGTTCTCCCTTTTTCATTTTCCCTGTTTTCTCATTGCGCATAATTTGAGGTGTGGTATCAATAAGAACAGCAAAGTTAAATAGATGACCCTCTCATGGTCTCCCGTGCCATTTTTCCAGAATACAACTGGGTAACTGAGGTAACTTGATAAGAAGTAGCCAGTCCTTGTAGGTTGTGTCTATAGTCTCGGCAGGGCAATGCTTGCTCACCATCCGAGTGGCCTGCTTATCCCCCACTCGCTGCCAGGAACTGTGTGGTGGTCACCAGAAGCCAGGGCCCGATCCAGGCGGCCGTATCAGCGGACAGAGGCTGGTGTACGATTGCACTGGGGCTGACCCAGAACAAGGGATAGCTGCAAGGATGCAGGTAGTTTTGCCTGGCAGCCACCTGCACACTCTGGTCACCTTCCTCGCAAGGCTGAGGCACCTCACATCCCTCCTCAGAGAACAAGTCTTCCTTATACTCTGGAAAAAAGTCTCCTCACTTCCTGTTCTTGGCTTGAAACCACTCAACTGCATGTTTGTCCAATAGAAACTACTGTCAGGATCCAAACCCAGGGACACTCCGGTGTCTGGCAGCAGCTCTATCCCCTGAGCCAGAGGAATGTTTACTTCAGTACCTTGTCGGATACCTTGTACTTAGACATTTGTTGCCTAGTTATCGTGAACCCTGAACCCTTGGCCCCTCCCATGGACTTCCAATAAAAGCTAGGTCTCAACTTGGATTCAGTGCCAGATTATTGTGCTTCCAGCCAGTATCTTGCTTCCTGGTTTTCCCTGCTTGTGCCTTTATCATCTTCGTGTACCGACCCTTGGCTTTGACAAGCTGACTACTCTTCATCTTGCTCCCTTGTGACTCGACACCACTGGCTTTCGACCTACGCTTGTTTTGACCACGCTCCTGCTTGCTGCCTCTTGCTACCTGTTGATCCTGCCATTACTTGAGCCACTGTTTCAGCTACGGGACTCCGAGCCTGACAGCAGATCGTTACAAATACTGACTTTTATTTTCACAGCTGCTAAGTTAGTCCTCGCTAAAGCGTGGTGGTCAGGCACTCCCACGGTTACCCAAGAGAGGGCAAAGGTTTCCTGGGTCTTTTCTAATGAAAAACTTTATGCACAACTTGGCTAAATTTGAACAGGTCTGGACCCCATGGTTTGAGTTCTACCAAGACCAGGGCCTAGATGCCCACCTTCTCACCATCTAGAATACCTACCTGCACTCTGTGAGGACCTCCCCTATCGATCCACATGGGTAGCCTACCCCTGGATGCCCCCTCTGTCTCCCTCCACACTCCACCAATCCTTTCCTTGTCTTTTCCTTTTCTATCTCTGTTCCTTTTTCTCTCTCTCCTGGTTCTAGTTTCGAGTTTCCTGGCCCGTTGCCTGGTGCTCATGGTTTAAATGTTTTTCTCCCAATAGATTTTGTTTACTTTTGCTAAGTTTCATTTACCTTTTGTTTATTCATGTAAAATGTTCTGGTTTGTTGCTTTTTTCCCCCTCAACAATGCACTAGAAATAACTTCTCAGACCAGCCGTTTACCCGATTTTTAAAAAAAATTATTATTTCTTTATGTACATGTTTTCGTTCGTGTACACTTGTCATGACTTCAAATAAATCTTTATTGCAAAAAAACACCCACACAGTCTTTTGGTATGCAAATTATTTTCAATTGGAAAATGTGCAATAACAAGATTGCTCAAATAAAGAACAAAATGTCATAATAGTATTCATGGTTCATAAGAAACTACCGTATTTTCCGTATAAGATGACTTTTAAACCCAAGAATATCTTCTTATATGCCGGGTACTGAGACTTGCGAGCTGGAGAAGTCTGTCACACAGGCGCAGATTCCTCTCATCCCACTCTTCCTCTATCCCTCCTTGATGCTTTGAGAGGAAGCCGACATGCTCACTAGAGGCTGTGGCCCCAGTGGCTGAAACTGGTATTGCAGCTCAAACACATTAAATAGCCTTCACTTATCATGTATAAAGTAAAATTTTTAGATTTTTATTGTTAAATGTATAAAATTTATGTCATTTGAATAACCGCAGGGAAACATTTTTAACCATGAAAGGTTGCAGTTAGGGGTGTGAAATTGGGAATGTAAATGACTAAAAACTTTTAAGGTTGTTGGAGATCTAGGGGTTGAAAGTCAGAGTAGGCATATGTAGGGCCATGTGTCCACTGCTGTTTCCAGTGCCGCGCTGGCACATTTGCCGGTGGATTTCCCATGACTTGCAGGCAGTTTGCCCATGTCATAAGCATTTAAATAAATACCATATTGAAATCAAATCTGATGTTTTTTTTTTTATTTGGTGTGCGGTGGAAGAGAGGTAGTCTTATACGGCTAGTTTATCCAAAACTCTATATTTTAACTGGAAAAGTTGGGGGTCATCTTACACGCCGGAAAACACGGTATATGTGTAATACTTAACCTCCCTGGCGGTTCACCGAGGTCCAGATTTCTGTACCAAAAGTGATACAGTGTTTTGCCTATGACCGATGACGCCGACGGGGGCCGAAAGGCTCTGTTTGCCTGCAGCTCTGTAGAAATGCTGCAGGCACACAGAGAGCCAGCGGTTGCGCCTGATTCTGGCACGGGCACAGTTTGATTCACGATCAGTACTTGCTTCGGGTGTAACGCTACGGAGGTTAAACCGGCCATAGACGCTATGCTTGGCGGGCATTTATCGAACAATCGGCCGCAGCATTATGACATCATCATGCTATGGTCAATCGTTCGAAATACACCATTTACGATTCGACAACCAATACTTTGGATGGGGACCCTTGTCCCCATTCAAAGTACTGGCGATCGACCAGAGAAAAACGTTTGTTCTCTGGCTGATCAAAGTTTTGTGCGAGTAGGAACGGTTGCTCCAGGTGGGCGCGTTGATTTTGTGATCATTAAGCGATCACCCCGAATGCGCACGGTGATCATTCCCAAAATCGGCCACAGATTGAAGCGCTATGGCCGGCTTTAGAGGTACAGAATTTTTTTTTTTTTTTTTTATAAGTTTACACTTGTTTTCTTTTCTTTTGATTTGGATTGGATGAAACATTTATAAAACATTTACCCAATCCAATCAAAATAAAAAACAAAATTCTGTACCTTTAAATCGCGTGACGTCATCAGGACAGAGACATTTCCGGAGACACTCGTGTGCAGCCGGAGATAGATCCAACTAGCAGAAACGCTCAGCGGGAGCGTTTCTGCTAGTTGGATCGACTTTTGAACTGGATTTTAAAAAAAAAAGATTTAAAAAACGAGAAAAAAAAAAAAAATTCTTTAAGACCGGGTCCCGCCTCCGTGACGTCACACGTCACTCGGGGACCCGGAAGAAGCCAGCGAGGAGAAGGATCGAGACGGCAGTTAGACCAGGTGCACTCCCACGCTGTGCCCGAACCCAGTTCGGGTGTATCGATTATTGCTGCGTCCCTTTGCCCGAACTGGGTTCAGGCATATCGCTAGGGAGGTTAACTAAAAGTGAAAGTCACAGTTGGATATATTATAAGATAATGTTTTATATATCCTGTGAGCATAATATATACTTAGCATACATTCAATATATACACAGAAAGTAACCACTATTGCAAGGGCTTTGGGCTTTTGGAAAAAAGATCCAGAAAGATTGGAGTTTAAGTGATCCCCTTTATTGGCTAACTAAAGTCATTAGAGAACATTTACAAAACTTTGCCACGGCCACTTTCATTAAAATTAACAAAATCAATCAGTTCACCAAAATTCACCAATTCTATACTAACTCCACTATAATCCCACTATAGGGAGCAGAAAACAGGCTCCAGCTGGAATTTTAAGAATACCTCAACCTTAGTTTGCGAGAACGCAACCTGCGCCTAGCGTCCAGATGGTAGCATGGAATGGAAGGGGTGGCGGTTGTAGAAATTAATGTTCTAAGAAACAATGTGGCTAACCATAATGGCATGTGTATTTGCGCATTAACGCGTCCATTGAAATGCATTGCATGTTGTTTTTCGGGCGCATTTTTTACAAATATTTTTAACTATAGGATTGCATTGCGTAGGGTGAGATTTTGTTTTGGACGATGCACGCCCTGAGGTGAGCAGTCACCACCTGGCCGACTGTTGATTTGGGTGGCCCACTGGTACTTGGAGTCCCTGGGACAAAACTGAACGTACCTTGGACCTCCTAGGACAAAATGGAGATCTCTGCTCCCCCCCTCGGTGAACCCCGCACAGACTTTAGAGGTGAGTGCATTGTTGTAAAATGTGATTCCACACCCAGTTGGTCTATGTTCTTTGATGTTGTATTGATGATGTTTATGTTTTATGATCATGACTACATACAACTACTGATATGATATATACATCATGGAGAATTGAGGCTCGCCCCTTGTTTGGTGGTGAATACTCCTATATGATATTTTGTGATGACTCATGGATGTTTTTTGTTATAGGAAATGGTATTCAATTTTTAAAAGCTTCAGTTAAGACCTTTTTTTACAGAAGCAACTCCTTATGAAGACCCATATAGGGGAGAAACGCGTTGAGTATGATAACATTCATTATTGGGAAGCCATGATGTTGCTTATTCTAAATGTATTCTGTATTCATGTACTTGTATATATGTATGTATATATCTTATTAAAACTTAAGTTTTTTACAACATATGTGTTGATACATCATGTGCTGGTAAAGTCCCTGGGGGGTTTTCCAACATATTTAAGTTACAATTTTGTTGAGGACACATAAGTGGTTGAAAATAGTCCTAGTTCAAAAAAAAAGGCTTTAGAGACAGGAGTCGCAGTGGACTCTTTGGGGCCTTTTTACCAATAGTAGAGTGTTGTACCATGTCAGCCATCGATAAATCCAGAGAGTTTGGAGTTTCAGTGATCCCCAAAGTCATTAGAGAAACAAGTGGTTCGGGATGTGTTAGATTCTTTCTTTAGGCTAATACAATTCTGACTGTATTTATTGATGGCTAACACTAAACAACACTGTAATATTGGAAAAAAAGGTCCCAAAGAGTCTACTGTGACTCCTGTCTCTAAATTCTTTTTTTTATTAAACTAATGGGACAATTTTCAACCACTTATATGTGACCTAAGCAAATAATTTACCTATGCAATGCAGTCCTATAGTAAAAAATATTTGTTAAAAATGCCAGAAAAACAACCAATGCATTCCAATGGATGCTGTGACAGACTGGTCATCTGTCACTGTGTGAATGGACCTTTATGTGGTGTCCTGGAAGGGATTATTTTTATGATGACTATGGCTATGATATTGACAAAACTATGTGACAGACTGTCATACTCACAGTCATCTGTCACTGTGAAATTAAACAGTTAGGTGGTTACTGGAAGGAGTCTGGGATTTTATTGCCCAGCAACTATAGTTTGCTGAGTGTTTTGTTTTGAGTTATCTTAAAGGGATCCCGGACTCTGAGTGGAGCCAGATGTGTCTCCACAAAAGGAGCAGAAACCAAGGTGTCAGGGGGTTCCTGAGAGATGTTGGAGACACAGCTCCCGATAGAAGCTGGAGACACAGCTTCTGAGTATACAGAAAGGGGGCACTCAAGGAGTGTGGGGCCCAGGCCTGTGGTACTGGAGCAGCTGGTACAGGGGGCTCACAGGGAGTGTGAGGCCTGGACCTGTTCCTGCTGGGAAGCTGGACGTTTTCCAAGCCAGGAGGGTTGGTATTTTCAAGTGACTTTTTTGTTTATTTATTTGGATCGCCATTAACCCCTGTGAGGGCACTCCTGGTGCACCCCACACTCAAGCAGGTGCTCTCAAAGCATCAATCCACGCAAACTGTAACATTTTAGGGCTCCTGCCCATGTTTATTGTCCAATACAAACTTACACATGCCATTATGCTTAGACACATGGACATTGCCAAAATACACTGCAATTCAAGCAATAGAGAACCTACTATTTTCTTAGAACATTAATTTCCACAACCACTACCCCTCCTGTTTCATGCAACTATCTGGGCGCTAGTCGCAGGTTGCGTTCTCACAAACTGAGGTTGAGGCATTCCTAAAATTGTAGCTGGAGCCCACTTTCTGCTCCCATTCCATTTCACATGGATTCCTTATAGTGGGATTAGCAGAAGAGTTGGGGAATTTTAGGGAACTGATTGCTTTGCTGATTTTAGTGGGAGTCTCCTCAAAATGGATGTTTTTGCTGGCCGTGGCAAAGTTCTGTAAAGTTTTCTGTTCTTTAGTAATTAGTTAGATAATTTGATGGCCAAAGATGGCTGTTGGATGAGAGTGCAGGTGGAAATAAACACTAATGTAACTCAGACAATGGGAGCCATAGTAGGGATCACTATGACGGGCCACAAGAGGTCCATTTGCCAATATGAATTACAGATAAAAAGGAAGTGGTAATTTAACTGAGCATAATTTCCTTTTTAATAAAGTCCAGTGGCAGGGCATTCTCTTATTACCAGTGTTCTGCTTATTGCCGCAATAATTATCACACTCATTTATGGACCTCATATTCAGCCTTGTGTTTATTTTTCCTTTGGATCTCCTAGCAATGATTTAGCTAACTTTATGTGAGTTCTGTTCCTTATTCCAATTCACTTATTTCATGCACAGGAGGTGCCACAGACATAACTCACTCGCTTTGCCTCTCTGCTAAAATAAACATTCATTTTTCTGGAAATGACAAAGTATAGACAATACCAGCCTACCGAATTCCAGTGCTACAAATAACACAAGGTTGCTGGAATTGCATTTAGTATTCCATTTCAGGTTAACATGTGCAAGACGAGGAGGAAACTAATATACCTCTGTGGAAGTGCTTTTAGGTTTATACATGTTACATTTTATGTTTTATTTCTTTTGAGCATTGAATTTTTCATTCAATCATTCATTTAGATCCCCCATCAACAGTAGTGATTGATGGGGGATGGGCGGTTGCCTAGAGCGATATTGTGATGGGGAACAAAAAAATATTAATTGGGCCATGCTGCCTCGCAGTGTGCCTCTCACATATGCTATCCAAAAGTAAAAGTGAATTATGTCATAATGTCCCCTTTACAATCCTATGGAGCTACATTTTCACCATTGAAAACCACAGCTCACAGACCCAGTCTACTTTTTTTTTTTTGGTGCATCAAAAGGCTACATGTTTCGCCGGGTATGGCTTCTTCAGGGCCTGTACACCTTGAGCTGTGTGGGACCGAGAGACGTGTAATATAGGTACTCAGGAGTGAAGAGAAACAGGGAAAGGGGACTGATATAATGACATACCTTTAAGTAATTAAAATAAAACCTCTCCGATGTAGATAGGAAAGAGAAGTGCCGGGAGATATCGTGTGATGGCGTTTTCGCCGTGTGCGGCAAGAAGAGTGTCTCACAGGACTGGGAAACGGATCCCGGGTCGAGTCCTCAATGGGTGCTCACCATAAGGATGGATAAGAGGGATATGTGATCTGTGTTGGTCCGCTAAATGTTAAAGATGTTGCAGGATATTTTACGTAGATGTATCCAGATATACCAAATATTCTATACCACGTGTATAACAATTATGGGAGAGTAACGTGAGTGGTGAAAGGTATACTTTAATTCGGACCTTGGGCATAGGACGTTGGGAACCGGTTAATGTCCTCCAGGATTTCTCCGGAGAACGTCAACAGTCCGGGAACTCCACGTGCAGTGAGTCCTGCATTCAAGCTCCTGCGGAGGGGGGACACACAACTCCGGCGCGTGGTAATATAGCCGCCGCAGCTGGAAGTTGGAGCACGAATCAACAGAGCAGGGAGGCACGTGTGCAGGGCGTGCAGAGCGACGGCGTCCATGAGTTTACCGATCGGACCGACCCCCACCATACTTTGACTTGTGGGTGACAGGTATGACCCCCCCCGGGGGACTACCGGGCTGAGGGACAGCCCGGCGAAAGAGCCCGAAGGCCGTAACCTACTGGACCGTGATCAGGTGCTGAAGCCAAGGTCACAGGCTGTCCGCCCACACATTGAGAGCTGGACTCGGTGCCGCCTCAACTCGCCAATCGTGTGCTGGTTGAATTAGGGCATAAGGGGGGCTGGGTAAATATGTAAGCTCATGCATAACAGAAAATGCAAAGCGGTCATTACCCGTCCACACTGATAAAGCATAGCGAAACAGTGATTGAGAGACAGCCTGCATAATGTGTATAATACAAGGTAATAGAATCCGAAACATGGTGTCGAAAACATTAGTAACTGGTAGTTTTTGGAGATCTTATTTTGAAAACAACGTATAGATGTATCTTAACAACTGGTTATTAGGAGGAGGGGACTAAAGTGCTAATGAAGTAGTCCTGTACTTTGTGGAAAATGGGGAAGTGTTTTGTGATGATCATGAAAGGCTATGCGTTGTCTCGTTTTAGGCTAAAGGGAAAGAATTGTGTCTTCGTGTGCAAGTATAATGATTAGTGGTGAATATTTTAGGAGGTATGGTATATAAGGGTATCAGAGTAATATATATAAACGCTCCTCTCTTATGTTTAAAATATATTCCATGAAAAAGGAATAAAGCATTACGTGTGGTCTATCTATACATAGAATAAAGATAAGTAGTAAGTGTATGTAGTATGTATACAATAGATAAATAAAGGCCTTGTGTTAGTTGATAAGTGTATATATATAAGATATCTAAGCAGATTATCACTTCACTTAGTGGTACAATAGTACGTGTTAACAGATAAAAACTGTATATGTGTTAGTTAATCGTGTATTAGTATGAAAATATATTGGTGAGGCACTTCATGGTATTTAGTACGTGTTACATAGGTAAAAGCTGTATATTGGTTAATGATGTATATAATATAAAATACATGAGTAGATTGTCACTTGATGGTACAAATAATAGATACACATCGTGTAATATGTCAATATAAGTGCGTGTATGTTGAGTTGTATTTGATTGTAGTGTAACGAGCTTAATGTGTGTGGATGTTTATGATGTGCCACACAACCTGATTAGCGCTGGGGTGTCAGGTGCAGGAGTCTAAGCCAACCGGGGTTTCCCCCAGAGCCCCCTAATGGGAGATAGCAGGGATCCCTTGAGGGACCCTGTGATATTTTCCCGCTCCCCCGTTGGCCAGGTCCTGCTTCCCTAACTACCCCTCCAGGAAGGTGTATGTAGCGACAGGTCCTCGGTGGAGTCCTTAAGGTGGAAGGCGAAGTAGAGTAGTCGGGTGGTCACAGCGGGGGTCGAGGCGGCGGCAATCAAAAGTAGTCAGTATCCAAGCGTAGATCGGCAGGCGTGCAGACAGGAAGAGTATGAAAACAGGCACAGGTCAGAATCCAGAAGTCAGAGGTAGTCAAAAACAAGCAGGGTCGATAACAGGGTAGTCAGATTCAATAGCACAAGAAAAGAATGGGGTCACACAGCAAGCTGCAATCGTCCAGCAAAGACTGCTTGGAGTGACCAGGTTTATATAGGAAGTGAGTCTCCAGCCCACCACCCTCAGGGAGGGGCGCAACCCTGGAGACCCACCTCCTGTTAATGGTTGTAATATCGGGGCGATGGCTCTCGCTCCTGCCGCGCATGCCGGATCCGCCGCGCACGGATGAGCGCGCCCTCGCACGCGCTTGACGAGAGGCTGCCAGAGGACCCCGAAGACCCTTGGAACCCAAAGTTGTGTCCCCAGCAGGGAACGTCTGACAGTAAGGACGCGCAAGATCGAAGGGGTAACGCAGGACTGCCGAGCGGGGTCCTGACGTGGATTGATAGTGTACTGATTCAAAGACCCCTTAGTATAAAGTATAATAACGTATGATATATGTTGCGTAGACAGAAGATATATCAGTTGAGTATATAAATAATATAAGATATAAAGGTAAATTGATGATAATATGTATCGTGTGTTTAACTATGAAGGCGTGTACTTATTAATTAATAGTGTAAACGATATACAAGTCCATGATGGATTAAAACTAATGCCCAGGTGTTGACCTGGTATTTTAAGTCTGGGGATGTGAGTGAGGAAAAAGTGTGCCCTTTCACCAAGGGAGAGCAGCTTAAAAATGTCAGTTTTCATAAATAATAATAAAAATAGATAGTTCATAAAAATAGATAATATTTAAAACTGTGTTGAAGTAGTATCGGTTATACTTAAACAAATAAATTGTCATAAAAGTGAAAGGTGAAGATACGATGAGGAGAATACCTAAACAGTTGTATAAGATCTGTGTTAGGACACGTACAGTTTGATGCAAGGAGAATCTCTTTAACGAGCAGGTTCGTAATATGTTAATCAGATAGAATTTAGCAAAAAACCCAGTCTAGATGGTATCGGCAATAATTTAAACAAACAGCATGCCTGAGCAGTATAAATGATGTAAGCATATCAACAAACAATGCCATTTCAAACTCAGAGAAAGTTTCCACAGAATAAGTTAACAATACATTCACTGAGTGGTGTTCAAGAATCATATTTGGACAAAACCAGGTACGGAGAGCGTTTCCCCAAAATAAGTCAATAATACATTCATGGAATATATTCATGGAATATATTATTAACCCATTCTTATATTCATGGAGTAGTGTCAGGGAGCCATATTTGGTTCTCTTCCATAATATCAGAAGTAGTATAGATAAGCAGAACCTTATTGGTATCAGCGTTATAGAGTGTGCCGAAGGTGGGATCTAAAGGAAGGGTTTATAGGATATGACCTCGTTTAGGCCTGGATAATATGTGGCTTTTAGGTCAAAGATCCATTTAGTTTCTCGTCTGAGAAGGTTGTTGTCGTAATTACCTCCTCTGGAGTTATGTTTGAAGGACTCAAACAATTGGACAAAGGATAAGTCAAAGTTATGGGCGGTCCTGATATGTGCTGTGATGGGTGTGTGTACCATCCCGTTTTTTATGTTATAGACATGTTGGTGGATCCGGGTTTTCAGCATCTTTTTCGTCTTCCCTACATAGTATCTGCCGCATTTGCAGAGCATGAGGTATTCGACACCTAACGTTTCACATGTCACATATTGTAAAATCTTGTGTTTTTTGCCGTTTGGTAGGATTAAGTATTGGCCTTCAACTATAAATTTGCATTCTTCGCATTTGCCGCATTTATAGAGGTCTTTCCTTCCTTCTTCTGGTGTCCTTAGTAGATGACTCCTCACGAGTTTGTCTTTGATGGAGTCACATTTTTTGTATGTAATGGACGGTACTGGATTAAGAAATCTGAAGAGTTTTTCGTCAGACCACAGGATTTGCCAGTTGGATGTAATAATTTTCTTAATCGACTCTGTTTGTGCATGATATGGGAGTATGATGTTTACCTCATCTGGCCTCTTCTTTTTGGGTTTGGGTTTTAGTAGGTCTAGTCTGTTCAGAGCATCCGCCTTGCGAAAGGATTTTTTCAAACTTTTATGGCTGTAGCCACGTTCTCTTAGTCTGTCAGTTAGCATTCTAGATTGTGCCTGAAAATCTGATGGGTCCGAGCAGTTGCGTTTTAGTCTAATATACTGACTGTATGGTATACTGTTTATCAAGTGTTGGGGATGATGACTATTGGCTCTTAATAAAGAGTTACCTGCCGTTGGTTTCCTGTACAGAGAAGATGTTAGGCTATTTGTATCGTTGATCTTGATCAGTAGATCCAAAAAGGGCAATTCCTGTTCTGAGCGTTGGTATGTAAACCTCAGATTGAAGGAGTTGGAGTTTAAAGAGTCTAGAAAACTTACTAGATTTGATTCGTCTCCTTGCCAAATCATTAGAACATCATCTATGTACCTCCTCCACAGTCTGATGTTCTTCCGACATGCTGTTGGTAGGGTATTGAACAGTTGTTTTTCCCATTGGCCAAGGAAAATGTTGGCATATGATGGGGCACATGAAGTGCCCATCGCTACCCCCTGAGTCTGTATATAGTATTTCTCATTGAATGTGAACACATTGTGGGTAAGGATGAATGTTAACAACTCCAGAAGGAAACTCTTAAAATCTGCTGAGTATGGAAAGTTTTCCTTTAGGTGCTCATCTATTTTTTGTAGCCCTAGCTGGTGGGGGATGCTGGAGTATAGGGCCTCCACATCTATTCCCACCAGCCAAGCCCCATGAGGGATGATCAGGCCTTCCATTTGGTCGAGTAAGTCCATCGAGTCTCTTGTGTAGGACGGTAAGGATGCTACGGCTGGTCGTAGAAATTTGTCTACAAATTAACTCCCATTCTCCGTAAAGCTTCCTCTACTGGAGATGATGGGTCTGCCAGGAGGAGGAATTTGTTGCTTGTGAACTTTCGGTAGGGCGTAAAATGTGGGTAGTGTCGGACAAGGGTTGATTAAAAAATCTCTGGTCTTGTCATCAATGGTGCCTTGTCTATTAGCTGATATAATTAGCTTTGTGAAGTTATTGTATAATGTGTCAGCTGGTTTCACTATGATGTCTTGCTTGGTTTGTAGACTGTGCAATGCATCTGACTGAGCCTGACTAATGTTTGGTTGTGAGGCTTGTAGGTTAAGTTTTGAAATTTGATTACAAACCTGTTCAGTGAACGCTAAAATAACTGGGTTTTTTTGTAGAGGGGGAAAAAATTTAGATTTTGGTCTAAAGGAGAAAGAGTCCATAGAGGTTTCTGGAGATTGTAGCGTTTGGGTGTACTCCAACTCTGGATCTTGTTCATTTAATAGCTCGATCAATATCTTAGTAGCTCTGTAATGTTCGATTTTAAAGCCTTTGTAGTTCTCTTTATACGGTTGTTGTCCGTCATTGTCAAACATAGTTTTAAGCATCAATCGGCGGGCAAATAGATGGATGTCCTTAATCACCTCGAACTTATCCATTTGACTGGTAGGGCAAAAACCTAGGCCCAACTCTAGAACTTCTATTTCATCGTTGGTAAGTATATGGTTTGAGAGGTTAATAATTGTTCGTCCATCTAGGTCAGTTTTTTTAGGAATTGGTCCAGTGTCTGTTGTAGTGGTGAAGCGTGTGTTGAGCGTTCTCCTATTGGTGTTTTTATAATTTCCGGATTGGGATCTCCCATGTTCGGGTAGTTTTTTGAATGGCCTAGATCAATGATTTGTGTGTTTTTCTCTGTCGCCACCGGGTTTGTTTGTACCATTGATCGTTGGGCCGTTTCCGGGTATCTTAACAGCGTGCCATTAGTTAGATTATCTTTGGAGGGGACCTCACCCATTTTTTGGGGGATTGCACCCAGATTTGCTGTGGCCATTGCTTCGTTGTTTTTTAGTATATGTTCTAACTTGTTAGTGTCAAGGTGGATTTCATCTAAATCTACTGATGGGGTCTGCACTAATGAGAAGTCTATGTGGTCGTCTTTTTCTTGCGTACTGGATGTTAAGATAGTAGATAGTATTCTCTTTGGTGCGTTCTCTGTAGTGTAGTTGATGGTTTCCTTGCCTCTTTTACCTCCAAATTTTTTAAAGGATATCCGAGAAGAGAGTGATGAGTCCTCCAGTTGTGAGCTGTCTGCCTTGTCTTGAACGTCTTTCCCAGCAGGGATTTTTTTTCTCTGGTGTTGGCCATCTATATGCTCTCCCTTGTTTGAAGGCTTGCTTATCTTTATTGAATTTCCATTTCTTTGAAATAATTTTCCATTTTCCCACACAGATACAGAGACTACTTATTAGCACTTTAGTCCCCTCACCTACTAATATAACAGTTAGCTACATACTATACGTTGTTTTCAAAATATAGATTCTCCAAAACTACAGTTACTAAATGTTTTCGACACAATGTTTCGGATTCTATACCTTGTTATTATAACATTATGCAGGCTGTCTCTCATTCACTGTTTCTCTATGCTTATCAGATGTGGAGGTAATGACCGCTTTGCATTTTTCTGTTATGCATGAGATTACATATTTACCAGCACCCCTATTTCCCTTAATTACACCCAGCACACGATGGTGAGTTGAGGCGGCACCGAGTCCAGCTCTCAATGTGTGGGCGGACAGCCTGGGGACCGTGCTTCAGCACCTTGATCACGGCTCCCAGGGAGGGTCCTCCTTCGGGCGCTTTCGCCGGGAGCTGTCCCTCAGCCCGGTAGTCCAGGGGGCGGGCGGACCTGTCACCCACACGTCAAATTATGGTGGGGGCGGTCCGCTCGGTAACCATGGACGCCGTACGCTCTGCACGCCCGCACAGGTGCCTCCCTGCTCCTGTTGATGCGGGCTCCAAACTTGCTATATTAACCACGCGCCGGAGTTGTGGCCCCCATCTGCAGGAGCTTGTGCAGGACTCACTGCACGTGGAGGTCCCCGGACTGTTGACGGTTCTCACGGAGAAAGTTCATATCTGGAGTGACATTAACCGGTCCCACGTCCTTATACCCAAGGTACGAATTTAAAGTATACCTTTCACCACTCACGTTACTCCCATAA
>CM070034.1:24414246-24441161 GCA_036250615.1 Ptychadena robeensis | reverse complement strand
GGGGGGGGGGGAAGCGCCCTCTGCAGCCAGCCGTGTGTCTCTCTCAGCTGCCCAACGTGTACACAGGACCAGGGTCCCCCATCGAATGGGAATTGGTGTGCAAAGTGGTGCTGAATTGTCACCACAATGATTAATCTGGGATCAAACAGGCATCGACCTGTGTATGGCAAGCTTTAGGAATTTGCAATAATTGGGATTCCCCATGATCTTGTAACGTATGGGAGTACATAAACAAGCAAAAACATTTAGATTCAGATAAGGTCCTACTAAGATCCGAGCCCTGAAAAGAAGCGCTACATAGTTTAGCATGGGGCCATTTTTTGGATTTAAAGCCAGGGAAGTTTGTAAGAAGTCACAATCTCTAGTGTTTGAAGGCAAAGATTTGAACTTTGCACACTTTTTATTTGGTTAGATGACCTGACAGCAAAGCTCAACAATTGACCATCAGTTTGTTACCAGCTAACACAAGGTTCCAACTTATGAAGGAAAAAAAACGCCTGTCAACTTTGCTCAATGAAAGACTCGCACTGTAAATATTTCATGTCAAACATCATAAAAAATTAACAGATTAAAAGTATTTCCCTTCATTTTCCTTTGTGTAATTAAGCATCGGAATAACAAGGGACCAACTGGGAACCAGCATTCTCTAGGAAATTTTAAGTGGCTTCCTAATACTGTTACAGCTGAACTGAATTGATGTGGATGGAAAAGCAAAGCCTTAAGCCGGCCATTTTCATTTTTCTTTAGGTTTCTTAGCAGATCGACTGTGCATGATGACATGTCGTGCCGAGAATCGGCCGCACATCCTATGTGTGCCGGCATTTACTTGGGACCCCATTCCAAAGTTATGAAATCGACCAACAAATTACGGACATGTCTGTAATTTGTCAGATTGATTTATGGTCCAATTTAACGTGGGCGCATTAGATCTGTGGCCGATTTCGATCAGCTTAAAGAGTATTGATTTGATGTACTGTCTTTTCAATTGCTGTTAGTAAAGATGGTGAATCTATTCTTATGTAGATAATGTCACCATGATTTTTTTCTCTGTATAATTTGTTTTGTACATGGTGCCAGCCATATTTGCATATTACATATTAAGGCTTTGTTTCCATTGCGTTGGGACCCCTCCGCTAAGCGTACACGCTTAGCGGGAGGTCCCAACGTAACAGATAGACTTACCTGCTCGGCGGAGGGTCTGTCTTAATTGCGCCGAGCCGATCCGCCGGTGTGGGATACGTCGGGACCCCTGCTAAGCGTATACGCTTAGCGTAGGGGTCCCGACGTATAATGGAAACAAGCCCTTAGGCTCTAACTTCTGCATTACATAACTACATCACTCCTTCCATGTCCACAGCAAGTCCAAGGCTTTGATTTACTGATAGGAATTATTAACACCACTTACCCTCTCACTGAGTCCTCTGCAAACTTTTATTTACCCCATATCAAAGGAATACCTGAAAGATGAGCCACATATAATGCCTGGGCTAGGCATTGCTCTTGCTTTCTTCTGGATCTTCAAGGCCTCACTTATGCTCAATTAACTTGTATTTGGCCACAGATAGTTGGATAAGTACCATGTACATTGAAATATGAAGTAATAATGCCAGTCCTACATTTGTACCTGTTTTGAGTCAAAAATAAAGAGAAGGGGCTAGGCCAGGGGTGGGCCAACTAAGGCTCGGGGGCTTTTCCCACCCTTTGTCACCTTGTTGAAAAGATGCTCCCCTCTGTTTGTTTTCTGCAATGAGTGCGCTTAATGCCTAGAGGTGTCCTTGGGGACGATGCAGTGGTGATCATTTGATGACACTCTGGGCGCATCCTCATGGTGACAACACACAGCCTCTAGGAATTATTTCTGCTTATTGCAATGAATGAGCATTTTTTTAAGTGCAGGAAATTAAAAAGATAACAACGTTTCTGGCACGTCACCACCATCATTAGTGATGCTGCCGATGCCTGTAATCGGCACTCCTATGGCGGGTCGGCCATTACAAGCTCTTGGTCCGGCCCATTTATCAAATTGACAATGTGGCCCAGTAGTCAAAAAGTTTGCCCACCCCTGGGCTAGGTTTTTAGTTGAGGGATTCATTGTTAGGGATGTTGAGGGCATACCTACTTCTTCTTTCAGCCATTAGACATCCTTAGCAGGTGCTACCTTTTCCTACTACGCATGCTTCTTTGATGCGTTCATGCGTTGTGTAACCATTGGTTTCTGTTTGAATGACTTATACTATCAACCAATAATAATTCAGCCTTGTATTAGTAATGAAGTTGTTTTACACCATTGTCAGTATAAATCACCCAGACTAATATGAATACTTACAAATAATCAGAACATACAGAAGAAGAAAGACAAACACAGCAAAAGTCAACAGCTGCACACCAGACCTGGTGGCTGCAGTGGTAAGAACCTTAATAATTTGCTTATTTAAGTTAAGTTAAGAATACCAAAATAATCACTCTTGAAACCAAAATGCTTCTATGTGAGTTGTCTTTGCTACCGCACCCACATTACAACTGCAGATCATTGAGCTAATACATCATGAAAACTACCAAACAAGAGCACTAACAATACACGGCAATGCAAGGTCATACCTATATACACTGATGGCTGGCAAACCCCCAAGAAGTGTAAGTCATGCTTAAGAGCATGTAGCCGAAAATTGAGATGAATCTGTTCTGCAGAGCTGACACAATGACATAGCTTGGGACTACACACACTCCATAACTTCCCAGAGCGAATTCCAAGGCTCCTCCAGGTTAATCCTGTCATTGTTGTAATGTGCTCATAGACAATATGTATCACACAATTCCTGGTGTCTTCCTTCCTCCTGCAATTCCCCACCACAAGAATACATATCTGTTTCCTGAGCTACATCCTTGGGGGGGTTGTTGTACATCTAGAAGTAATATTAGATGTATAAATATCTAGACACGCTGGTAGCATGAAAGGGGTTTCTATTCATTCATTTGTCCTCTCTTATATTAAACCTTAGGACTAGCCAAATTTTCATCTCTTATTATGGATACAAAATCATAAATGATATGATGGAGGTTTCAGAAGGTGTCTATTTCTTCCAATCAATATGTGACACAATTAAGTGCTTAAAAAATAAAATTTTCGTTTATTAGTTAAAACACTTCTTCTATGGTACAGAACGACAAGCATTTTATTGATGTACAGATAAGTCAATTGCTCCTAGAGAGAAAAAGGGAACCCCTTCAGACTGGCGGTCTCTGTCTGATCTCTATAAGGAGACCAGTTCTTCCTTTACAAGGAAAATGCAAGGAGAAAATGTCAAAAACCCATACTCTTGTGTTTTTGATGTACACAGTGCATTCTTGCGTTGGGTTCTGTATCCATACAACGCATCCCCTAACACACAATGGAACCAATTCTGTTGACTAACATTGAATACATTTACTGCAAGGATTTTAATCCTGTGGAAACATGGACTAGTGCTAGGCATACACATGCCGATAAGCGGCCGATTTTTAATCTGACCGACGGGCGTGCGCGCTCTCGCCGTCGGTCAGGTTAAAAATCGGCCGCTAATCGGCATGTGCCCACATGGGGCGACAGATCCCTGTCGCCCCACTTCTCGGCCGGCCAGAGAACGGACATGTCCGATCTTCTCTGGCCGATGGGAGCCGATGAAAGCCGATGCCATAAGCTGCAATGAAGCGGCGTCTTCATCGCAGCTTATGGCCGGCACACAAAGGGTGCCCAGCCGATTGAAGGGGCCCCAGAATGCAACGGGAGGCTAACGTGATGATGTCATCACGTTAGCCCCCCGGAAAGATATCGGAGGAAGATATCGGAGTAGGTCGGTATGTGTAGGCCTAGCATTAGTTTGTTGTAAAAATGTATGCTGGAGATGCAGGAGATGGGCATCTGGTGCTGTAGAACAGGTAAGAGACCTAATGCCAGCTCGGGGGTTACTACTTTTTGCATGTTTTTTTATCCTGAGCTGGACCTCTTGCCAACATCTATGTACTATTCATTTTAAGCACTTATGTAAAAACGTTGTGTACCTAGTGGCAGTTTTACATATGACCAGTATCATGGGCATCATGGGGGGGTGGCATCCACCCATACTGCCAATAGGTAAAAGCTTCCAACGGCCGACATCCAACTCCAGCTCAGTCAGTGTGGCAGGTTGGTCATCAGCAAAACCATCCCCTGCCAACCCCCCAAGAGCCCAAAGAACACACAGGCATGAGGTAGCATCTGGGCTCTACTCCCCCCAGGTGCTCAGAGTGCTCTTTCAAGGGGAGGAAAGGGAGCAGGCAACAGAGGGAGTGCTCGGCCAGGGCGCCGGTCTCCCTAGGACCTCCCCTGTGTGTACATACACTTGTATTGCTCTCATGTGTTTCTTATCTCTTACTGCATTTATTCTTGCTCTTTAAGCAGCCCTAATAATTGCACCAGACACAGGGAAACATGATTCCCTTTATTATATAGTTCTGTATCATTAGTACAGGAAGCAAACATTATGAATAGTAAGGTCATACGTTGTTCAGAGGGAAATGTACATGTGACGGAAAAAACATTGTTGGTTAGGATCAATGCAACTGTCATGGGACTTAATTCTTTGTTTACATACCAATCACGCTTTTCTCCTGCTCTCTAGAACATCAAATAGAAATCTCTCCAAATTGTAAGTTACTCAATGTAGAAGTTATGTGTTGAAAATCTATTGGGGCAAAACAAATTTTAAGTTGTTTCCTTAAACTAAAATACATTTTGCACAATTGAGAGCTTCCTGAAAACAGTTTGGGGAGGTGGTTTCTGTTCCAGCATGCCTCTGCACCTGAGCACCCAGCTCCATAAGGAGACGGCATGATACGTCTGTTGTGGAAGAACTCAAGTGGCCTACACAAAGGCCTAAACATCTTTGGGATAAACTGGAAACACATTTGCAAGCTTAAGCTGGCCATACACCTTCAGATTTCTCTGTCAGATTTCCTTCAGATCAGATCTACCAACAACCATGTAGTATAGTGGCCTACCTAGAATACATAGTGATTGGAAGGTGTAGAAAGGTCCTCATATTACATGGTTTTGGTAAAACAAAATCTGATCTGAAGGAAATCTGACAGAGAAATCTGAAGGTTTATGGCCAGCTTAAAGCTAGCCGTGCATGGATAGACTGTGGGTATGACTCCATAGCATTGTGTGATCCATCAGGACTCCTGGGTTCAGTGCAGTGCTTGGCGGGGGTCCTGATGGATCACATACATATTACCTGCCTGAACGGCTCAACACCTTGAGAACAGAGGATTTGCCGGGCAGGTAATGTGTATGTGACCCGTCGGGACCCCCGCCAATATCGATCGATCATTCCGCCACAAATTGTGATCAAGGTAAACACAGTTGATTTGGGATTGTATTATGGAACGCATGCATAGAACACAGTTCCTTAAAGGGATGGAAGTGTGTGTCCCACCTATCAAAATAACATCCGCATTATTACATGATCAGATGTGCGAAGTAGAAACAAATAGCTTCTGGTAAAAGTGTCAAGGAGAAATGAATGGATAGCTCATACCATAACAACTTGGTCACCGATACCCCCCTCAGCTCAACAACTTCGCAGAACTATAGCATCCTTCACCTGCTCAACAACTCAGCCGACCATCGCATGTTAGCACAACACCCTCCGCTTAACAACTCGGCCAGCTGCCGAGCGATAGCACTACCGCCAACTTTGCATAGGGCCGCTGAAATGCTAGAAACAGGCCTTATAGTATAATCTGATCGTAATTACAATCATCATTAGGATCGTAATTACATTCGCCAATACCATCGTAACTACGCAATATTAAAGATGGTCACATTTTTTCTCAAATATCCGACCATTTTGACAATTTCAAGTTAATTGCAAAGCCCCTGAACATGGTATCATTACCAAACATGCTGGAGATATAGAGAAGGATTGGGGGTACACTACAAAAAAGGAAAGTATTACTCTAAAGCTAGCCATACACGTGTCGGATTCCATGTCCAATCGATTCATCATCCGATCGATTCCGGCGATTCTGCCGGGAATCGCAGGTGTGATCAATCGGCCAATTAAGAGTATCCATCGCAGCATACCACCTTGTCCAACGGATTCCGGGACGGATCCGTGTCCGATTGTCCACCTCACAAATGGCAACTCCCCCTTATCCGGACAGAATCGCATGAGAAAGACCAACATGTTGGTTCTCCGTCGGATCCGATTCTGAGCCCCTGATCAATCGGACGCGAACGATCGGACCAGGTGGGCTGCATGCGATTCCGGCACGATCGTTTCGTGTGCACGTGCCCGGAATCGATCGTGCCGGAATCCGGTGCGAATCCGACACGTGTATGAGGGCCTTAACACAAATAATTTTTGCACAAATTAAGGTCAAAGTCAAGTCAAAATTTCGAAAATCTGAGTTTGGACTTTGTTTTTAACTTAATTTATGCAAAAACTACATGTGCTGGAGCAAAACTTTTTTTTTTTAAATGTTTCCACAACCCTTCTCTACATCTCCAGCAATTTTGGTGATAATATCACAGCCTGTGTGTGCGTCTCAGCTGTCAGCCCATTCAATGTAATGGATTTCGACCAAGGTTTTCTAACATGTTGGAAACCTGTTTGGTTGAGTTCCTTCGAGCAGGATCCATTGATGGCTCAGATGAACATGTTCCTCTAATCTGTTACTTCATCGAGCCGTGTGTGGCTAGCTTTACTCTCTACTTTATTGCCTTAAAAGTCCCAGAGTCTAACCACCCCATGTGTGGGTCAGAACTCTCTTTACCATTGTAATTATGTTTGTCAATACTACAACTGTGAGATATTTGCACGATCGACTTTTGTTTGATCATACCAGATGTGCAGGAATTAATTTCCCATAATTGAATAAAATTGAATAAATGAATTAAATGTATCGGTTTAAATCAATCAAACACACTGTGTATGGCTGGCTTAGTCTTCTCAACAGCACCTGATCTCTCAAATGCTCTTTTGACTGAATAGGCACAATTCACTTCAACAAATTCTTATGGAAATTCCCAGAAGAGTACAGCCTGCTATAGGATCATTATGCAGGTCAACTCCATATTTGAAAAATGGAATGATCAGGTGTTTATAATTATTTTGCCTGGATACTTATACATTGCTATGATGTCTATACATATAAATCCATGTTTAGCCCATTGTTACACAACAAGCAGTGTTGTGTTGAATGGCCCATTGAATTTTTTTTATTCAAGGCTCAATATCACCCTGTAACCTCTCCACTAAACACTGTATTATATGTAGCGTTGGCCTTGCTTATCGGAAAAAGGATCTTGCTATAAAGAATGCTTATGAAACATTTCAATGCATACAAAATAGCTGATCTGATCTCCTTTTCTGTTTCTTTATTGGAGCATGCTAACTGATAATAGATAAGAGCCATCATGTCAGTTGATGATCCATTCATTTTTCAAGCTCAAAAGGGCAAGAAAGCCTAAATTAAAATTTGGTTTTCATCAAAGAATAATTATTTAAATTTAGAGGTATATATGTAAAGCTGAGGTGGTACTCAAGGCTGGAGACAGCTCAAGCCTTTGTTCTAGGAGGAGATGTCACCAACATCAAGTGTAGGCATTGTCTTTTTATCATGCTCATTATGTATATTGGAAACCAAGAGGCGCTAAGCCATATTATTACATTTCTGACTTGTTGATTCATAAAAGAACCATCAGATGTGCAGCATGTCTGTACCGTACGGTCATTCCTCTGTACTGTATGGAATTCTACCCAGTAACAGGTGACGCTTGCCTATGTAGGGAATAAATATGATTGACAGCAGCTGCCTGGGGTCTTGCTAGTTTCACCACCTGGTGTGAGTTCTTGCGGTCATCTCCAGATGTCCCTGTAGGACTTAAGCCTAGCAAACTGGTTTATCAGATAGGTCTCTAGAATATATTTCTTTCCAATGAACGATGGAAATGGTGGAGAGTGGTCTATGTGCTATTAACCCTTGTCAAGCCAAGCCTCCATCCTTGTTCAGCAGGGGATAATATCCCCTGGGGATTTCCCTTTCAGCGACAAATTGAACTATTCCCTATATGATAAACCAGTTTCCTTGCATGTTCTGTTACTGTGCATCTTTGATTTCAGTGACCTGATGAGAATTAAATTATTTGATAAATGTCTTGACTATATATCTCCGATGTTACAAATGTTGAATGTAATTTATGAATTAAGATCACTTTGGATTTAAAATAAGTGATTACTTCCATTATGTATCGCTTTTATGGATGAAGTTATATATTTCAACAGAAGAAAATTTAATTTAAATGTAATGACAATTGTTGACCTGAATGGATAACTGCAGTCCCTTCTTTTTAGAGACATTTGTATACAAGCAGAACAAATCTGTGCACTTTTCATGCCCTCTGTATATGATGAGGACCGACACACCTCCTGAGGAAGCTAAAGAAGGGTGGAAAGCATAGAGGCAGCTTTGCATTTTTTTAATGAGGAGTAAAGGCATCAAGTGCAACTTGTGTATTCACACTCACCAGCCACTTTATTAGCTGCACCTTCCTAGTACCAGGTTGCACCCCCTTTTGCCTTCAGAACCGCCTTCATCCTTTGTGGCATAGATTCAACAAGGTACTGGAAACATTTCTCAGAGACATTGCTCCATATTGACATGATAGCATCACACAGTTGCTGCAAATTTATCGGCTGCACATCCATGATGTGAATCTCCACCACATCCCAAAGGTGCTCTATTGGATTGAGATCTAGTGACTGTTGAGGCCATGTAAGTCCAGTGAACCCATTGTCACGTTCAAGAAACCAGTGTGAGATGATTGGAGCTTTATGACATGGTGCATTATCCTGCTGAAAGTCGCCATCAGAAGATAGGTACACTGTGGTCATAAAGGGGTGGACATGGTCAACAACAATACTCAGGTAGGCTGTGGTGCAACAATGATTAATTACTACTATGGGGTCCAAAGTGTAAAAATGTGTGTCCCCCACACCATTACACCACCACCGCCAGCCTGAACTGGTGATACAAGGCAGGATGGATCCATGCTTTCATGCTGTTGACGCCAAATTCTGACCCTACCATCCGAATGTCACAGCAGAAATCGAGACTTATCAGACCAGGCAACATTTTTCCAATCCTCTTTTGTCCAATTTCAGTGAGCCTGTGCAAATTGTAGTCTCAGTTTCCTATTCTTAGTGGACAGGAGTGGCACCCGTTGTGGTCTTCTGCTGCTCTAGCCCATCTGCTTCAAGGTTTGACGTGTTGTGCGTTCAGAGATGCTCTTCTGCATACCTTGGTTGTAACAAGTGGTTATTTCAGTTACTGTTGCCTTTCTATCAGCTCGAACCACTTTGGCCATTCTCCTCTGACCTCCGGCATCAACAAGGCATTTGCACCGACAGAACTGCCGCTCACTGGATGTTTTCCCTTTTTTGGACCATTCTCTGTAAAACCTAGAGATGGTTGTGTGTGACAATCCTAGAAGATCAGCAGTTTCTGAAATACTCAGACCAGCCCGTCTGGACAACCATGCCACGTCCAAAGTCACTTAAATCACCTTTCTTCCCCATTCTGAAGCTCAGTTTGAACTGCAGCAGTTTGTCATGACCATGTCAACATGCCAAAATGCATTGAGTTGCCACCATGTGATTGGCTGATCAGTAATTTGTGTCATCGAGCAGTTGGACAGGTGTGCCTAAAAAGTGGCCGGTGATTCACCAGAGCATTTCGCAAGGAATGGGGGAACTTTGCTGCGGGAAGCCTCCAGGTTGCGGTCCCTAGCTACACTTACTTGGCAGCGGCTGACAACGTAATATCGAAGGCGCGGTAACCAGACAGCAGGCAGAGACGTAGTCAGACAGCAGGCAGAGACGTAGTCAGACAGGTGGTAGTCGTAACAGGTGGCAAACGGGGTGGTCGGAGGTGGTCCAGGGGTCGATAACAATAAGGCAATAGATAGAGGCAGAACCTGTGGGTCAGAGGCATAAAGCACTCTTTGTTCTTTGTTGTCTCAGGCTTCCTGATATACCCAGGTCAGGTGATCTGGTTGGACAGGGCTCCAGGTGTGTGATAATGCAGCAGAGTGAGCAGGAGCCAAATAATGTGCCACGTTCTCTTCCACCAGCAGAGGGAGCCGATCTGCCAAAGTCCTGGTCCTCTAAGGTTTAGGAGTAGACACAGTAGAACTGGTAGATGGCACCTCTGTGGTTGCAGATGGCTGGGTGACACGGCGATCTGTGACAGAGTGTATATCACCATGCTTTTTATAGATGTTCCTTGAAGATCCCACTTTTTTGTCTTTCTTCTTTTCTGTGTATATTGTTTTTATTTGATGGAATAAAGTGAACCATTTTAGTAGAACTGCATGTTGTCATTGGAGTTGCGCCTTAAAGTCCTTGGGGCTGGCCACCCCTGCTGCTGATCAACTAGCGACTGATCAGCCTCTTATTGTTTTTTTTTATTGTATATTTAAGAACGTTGGCACACACACATATTTAGACATACTATGCCCAATTTTTTTAATAAAGGATATGAACCTAGTATGCTTCATACATTTATACCCTGTTATCTTTTTGCTTACTTTTTCTTTTTTAACTTTTTTTGTGCAAAGTGTTTCACAAAAATGTATTATGTGCTATGCAAAATGCAGTTCTTAGAATTCATTTACTGTAACTTTAAATAAGACATTATAATACTAACAAAAATATATTTTATTTATTCTAAAGCTCCTTTGTTTCACCTAAAAACCCTAAAGTATGTATTACTTTGTCATTTTAATTAACGGCAGGGTTAAACCTAAAAAAGGTCCATTTTGGAAGTAACAATTGCTCAGCTGTGGGAGGTGTATACAGATACGAGTGCTGATTTCAGGGGAGTTCAGTGATTGCTTTCACTTGTTGCCTGAATTGCTCTTTAATAAACATTCTAAAAACCATTTACGGAATGGGCGGCAAAGAAGCGTAATACCTTTTACCAGGATTTTTCTGCCACGCTGAGTCATTTGAGATTATCGGCCTTTTTAGAAAGTGTTTTACAAATCGCAAAATGACTGTTTGGTCTAAGGAATTCTATTTCATATGCCAATCCATCAATTTAGAGACACTATAATCTATGGAGAAGGGGGGCCATGACTCATTGAGGGAGTCTCCTATTTCTCCTATTTTTTGAGCCTTTAAAGCGGTTTTACACTCAAAATAAAAAAAACAGACGTACATTAAACAGACGCAATACTCACCTGTCAGCAGTTCAGATGCTGGGAAACTGCTACACAAAAAAAACCCACACTATACTCACATGATCTGCTTGCAGAAGGCATGCTAGCATCTTCGCTCCTGGCATCTGCACACTTCTGCCCACACTGACCCCCCCCCTCTCCTCTCCACCTCCTGTGTTTTCTGATTGGAGCTGCAGGGACTCGTAGGGGGGGTTTGTGAGGGGGAATCATCTGCTGACAATTTCCTGCCACACACCACTTCAGTTGCCTAGGCGCAACGTAAAGCAGTGGGAGGGGGAGCACTCCTGAGAAGCTTCTCTCCAGCTGTCAGAAGATTTGTTTACTACAAGCAAGGATCTCAGCATTATCGGCTTAGCTGCAGCTGATAATGCTGAGTGACCTCCCAGGTGGTAGGTCCGCTTTAAGTTGTTTCTTTATTTCAATGTGCCTGGTAAAGGTTATATCTTTTGTCTATGATGCCCTATGTACTTTCTTTTTGTAGAAGTGCACATGAAGTGCTGTCATAGTCAACCAATGTTATTATTACCCAAAATTATTACCCAAGCTAAAACTAGTTTCCAAGACTTTGATTTTGTAACAGATTTGAGCACTATCGAGCAACGGGCACGTTTATGGTGCATACAGCATGGTACATACAGGTGAATTGTGAAAAACTTTAATATAAAGTTTCTATATTTAAGTAATTCAACTTTGAATCAAACGAATATATGAAATCGACTGATTATGCAGAGCAAGATAAATTTAATGATTATGGCTTACATCTTATGAAAACCCCAAAATAACAATCTGTGAAATGGTTCAATATTCTGGGCTTAAAGTGTCAAAATCTAATCAGCTAATGAATCCAAAATCCCTGTAAAGGGTTCCTGAGCCTTTAAATGGTCTCTCAGCCTGGTTCAGTAGGATTCACAATCATGGGAAAGACACATCATTCACACCCTCCATAAGGAGGGAAAGCCTCAAAAGGTAATTACAAAAGAAGTTGGATGTTCCCGAAAAGTACATTAATAGAAAGTTATTAAAGTAAAAGGTGAACAAGCAGTATAGCTGCTCTGCAGACAGACTATACGTCCATGGAGGAATCTCTATATCTGACTGGCTGCTTCAGCCAGCTTACATTCACTCTGCACAGGGAAAAATCCATCCCAGCTTCTGTATGTAAGCTGACTCGCTCGCATACAGAGATTTATAGAGTGGGATGAGGAGGTGGAGAAGCCTCTGACAGCTTCTCCACCTCCTTTGGCTCCCGCTCTGATGGTTGGAACACAGAGCCCTATGGCAGTTCCCAGTATTTTTACCAGGATAAGACGCTCCACTGTATAGGGGAGTGTTTTATGATCCCAAAAATATGATATGTAAATAAATACAAACAAAGAATTAGCCACCATGTTATAGGGACTCATCAGACCCCAGAACACAGAAGTAATAGTGATTCATAAATAACATTATGGATGGATGTCTGAGATGCTCAATGTTTCTGGTTTGTTCCGTAGAAAGTTTAGGTATTGTGACTGATATTAGAATTGTATTTGTAACAAGGTATCATAAAAATGTAATGCCTTGGTAACACATAGAAGAAAAAAGGTCAGGTTACTTTTTATTACTGTGCAATGCCCCAAGTAAGTGGACTGGTAAGCCCCCGAAAAACACGTTGGATATCCCTATATATATTTTCTTGTAAATTAAACTTAGGACTGGGCTCTACAAGCACTGTAAGGTATTCACATTTGATCTCTGGATCTTCTTCCTTGTAATGCAACTACACAAATTAATTTTCTGTTCGTTCAATGAACGATTATGAATCAAACAGAAAATAAAGATCGATCGATCCCACTCGAAAAGGGTGATCGAACCAGGAACCGATGTCTGTAAATCCTGGTCGATTGTGGAGTTGAGAGAGGTACACAGCATTGGCTGCAGCCCCTCCTCCTTCCGCCCTCCACTCAGACTCTAGCAGCTGTGTACCTTGCCTGTGTCAGCTCTGCCGGTCAGCTGAGAGCTGAGACACAGGCAGGGGGTTGGAGCCCATCACAGCTGCTAGAGTCAGAGAGCGGGGGAGGAGGGAGGGGGGCTCTGCAGCCAATCCTGTATGCCTCTCAGCTGCCTGTCAGCAGCTTCCAGGGTACACAGGACTAGGGTCTTCATCAAACAGGAATCAATGTGCAAAGTGGTGCACGTGACGCCACCACGCTGCGATCAATTGCAGGTCAATCAAATGGATATCGACCCGTGTATGGCTAGCAAGAGTTCCAGCAAGGATCTTTGGACTACACGCTGCCTTTTCCCATTCATTTTGTTATTTCAGTACAGTACAGACTGTAATATAGAAGGCTAGAATTTTTAACTGGAAATTTCTACTAGTAAAATTTTGATGGGGTGATATAAAAATTTCATCTTGACTTTGAACATAATTTATGCAAAATTCACATGTGCTAGTATAATACTTTTTTATGTTCTCACAACACATCTCTATATCTCCAGCAATTGTGGTGAGAATAGCATGTTGAAAATTTAAAAAATGAATCGAATTTCGATCGGAATATTCATATTTTTTTCGGCAAATTGAATTTTCAAAAATGTTTTACCATCTCTATAGAGGACTAGTGATGAGCAGCATAGGCAATATTCGAATTCGTGATATTTCGCGAATAATTCTACTAATATTCGATTCTATATTCGAAAATTCGAATATTCGTGGTAATACCATGGATTGCGAAAATAATATTCACAATTGTGAAAAACATATTCGCACCGCGAAAATCTTTAAAATGAATGGTCACATGCTATGTTTCTTTTCGCAATGCGAATATTATTTTCGCAATACATGGCAATATTGCGAATATTCGGAATTGCGAATATCCGCCGAGATATTTGAGATATTGGCGAATTCTTGAATTGCCGATATTCGCGAAAAATATTCGGCATTCGAATATTCGAGCTCAACACTATAGAGGACTAGCACTAAGGGGTTCTGAGCCCACCACCCAGTTTGGAGCCTGTGAATAGACACTCAAATTCAGTTCTCTGAGACTCTAAATTGATGAAGCTGTCGATGCTGTTTTTGTTCACACTAAGCCTTCTACCTTTTTGCGGCCATTGGTATAAAGACCTAATTTCAGCAAATAATTATATTTAAAAAAACAAAAACGAATGATCTGGGGCACAGTCAGTAAATACAGAGTGTAGAGGGGGTAACTGATATAAACCTTTTGCTCGGTAACAAATTTCGAACGACATAATGTTGAGCGACACCGCTTTATATAATCCCCGATATGCAGAATCTTTAGGTTACTTAGATAATCTGCATTAGCAGTAAAGTAATTTAGCTAAACGTAATTTGATTAGCTGCTGAAAGTCAGTTTATACCTAGTGGATATAAATGAGAGAGCTGTAGGTACCGAATCGTAGTAGCAAACTAATGGATATATTAGTCT
Organism: Ptychadena robeensis; assembly: GCA_036250615.1. Lineage (NCBI taxonomy): Eukaryota > Metazoa > Chordata > Amphibia > Anura > Ptychadenidae > Ptychadena > Ptychadena robeensis. The sequence continues at coordinate 24,426,464 of CM070034.1, read as the reverse complement.
TTTCAAATCACAAATAATGTGCGTGATGACTGCTGACTCTTTACATTACCCTGCACTTCATTAAATGATGTATCAAGAGTCTATAGTGAAACTGTAGGCTGTCTGGATTCTATACAATGCCATGGGGATAATTCATAAAGATCTATTAGTGGTAGCCTGTAATTTGAACTGAATACAAAACCTTCCCCCTAATGGAGTGATTAATCATCTCCTTCATTACTCATATTTATTTCTTGTTTGCTGAGATATAAGTAACGTTCGCGCTGAAACTCGGAAACATAGAAGTGGCCATTTTGATCAATTTTGAACAATTTTGAGCCTCTTGCTACAAATGGCTCACATGTATGCCTACAGTCATTATATAGAAATGATCATGTCTTTATCAGGGTCTGGATTAAAAATAAAGTAAAGTTTTTATTTCAAGTAGATTTATAATGCCGCCTTCTATCCAGACAAAATGTAATGTTTTCATTTCATTTTTACATTAGCAGACCCGTTTCTGCAGGACACAGGGCACCCCTGATGGCCGAGTTGTGGAGGGGGGGGGGGGGGGGGGGTGGAGTCGAGTTGTTTGTTGAGTGTGTGTGTGTATGGGGGATGGGGGGTGCTAGTGGTACTTCCACTCCATGATATGCAGTAGGTTAATTGGCTTCCCAAATAAAGATTCTCTATGTTAGTTACATGTGACCTATGACTGTGTTAGATGGTGGGGACATTAGATTGTGAGCTCCTCTGAGAGACAGTTAGTGATATGACTATATATGCGTAATATGTCGGCGCTATATAAGTACAAGATAATAATAATAATACTTCCCCCACACACCATCAACCACCCCCCCCCCCCTCTGCCGGATTGTGCTGTCAGTAGCGACCGCCATTTGATGTGGGGTAGGGTCCTCCATGGTCCTTTATGTCTTGTGGGCCACAAGAGTTCCAAGGTCAAAAAATCACAAATGTGTCAAAAATGTATTCACTGCATTGAACTCATTGCTTAAATATATTGTTAAATTTTGTTGATCAACGTTTCTGTGTAAAGCTGACCATTCCCTAGTTGATCAGAAATTAGATGAAATATACAGTATTTAAATTCTCAGTTACAGGTGATTGAAGCTGGGTGTAACTCCAAATAGCTCCAGAGTCTAGTGTGTGAGGGGTTCAGAACAAGTAGGAGACCGTGGGCTTCTGAGAGTAGACAGGGGGCACAGAAGAAGTGTGGGGCCTAGACCTGTGGCTACTGGAGCTGTGGAAGCAGGGGGCTCAGAGGGAATGTGAGACCTAGACCTGTTCCTGCTGGGAAGCTGAACCCAGGACAAATGTTTATGTTAGACGGTGCGAAGCCAGGATGCTTAGCATTTTCAAAGATGTTTGGTTTGGATTTATATTAACCCCTGTGAGGTTGACTTTCTATTTGGACTGGTACAATTAAACACAGGCAGGAGCCCTGAAAAAGATCACAATCATATCGTATCATATCATCAACAATGCTTCTCTTATGTTCCTGATATTTCTCATGTTTCCATTATCATTCACAAAAATTATATTCAACACCCACCCTACTTTCCCCTCCAAACCCATCTACTGCAGTCTTTAACTAATCCCAGTACTCTTCCCATGATATAACGAATCCCAGCAAGACTCACGGTAACCAGGTCCCCTTATATCTTTCTTGCTGGCCTTTCAATGACCCTATATTTTTTCTAAATTTTATAAGAAGAATTAACCAGTTAGGAATTTGTAGGTGAACAGTTTACTTCCATAAATCTGCTGTATAAACCTTTGCTCTATTTTAAAAATGATCTTATAATGAATTTTGTGTAATTCAGAATATTAAATCGTACAATATGTAATAGTAATTGATCATATATTGATGGAATTTGATAAGGAATTCACATTTTGTGTGTAAATGATGTTCAGCAGCAATATCTCAGTAGCAAATAGCTCTGCATTCCATGAGACTGGAATTTGTTGCATTCCCTCCAGCCAAACCAAAAAGCCACTGCCAAGAGGGAGTTGTAGCTGTATTCGCACTAGCAGTACCCATTCTGTGAGCATACTGACCAACCAGCTGGATGAATTGAGTGTATACAGATAGTATGAGTTTACTTTGCATTGCTTCAAAAAAAATTCTGTGACACAGCCTCCTTTCTCCTCCCTTTAGTTATGGCTGAACTTCGGCCAGGTCCGTCCGCAAAAAGGCGAATCGGACTTTTAAAAAAGTCAGACGTCCATCTGTTCGCAGGAAGATTCAAATTCCTGGTTTCTATATCTTGACGTAATGTCACTTAACGTCACTTCCGGTTTAAGACTGGTTTCTTTCAATAAAGACCAGCTTCTCTACTCGTTCTCTGGTGAAATAATTCTTCCACTGGCCGGATCTTTCTGCTCCTGATCCGGCCAGCAGAAAAATAGTCACCTTCTTCCCGCCGGTGAACAGGGCGGGTCGAACATGTGCGTATAGTTCGGCCATCACTAGCTCCTATATGTCAATAGGAGCTTATTGGTAAGTTGTTTGTGCCAGATTGTAAAATGTGTCTCTCCAAAAATTAGTCAGTGGTTTCTTTATCTGGACGTAATATCACTTGACGTCACTTTTAAGGTTTAAGCTGGTTTTCTTTCAATAAAGACCAGCTTCTCTACCCGGTCTCTGATGAAAGAATTCTTCCACTGGCCGGATCTTTCTGCTCCTGATCCGGCCAGCGGAAGAATAGTCACCTTCTTCCTGCCGGTGAACAGGGTGCGTCGAACATGTGCTGACAGTTCGGCCATCACTATCTCTCATATGTCAATAGGAGCTCATTGGTAAGTTGTTTGTGCCAGATTGTAAAATGTGTCTCTCCAAAAGTTGGTCAGTGGATTCAGAGAATGAGTACTGCTGGTGTTTGGACACATGTTAAAGTTTCAGTCCTCAACATTCTGCTGGTACTAAATTCTGGAATTTGAGCTTGTCTGAAGGAGTGAATACTGCATGGTCCAGACCCACCCACTGTAATGGAACATGCTGTATAGTCACTATATATGCATATGCATCTAATGGTCCAGTGAGAAAAATACCGTATATACCAAGTTGTGCACCCTAATCAACTAGTTGAAAGGCAAAATATAACCCATTATTCAAATAGTTTGCTAAAGACATTTGGAAATCTATGTAATTAAGTAAAGCAGACATGATAAATGTATAACAAGAAATGCAAAAGATCTCCTTTTGCTGCATCTAAATACACAGTCATTAAGGGGAATTATTCTTACGCAAAAAGCAGATTTGACATATTGATTGTCACAAAAATTATTATTGATGTTCATTGATTAATTAATATGGTCATTAGCGTAAACGTCATTAGGGTCTTCATTGACGTTATGCTCCTCGACCACTTGTGGAGGAAATGGAAAAATAATGTCTCCATCAATAATTTTGGCTTCAGGACATATACTGAAAAACATTGCTCAATGAGACCAATCCTTATGTCCTGCTGCTTTTTTAATTTTATCTTTCTAATTCAATAGACTCCTCAGGATCATTGCATTAAAAGGACATTAATGAAAAATATATCATCATGGAATCAATCTGTGTTGCAAGAATAGAACTCAAGCCTCCATGGCTAGTTAGCTTCTTTTGGGCTCGTTGTGATGTGGGCCTCTCTTCCCATAGTTTTGGAGATCCATCAGCACAAGGAATATTATGCCTGTAGTAGATATACTGTGCCCTCTGGATAACTTCAATTTTTGTAATTGCTTATCAGCTAAAAGGGTTCTTTCCAGATAGATTTGCTTTCAATTAAGACACTTCTTTAATTAGCTGCAGTTAATCCCTTGACAGATGTTTTTCTGGTGGTTGGGATAAAGGTGATGTCCTCTGTGATGTCTAAAGGTAGATTTGTTCTTCAATCAACTGCCAATTCGATTTTTTATTCAATGTCGTTCTCAAACATCGTTCGTTCATTTATCGAATGTAACATTAGATTTCTGTCCATTCATCTCAGATATCGTATGAAAATAAATAGCCAGTTCCTCGAATGAAAAACCTATACCTATACTATAGGGGCGTCAAATTTCTTCTACTAGCCTTGTGCTCCTCATTGTTTTGAAGAGGAAACATGTCTTTTATAACCATTTTGTTTACATACACATGCTTTTTTTTACAATACACACATTACATTTCTGCTATACATGGATTGTACACAAAACAACAATAAAAACATAAATATCATAACCTTTCATTAAGTTCGCACTACTATTTTGTTATATGCTAGTACGGACAAATAATAGAATGAACAAATAAAAAAAATCAGAACAAACTATGAAACCGAAATGAGAGGCCCCTACCCAATAGACCTTTCACCCTAAAGCTGGGTTCAAACGTGTCAATTTTTTTTTCGATCAACTGCCCATTCTAATTTTTTATAGAATTTTTTGTCGAACATTGTTCGTCCATTAATCAAATGTAACATTAGATTTTTTTGTTTGTTCATCCCGATATAAAAAAAAAATACATTCGGAATTACTACGACGGATACAAATTTACCAACATGTTTAATGACCTTTTGAATGATTTTTTGTTCGAGGTCGAATAAAATGTATCCATCGAACAAATTGGCCATTCTAGATTTTTGTTCAATCAACCAAGAAATTGTTCGTTCTTCATTGATTGAAAAATCTGCACGTGTAAACCCACCTTAAGATTTATACAGCATAGTATACAATTGACAGGGAAAATATGAATGTGGCTAATTAGTGATGTTTACGGCAAGACGGAAGATTGGATTTTATGGCTTGTATATACAGTATATTAGTAGGTAGAAGAAGCGGCTCCTCTATTGCACACTAAGACCAGCCCCCCTGAGCATGCACCCCCACGCTTTCAAGCCGGTCCAGACCCCATACCCATCATTTATAACTTAGAATAAACACATAGACACTGGTATAAAACTGGGAACCAGTTGGCTCTACAATAGCCTTGCTCAGTTCACAGGACATTTTTCCACATAGTATCAGATAACTGGCAGGTGTCAGCTGTCATCCAATGTTTGTAAATGTGCCGGCCCGTGCCATGAGTCCCTGCAGTGCACACATGCCCTGGTATTTACATTTTGTTGCGTAAAGTTTTATCATTATGCATGCACATACTTGTAATGTGAAATTATTGTTAATAATATTTGTCAGGTTTAAGGTTATACCTTGTTATAGTTCAGCTGCATGATACAGTAGACTGTATTGTTATCCGGAACTCAAGCAACTGTACATGTGCCAGATGGTTAGATTTGCAGCAGTTTTTTGCAGCTCATTTGCTGCTCGTGGCGATCGATCTGCCGCAAATCTAACGCACCCACCATAAAGCGGACCATAAATAGTCCCAGAATTTCTTTAACAGCCTATGATGTGGTTTACATCAATTATTTATTTTATGTATTGTATTTTGTTCTATATACATTTTATTGTACAGTCCTTTATGATGTAATAAAGACCTATAAACTAGGGTTTTGACAAATCAACAGAATAGCTCCCGTGATATTTTGACAGTAGGGTCAGACTTTGGCATCAAAAACATAAAAGCATAGACCCATATGGATATAAGTTTCAGTTGAGGGTAGCGCATTAACAAAGATGTTGTTAAGTCAAGTCATCCACCACGATCATAGTCCAATCAACTAGTCATTTGATGACGTCATCACACAGACCCAGTAGAGCAGTGGTTCCCAAACTTTCCTTGCAGCGCCCCCTTTTCTATTTAGGAACATAATCAAGACCCCCCCCCCGTAGGTTTTGAATGAGGACCTGCGCTTCCCTGGAATACCTTTGCACCCCCCAGTTTGGAAACCACTGCAGTAGAGGAACACAAGTGTTGAACAATGAGCAACTTTGAAAGGTTCTTTGTAACATTAACAGTCAAGATGACAAAAAAAACTAACCAAAAATAGGTTAATACCATGAATTGTGTGGTGTATTGAAGTGCAAAAAGTGGGAACAGCTTAAGACCCAAGACACACAGAATGAGTCAACACTATACACTGTGTTCATAAAAGAGCACATTGTCATTATAAAATAAGTAGTAAAAAAAGTAATGAGACCACAAGTGTGCACGTGGGTTGTTCTGCGGTGAAATCACCCGCAAATCGAACCGTCTATGGCCAACTTTAAGCATTATAGTTTCCATTTCCTTTACAGAGATCAGACATTTTAGGTTCAGGTTGACATTTGTATAGTGTTATGAAGGACTGCAGTACCAAGTATGGCTCATAGCAGGCACATCAAGTGAATCCCTTTGGAAGACAAATAGTCAGGAATTATCAACCTATGTGTGCTACATTTTTCACATAACCGTCACATGAAAAATAGCTGCAGCTAAATTATGACTTTTAATAATCTGAGAGCGACCTGTGTGCCTTCATTTCTTCAGTTCTGTGTGATTCGCCGGACTACATGAAGATTGTATAAAGACACAGGTGGAGAGGTATCCTTTCTTTTTACAGAGTAAAACGCAGATCAAGAGCTCTGTGCCTAAAGTGAATTTATAATGGAAAGGGACCAAGTCTGTTTTTTTATCATACAAAAATATTTTAAGCATACCTGTATGCTGACATTAGATGGTCAAATGGAAAACTTGTATACCTGCCTTCTGTCATTTTTCCATTCCTGCTGAAGATCATGACATCATATATAGGGTTACAGTCCCGCCCCTACACTCTTACAGAACTGTTATTCTACAAAAGTTCTGCTACAACCCCTCTCATATTCTTATACAGCATAGGTAGCATTATGGAGGAAGGGAAGGCATATGCCACAACAACCTACACAAGAGAAGGAAAGTAATGGAAGGTAAGTATTAGTGATGGCCGAACATCAGCCATGTCCATTCACGTTCGTGTGTTCGCAGGGAATTGAATCGGAAATTTGAATCGAAAAAAAACGGAAGTGACGTCACTGAACGCACAGTACCTTATTACGTCAGTGACGTCACGTCTGGTTTTAAAGACAATTTTTTTCACTAGAGATCAGGTTCTCTACCCGGTCTCTAGTGGAAATATTCTTCCTCAAGACTGATCTTTCTGCTTTTGATCCGGCCGGCCAAAGAATAATAATCTTGCCGGCGAACGGGGCGGGTGGAACACATTGCAAACAGTTCGACCATTACTAGTAAGTACACAATTTTCCATTTTTCTGTAGAGATGATAGAATTTTTGCCTAGCTGACTTTGTGAGCTGCTTGCAAAGCCTCTGAAAATTGCTGGAGATGTAGAAAAGGGTTTTTGAAACATTTGAAAAAAAATATTTGCTCTAGCACATGTAGTTCTTGCATAAATTAAGTTCAAAATCAAGAGAGGTTAAAGGGAACATACAGTGGACCATTGACTGTCAAACTTTATTGGTTTCCAAGGGTTGGTTGTTGTAAGTCAGGTTGGTTTTAAGTCAAGCCCATAAGAAATAATGAAAATTTCCATAATGGGTTCTAAACCTTCCAAAGCACCCCTTACCTTTTCCTAAAAAAGAATTGTATTGTATGAGTAATTTACAAGATCTACCAATAACAAAACTTTAAATTGATCCTAGCTTACCAGAAACAAACATTTATATTCGTCATTCAAGTTGACATCTTTGGCTTTCAGGACAGAATGAAATGGAAGGTGGTTATTGTGTGAATGGCGAGTCCTCTTCCATAAAACATCAGGAATCCGGCCTTTTAGACTTTTGTAGATTTGTGAGATGACGCATTTTGATGTGCTGTATTTATTAGTGACATCAGGTCACATGAATGCCACCATGCAAAAGGAAATATGTTGGCTATGGCCATAACCAGGGGTGCACATAACTTCTTTAGAGAGCTCCTCAGATGAGTACCAGGAGATGGTGTTTGGTACTCACCCCATATGTAGGGTGGACTTCCTCACTGTCCTCTGCATCAGCTTTCTGCATGGTAGGTTCTGCTGCAGATTAATCCACAGGCCACCAGCTGGCTTTGGGTCAAATGTAACTCTCACAGTACAAGACCTTTGAACCCCCAGATCTCATACCTCAGTAGTACAACCCAGTTTTTTTTTCTTCAGTTTTCTTCAGTTTTTTTTTTTTTTTCTGGGTAAATAACTAACCGCTGAGACTACCTGCAGTCCAAATGGCATCCTTTCATAGTCATATTCCAGCTGTCACACAGTGCTTTTCTCTTGCCAGATGTTTCCCTTACATATGCCTACTCTGACTTTCCTCTCCCAGATCTCAATTACACTTAGAAGTCCAATCTTCTTTTGGATTATAATTGACATTTCCAATTTCACACCCCTAACTGCAACTTTTCATAGTTATTCATATTTACCTGCGGTTATCCAAGTGACATAAATTGTATACATTTTACCATTAGCTGTGGCCGGCCAGACACAGAGTGCCTCCAAGTTGTTAGTACACATATGAGCTTTGTAACAATAATGCAGGTACGCAGAGCTAGTTTTTGGCCCCTTTTGAGTACCAGAGTACCACTTATGTGCACCCATGGCCATAACTCTATTTGTAAGTCAAATCTTTGGTTATAAGTTAAAATAAAATGTTGGTTGTAAATTTAAGGGTCCACTGTATTTGGAGAAAGAATGGGGCAGAGGGGTAGACATTTAAAACAAATAGGCCCTGGATGTTTGGAGGGGGCACAACCCTTGCAAGCTTTCCCAGGAAAATAGATTTGTTCAACACAAGTCCTCAAAGGCAAGATCGGCAAACTTTTAAAGTATTTCTCTGGTAGCACTAAGTGAATTAAGTAAAGATTTACAAAGGATCCAAAAGTGATTCTTTCTTTGGGTGGCATTGTGCTGGATAGCCCTGACCTAAACCATAAAGTATGATATTTTCTATGTATTCTATGAAACGGTTTGGATGTTTGGTAAAGAATAATGCAGTTCTCCGTCGTATTCAATTCTTTTTCTCCAAATGATCCATGACGTTTTTAACATCAATTTTTTCCAATTTGGAGACCTGTCCGGACTTCACTACTTGACGATACCATTACTGTAGACTGCTCCTTTCTTATACACCATCTTTTTCCTACCACGTTATTCCTGCATAGATTTCATTAACGGAGGAAAGGAGAGAGTTCAGAGTGGTGAAGTTCTGGATGGAGCTGTCACAGGTTATAAAGTTTTCCTATGGAAAAGGGAAATTGAAAATGATGAAAATCCCAGGATAGAAAATGATTGGCAGGGACCTAGCTAGCAGTTAGTCACCTTCTGTAGAGAGCAGATGATAAGTGTGGTGATGGGTCACAGCCCTGATAAAACAATCAAGATGTATTTTTGAGATACAATTTTGAATTGTGTGGCACAATATTATAGTCAAGCAAGATTAAATATTTTTAGGGGTAAAGGTTAATTTGCAATGTATTTTAATAACTTCTGTATTTGTTACTACATATTGATTAGGGAAGAAAGATTGTCAATTTTTTTTTATTTCGACCATTCCGAGTTGCAAAGCCCCTGCGTATGGTATCATTAGAGATGGTCGAATTTTTTTTCCATAAACATAGCACATTGCGTTGCTGCTAGCACTGTAGTGTAGTCACCCCACCCAGTTCTGCCTTCCCTTCTGCCTTCCCATCAGGCCTCAGGACCCTTGGGGTATATAGCCGCATCCCAGAAAGGGGTGGGACAGTCCAGTGGTGCAACTCCTGATGAAACCACAGCAGCTGGGTACACTAACCATCTTCAGAAATATAGCCCTCCATCGTTTGTACGGGCGTGCAAGCGGCTAGGGTACCTAATAGCCCGCGCTAACCTCGCAAGACCCAGGTGCTGTCCGAGTGTCCTCAGCTGGGGTCACCAGGAGAGCACCACTCAAGTGGGGTGAGGAGCTCCCTGGTACCCAGGCCCCGACTGGTGGCGTGCCCATTGTGTCTGCTCCATTTAGTTTGGGCCTAACGGCTGCCAGAGCCTACCCTGGCAAGGAGGTACCATTTTCCCAGTGTGTTGAAGAGAACTGGTCCCACGCAGGAAGACACACATTTCCCGCTGGGTACGGACATTGTAGATCTGATTGCCCCGTTGGGTTTCTGAGTTGTTCCACGTGTTTGTGAGTTGTACTGAAGTATTAATTAACATGTTTAGCAGCACGTCCACCTCTCGTGGTTGATCCTGAACCTGTACAGCATTATATAATATTTCGCAAGTGGTGTCAATGAGCCCTGGAGGACTAGCTGATGCAGAATGTTATTAAGGAAATAAAGTGGGCTCCATATGACTTGCTGCAATCTCTACTATAATGAGCATTGTGTGCAGTGAAATAAATTCTAGTACAGTAGTGGAACCTGAGACCGAAGGCAAGTCTGGAGTTCAGCTTTAACAGTGTAAAAGTACATTTCCAATCCTCTGAAGTAATCTAACAACGCTAAAATGAAACTTTTTCTTTCGAAAACTGACCAGAACTTTGCAGCTAAATGGGAATTCTTTTCAACTTCAAAAAGATGGCTGTCAGTGTTTCCTTGATGTAAAATTCTGAACACTCAAATCCTGAACAGTAAAAACGTAAAGCTGGAAAAATGTGTATATACTGAAATATATATATACCAGATTTCAGACAGACAGCCTTGCAGGTGCATTATGTTCAAAATCATCATTAGTGACATTCCACTAAGAATGAAAGTATAACACTGGTCAGCAGCATTTTCTGTTCTATGGTGGAGAGGAGGAACGATGGGAAGTGTGTTGGTGATGAGCAGAAAGCACTCATTGTCGGGTCTTCATTAGGAAAGGTTCTCTTACAAGAGAACTTATGTAGGAGAACATGATCAATTCGGTCAGCTGATTAATAAGTACTTCTTTGATTGGCTAATCCTGTTTTAGCCTACACAGGAAGCCCAAATGAGACATCCATTCGATCCATTTGATAATGTACCGTACTTGAGTTCTCTTGCAGAACTTTTTCTTAGGAGAACTTGCCATTCCTTGGCATATCCAGGTCATTAAAAATAGAAAACTTTGCAGTCTCTATACGTTGTGGTAAGGGAGATATTTGACCTTATTATTATTTAAATGGATACATTTTCTTAACTTGAATGCACATTGGATGTATAAGGTATGTATGTGTAATGAGGAAGGGTGTGTCCTGATGATCTACACTCTTTATCAAGGTGTGTGTATATATATATTTATTAGGAGCTAGTTTTCCTCAGGCAATATTGGCCAAAGAAGAAACTTTTGTGACTTTAACCTCCCTAGCGCACCGGCCATATCGCGCCGTGATATGGGCGATCAAGGCAGTGTACATAGTACACTGCCTGCCATTTCCGGCATCCCGCCGGATGCATCCCGGCATCCTGCTCTACGCGCAGCTGTTGTCATTACTGACAACAGCTGCGCGGGAGAGAAAGCTGGCGCTCCTCCATTAACATGGAAGTCTATGGCGCCCGCCCCCCCGCCCCCTTCCGCGTCACCGTGACTCGATCGGGGCGGAGCCTCCAACCTGGAAATGCTGCGGCGATGTAAACAATCGCCGCAGCTTTCCGGGGAGGCATAAAGTCTCCCCGTCGGCGGCTTCCCGGGCGGTTGAGGCGAGCCTAAAGCTCGGACGAGCTAGGCTCGTCTCAACCGCTAGGGAGGTTAAAGTTCAAAGGAATGCATCACTCTTGAATAAAAGCTGTCTGTGCTGAGTGAAACCCGTCAGAGGGGAGGTGATCCCAGGGTGTTCATTTGGCTGTTTATATATGGAATAACATTCAATAGAAAAAAACTTTTTTCCTGAGTGAGGGACTTTGTTACCATATTTTTTGGACTATAAGACACACCCAGTTTTTAAAGCAAGGAAACCAGAAAATTAGATCAATGCTATCCATCAAATCAATGCAATACCAACTTTCTGCCACTAGATGTCACTAGCAGCAGTACTATCACGGCACACACGTCATCTTCACTGATCAGGAGAAGAGAAGGGGGCTGCAGGGGGGACCGCTTCAGATCTCCTCTCCTCTCTCTGGCTGTGTCAGTGGAAGCTGGGTGATTGAAGCTCCCACAGACATGGAGAGAGAGATAGATAGGAGTTTATCTATCACTCTCTTCATTGCTCATACCAGCAGGGCTCTGGACTCTGCTGGCATAAGTAATACAGTACAAACATGAGATCTTGCAGTGGATCTATCATCTGACAGCTCCTTCAGTTCCCCAGCTAATATCCTTGCTGGGAGAGCTGGCGAGGAGCAAAGGCACGTGGCGGAGTGGCCAAGGACAAGTGGCTGCAGGTGGTCTCGTATTTGGACCATAA
>CM070034.1:24404113-24414145 GCA_036250615.1 Ptychadena robeensis | reverse complement strand
GGGGGGGGGGGGGGGTGGCTGCTAGCATCACCACCTCCCTTCATCTGTCTTAGTCAGCAGAGACTGCCAGCAGTCCAGAAAACCCGGTTGCCACCTGACCACCGGGGCCCCCTGGCTGCTTGGGCCCGGAGCGGGAGTGCCCCCTATCTCCCCCTGGCAGAGCAGGATATGGCTAAAGTCTGAGGAGGAGAACATCAAGTAGGCCCGGGGACCCCTGGCTGCTTGGGCTCGGGACGGGAGTGCTCCCTGTCTCCCCCTGGTGGTGGCTCTGGGTCATTGGCTTGTTAAGAGTACAAAGTCCTCCTTACCTACTCAGTGCAAAAGGTTTATAGTCCATTAAAAATGCAATAGGTCAATCACTTTGTAAAGTTCAGACCAAGAAAGTGCATTTCATTTAATGATGCTGTGAAAAGAAAACATTACATTTGTAATCTGTGAAGTCTCAGTTCTGTGCCTCTACAAGACTATAAAACATTCAGAAAATCTCGAAGCAAGCAAATATTTATTGAGGAAGTTAAAATAAGAAATGTATAGCATGCTTGTTCTAATTTCTAAAAAAAACGCCTTGAAATGAGCAGTCATTAGGATATAAATATGTCGGCGTCTCTATCATTATATGAACAGAGGGAAATCCGCAGCTCTCGTCTTCTATTGCCGTAGATGGTTGCCAAGGAAACATCAAGGCCTGAGACAACCGTGGGATCTAAGGGCCAAAAAATAGAGGTTTAAGGTAAGTGATCGTAATTAGAATGTATAAACAGACACAGCACAGTGGACACGATGGTCATACAACACTGTCTGCGGGTGATCAGGCTACATTCAGGATAAGACAATTTCAGATGTTAACCTAAAAAAAGGCTGCGGGCAGTGAGAAGAGTTATGATCATCCAAATGAAATGAGTAGGAAAGGCTCACACAATAAAATGGCTTCATGTAAATGTAGGATACAACATACGGACTGGTAAATGTGGAAAGATAAGGAAAGATTCCTTTACTATCCTACATGATAATTGTAGGGTAAAATCTTATTTTAGAAATTTAGCATTTTATGTCACATGTGTTATAGTATTATACTTAGCTTGTTCCAGATTAAATGTTCACGCAAAACATAAGTTTGCCCAACCCTGTTATTCTGTGACAGGTGCCTCCCCGAATGGCGCGGTGGGCCCTTCCACTACACAAATATAGACACTTGCTACTTATCCATTTAGTTTTGCAGCCTGGGCATGTATCCCAGCCCTCTGGAGATCACAGTCACCCCTCTGATGACCCACTGGCTCCACAGAGTGGCTGACATTCACAGAGTGAAAGACCTCACTTGCTTGATACAGGGAACTGGGATTAAGTTACGCTCCACATGGCAACCCACGGCCTCTGTCGAGTTCCGCCTCTTCTTAGAAAATCCCACTACCATGACATTAGTGCAGTTTCATTTACCTTCCCACCCTTCCCTCCCCCCCAACAACCCTTCCTATATCTCGCGCCTTGTTATGCCCCTCCTTTCCTCATCCCTGTGACCCCGCCACTCTTTTCCTTTTCTCCTTCTTCCCTGTCGTCATATTCCTGCTATCTCCAATTCCCCTCCCCAAACTCACACCTCACTCACTATCAACCTTTAGATATTAAGCATAAAGAACACCATGAATACTTCTCTCTCAATATGGAGTTCTGCTCCTCCTGTACAAGCCATACTCCTCCATACCCCATACCACTAGGTGTTTCTATACGAGCTAACTGTACCCCCTACCCCCTTTTATTCCCCCCAGCCACATTTCCACCCTTACGTTCTATGATTTATTTGTTAATGTTAATTTTTTAACTGTACTTTGTTTCTGTTTGTACTGAAAATTTTAACAAATAAGTTTTTTATTTTTGCTGTTTTTGAGTTGGACACCTTTGCTCCTGGGGGTATGTAAATAAGACTTTAACTTACTTTACCCCTTTGCTCTTGAAGGCTTCCATAATTATTTGACCAGCCTTCTGATATATATTCTGGGTCATAGATACTTGCATTGAAGTTTGAGTAGAAAAGTTTACCCAATGGCTGTAGAATTGGAACATTGCTCTATACATAGAAGAATTCACCTTCTGAAGGCTCAACATATACCCTGGGCAACTGCCCATGTTGCCCTGCCTAAACCCCTCACTGCTGATACCTTCTACTGATACTCATACTAGTAAACTTCATGTATTGGAGAGATCCAGCTGTAACTTGCTGGGCTTAGGAAACATGGGAGGGAGGTCAGATTTCAGCAGTGAGACCACCACCAGTGAGACCATGACACAGATCTAGAAAACACAGGATGTGTCTGATAAAAAATAATTGCAAATCTTTTTTATAATGCACCTGGAATGTATTCAGATCTTTTATAAATAAGGTTTTAATGTGTGCAGCACATTTTTCCTTTTTCCACCATTAACTTATATTGCAACTCTCTGCATTTAATTACATAGTATAGTTACCATTTGCTCTGAATGCGTATGAGTATAAGAGGAACATTAGTCTCTAAGTGCTGCATGTATTTATGATGAGTATATGTACATGTGTATACTTTATGTTACATATTATTGTATTACAGTGGATGTATTAAACTTATACTTACCTCTGAGCTGGCACCGTTGTGGAGAAGTGCTAAACAATCCTTAAAATAATATACTTACCTGCTCTTACCTAAAAAAGTTTCCATATTTAGCTGCCAGTCTTCCAGGGGTTAATTGACTGCAGTATCTTGTTAGGGTTTTACCCTGTTGCAGTCCAAACTTTTTCAAAGGGGAGAAACAACTTGGCATGATTGGAATTTACTCACTAACCCCCCTGGCGTTCCTGACGGCCCCATCTCGTACAGCTGTCCTGTCAGTATTAGCACTGTACAAGATGGGGCCATCCGGTGGAGATCGGAGCCCCGGCAGCGCAAACTCACCGTTCTGCTCTGTTCCTCTGTGGCTCTGATCCTTTTAACTGGCTTCCGCGTGGAAGCCGATCTCCGAGAGTGACGTGATGACGTCACATCGGGGCGGCCGTGGGAGATTCAAAAGTACATCGCATGAAAACAGTTTTTTTTGGGAGAAAACAGTTTTTAGTGTGATTCCCCAGATGTCCACCTTTGAAGTTAACCCTCTCTCCCCTGGTGTGAAATCACCAGGTCCACCACACCAGGGGAGAGAGAGTGCCAAAGGGAATTGTGCTGGATAAAGTGATAACTGTATCCAATACAATTCAAAGTAAAAAACACACAAAACACATTTCCAATTGAATTAAAATTTGATTAGGTCAATTCAAATGTCTAGATTTAAAAAAATAAAAAGATTTACTAAATATCTTCTGCCTTAATATTTGAACATAAGGTTCATGTTAAAGCTTAGTTGTCAATTATGACCTGAATAGTTGCATGGAACATTTCACCCTACCCAATACCTTTCCAAAACATCTGTGAATAAAAATACTTGGTCATATTTAAAGTTTAATGGCTATAGCGGCTATCTATTAAAAAATTACACAAATTTTAAACCATTGTAAAACTTTATAAAAATATAATTTCTTTTAATTACATAAAATAAACAGTATGAATTCCTCTCACCATAAGGTTGCAAGTCTCTGAAGGCTTAAGGGTCCTGATTCCACCTATCTGTGGTAACCACCAAGATTAGGCCCCACACCAACTCGGGGACCATTACATGTTACATGTTAAACTAGCATTAATCCCTCTAGTTAGCCAAAAACTGAATATTTGTCACAACACCAAAGATAGGTACCCACCATGTGACAAAACAGCCACTCCCCAACCTTCAACTCTAGCCACTATGATAAAAAGTACAAAACACAGTAAATAAAAAACGGGTGAAAGAAGAGGGAACAATAGATACAGGGTGGTAGGGATGGAAACTTTCTTTACTGCTGCCTCACGAAGACTGAACTGAGGACTGCCTGATCCCACCCAACTGACTACTCCAATCCCACCTACCCATGCTTATGCCCAATCAGGTAAACTGCTCTTTCTTTTTATGTTAAATAAGTTTTTATTGGTATTTTTCGAACTAAACAAAGCAAAATTAACAAAAAAAAATTAAAGTGAGGGCTATACATAAGTCCTTAGGGCAAAATAAACATTGATTTTGTTGACTGAACATATAGCTTACTGTAAACATACCCACAGTATAGTGTTCTTACAATGTGTACCTATCCAAGACCGTATCCTAGCTACCCATGAGTAACCCTAGGAAAAAAAAAAAAAGGGGGGGGGGACATAAAAAGGGGAGGGAGGGAATAGATGAGGTGAGGTGCATGGGGAGACTTCTATTGAATCAGATGTTTATAGGAGGGTTTGGAATTCTGGTGTCGCTCTGAAGCACAGCCAGGGATCCCAGATTATATGAAAAAGTTCTGTTCGATTATCATCCTCCGCAATAAGTCGCTCTAATCGTTCTATTCTATCTAGCTTGGCTAGCCAATCTATGATGGTCGGAGGGGATATTGAGAGCCATCTGCGTGGTATCACTGCTCGGGCTGCAATCGAAAAATAACGAAGGATATCTTTTTTAATCGATTTAAACGAGCCAGGCAACATAGATAAAAGAGTAATAGATGGGGAGTTAGGGATCGCTACAGAGTGTATACTATTATAGATGCAAAGTATCTGTTCCCAGAATGGTTTGATCAAGGGGCACCTCCACCAGATATGGGTCAGGGTGCCCTTATGTTGAAAGCATCTCCAGCATCTATCGGTACATTCCGGAGTAAATTTATGCAGCACATCTGGGCTTCTATACCATCGGGTAAGCAACTTGAAATTGGTCTCTTGGGCTCTACTGGTGGAGGAGGTCGTGTGTGCGAGGGAGAAAGCCTTCTTCCAATCTGCTGGAGAAAATGATTCCTCTAATTCGGCTTCCCACCGTGTTACATAAAGAGGGGGTATCTCCTGGGAGCCCTGCATGAGAACAGCGTAGAGGGTAGAGATAGCATGTGTGGGTGATTCCTCCAGGAACAAAAGCTTTTCAAATGACGTGAGGGTCCGGGATAGACATGAAGTATCCGGAAAAGAGTGGTAAAATGAAGAAAGCTGGAGGTAATTAAGCCAAAAATGGGGAGAAGAGGATACTTCCGGAGGGAAATCAAGATCAGAGGACAAAGACCCTTGTAAAAGTATGCGATAGAAGTGTAGGTGATCGGCCTTGTTCCACCCAAGGAAGGTATGCGTCTTTCTGGCAGGGGGAAAAGATGGATTCCCAAAGACCGGAGGGGGCCTACTCGAGTAGAGATAGAAGTAGAATTACGGAGTAGTATGGACCATCTAGACAGGAGTGCCTGAGTCACACCTGGTAGAACTGCCCTAGTTTCTGAGTCAACATGTAGCCATGGAAGGGTGCGCAGTTCCATCCCCGCTAGATCGTGCTCTAGACCTACCCATATTTTTGTTGTCGCATTGTGGAACCAATCCAAAAGTCTAGTCAATAACGTAGCTGAATAATACATAGCGATAAAAACCCGCCCCCCCCCCCCTGAACTCTTAGGCAATGTCAAAGTGCGGAAAGCTACTCGGGCCTTCTTACCCTGCCAAACAAATCTACGTAAATGAGATGAGAGAGTCAGTAAAAAGGAGGAGGGGAGAAGAACAGGACGTGTCTGGAAAAAATAAAGTAATTTAGACAAGATATCCATCTTGATTATATTCATTCGTGCGAACCATGAGAAGAAATTGGTGTCATAAGATTTGAGGAGGGCCTTGAACTTATGGAGTAATGGAGTATAATTGTGTGTAAACAGATGATCATAATCGGCTGCTAGGTCTACTCCAAGGTATTTCAATGTGGTGTGACAGACCCGAAATGAGAAGTTTGAGGCTACCTGTGAGAGAGTAGACGGAGGAAGCGAAATATTGAGGATTTCAGACTTGGAGTGGTTAACTTTAAAATTGCTTAATTCGCCAAACCGGGAGAGCTCCCGGAGGATAGATGGGAAGGACATAAGGGGAGAAGACACATATAAAAGTAGGTCGTCTGCGAATAAAGATATTTTATATTGGTGTTCCCCTAGTAAAAAGCCCTGGATGTCTGGGTTAGCCCGTATTGCAACGGCTAGATGTTCAATAACCAATGTAAATAATAGGGGAGACAATGGGCATCCCTGGTGGGTGCCATTGCACATAGAGAATCGGTCTGATAGTACCCCATTCATCCGTACCCTTGCTGTGGGGTTTGAGTAGAGGGCCATAATGCGCTGTAATAAAAGTGGGCCTATGCCAATCTTCCGCAGAGAAGCCTTGAGGAAGGGCCAACTGACCCTGTCAAAGGCCTTCTCTGCGTCGACCGATAAGGTACACATAGGGAGGCCGCGACGTTTAGCCACCTCGTGAATGAGAATTGTTTTGATAGTATTGTCGCGGGCCTCGCGGTCCGGGACAAAGCCCACCTGGTCCGCGTCTATAACTGCGGGGAGGAGATGTTGGAGACGGTTTGAGAGTATCTTAGAGTAAATCTTTAAGTCAATATTAATAAGCGAGATAGGGCGAAAGTTCGTGCAGAGGGTGTGATCTTTGTTTGGTTTTGGTAACAATGAGATATGTGCCTCTAGGCTCTGGGGAGCGAACAGGGAGGAAGGAGATATGGAATTAAAAACCGTGGTCATAAATGGGGCAAGTTTAACCTGTAATAGTTTATAGAACTTGGGGGTGAACCCTTTAGGGCCAGGACTTTTGCCTGGTGGAGAGCTTTTAATTGCATCTAATATTTCCTCCTCAGAAAAAGGTTCTTCCATGGCCACGCTATCCTCATTATGAAGTCGCGGTAGGGCGGTTTCAGTAATATAGGAAAGCAGAGTGGTAGATGAAGCAGCGGTAGGGGGAAGTGAATATAAATCAATATAGTTTTTGAGAAAAGTGTGCGTGATATCGTGGGGATTGGACATTGGGATGTTCTGGGAAGATTTAATTAGAGGAATGAAGCCGCTCCACGAGGGTGAAGTCTACGGGCAAGTTACCTACCGCATTTGTCCCCAGATTTGTAAAGGGATTTCCTGCATTGGTCTCTAAATTTGCGGGAAGAATAGTCATAAAGCCCGAGTAGATGGGCTCGTGTTTCTAGAATAGCTGCCAACACAGAGGGAGAAAAATTAGATTTGTGTAGGGCTTCCAGACGGGATAATTTAGCGTAGGTGTCTGCTATCTCAGTCTTTCTAAGTTTCTTGTTTAATAAAGACCCCCGTAACACTGCCTTAAGAGCTTCCCATTGATATGGCAGGGGGGTTTCGTCATGTATATGGTCTAACAAAAAATTCTCAAGAGTGGTAGTGATATCTTGTCTACATTCCTTATCTTGTAGTAGAGTATCGTTGAGACGCCAAGACCATTGAGGTTTTTGTGTACCTGGAAGTTCAAACTGGAGGAACACCGCGGAGTGGTCTGACCAAGGGACAGTATCAATGGAAGAACATGGGTTGAGGCCTAGGACAGAGTGGCTAACAAAAAGATAATCTATTTGTGTGTATGATTGATGGGTGGGAGAGAAAAAAGTATAGTCCTTAGTTGAGGAATGTAACATTCTCCATACATCTACCAAACACTGGTCATGCAGGGCTCTCTTAAAATAATTCACCTTATTGTACGCCACCCCGGATTTACCCGAGGAGGCATCAATCCTAGGGTCCATAACAAAATTGAAATCCCCCCCCCCCCCCAATATTATAACTCCATCTGCAAATTCCGTGATTTTAGAAAAGATTTGCAAGGCCTCAGTCACTGGATCTTGATTAGGTAGATATACCGACCCGATGGTATAGATGGTATTCCAAATGGATGCCTTAACTAAAACATAACGACCCAATGGGTCTCTGAGGGAGTCTAAGATTTGGTACTGAATAGAGCGATGAAAAGCGATCGACACCCCCCTCGATTTGGATTCCGGGCAGGTACTGTGTACCCATGTAGGAAAATAAAGATTATTGCACTTAGGAACCTGGCCCTCCTTAAAATGTGTCTCTTGAAGCATAAGAACATGTGCTTTACGTTTGTGCAGGGAATACAGGAGCTGGGACCTTTTGGCGGGTTTATTAAGGCCTTTACAGTTAAGGGTCAGAACTCCTAGACCTCTTGGATTCATGGTAGAAAAAAGGGAATGTGGGTTCAAAGGGAAGAAAAAAAAAAAAATTCACTAAGCAAATTAATAAATACAAACTAAAACCCTAAAGGGCCGGTCTCTACGCCGATCCACTTGTCACAGGGGCTAAACAAAATAAACTCCCCTGCTACTTAAAAAAATACTGACTATAAGCCAGAAACAACCGCCTCCTAAGTGGCGGAATCCTATGTGGGGAAGTGACAGCCGATGTCGGGAGTCCATGCCCGATCCGACCTCCCCCAATTAGAAGCAAATTAACATGCAATATAGTATGTGGCGAGCAGTCGCTTAACCCAGGATATTATAATCACACATCAAAAAAGAAGCAAATAAACATATATTATAATATGTGGTGAATATTCGTTTAACCCATGACATTATAGTCACATATCAAAAAAAGGCAAATATACATGCAATATAATATGTGGCGAGCAGTCACTTAACCCAGAACATTTTAGTCACCCAAAAAGAGAAAAAACAGTATTAGTATGTGAACCCAACCTGATACAGTCGGGATCGTATTAATAAACATATACCAAAGCCACTCTATAAGAAAATACTCACTGCAATGCCCCCACCCTCCATCCCTATGCCCCCCTTCCCATGGTATGTATAACTCAGCTCCCACATGGTATATCATATAACAATTAGTTCCATCTCTTGGGGATTCCGTTGGTCAACGGCGCCAGTCTATATGGTTAGCCACATATGAGAGTCAGACCTGAGAAGTCAACGGTCTTCAATACCCTAGAGGAAGGGGAAGAAGAGAGAGAAAAAAAAATATTTGGTATTCCCCCTTCAAGCTGATTAAGAAGATGAATTGGGCGAAAGGAGAGCCAGTGCGGGGGTCCTAGAAGGGTAAGGCGGCCATTCCAGGAGATCCACCTGGGGAAGCTGTAGATCTGTTAAGAATCTCGGCAGGTCTACTGGGCCCTGGAGGATTAAAGTCTTGCCTCAATTGCGAGCTATCAGCTGGAAGGGGAAACCCCATCGATAAGGGATATTATGCTCCCGCAAGACAGCCAGCAAGGGCCACAAAGGTAAACTGCTCTTTCACTGTCCAAACTATCCACTCCAACACTTTCTGTTCCCTACACACCCCAGTCATGCAGGCCCTACACCCCATTTCTCTTCTTTCTGCTTGCTCCAGGCCTCTCTGGACAGTTAACTCATCTACATTGGAAATATCAGTTACCATAAACCATTATTTCTATGAAGACCTTTCAACTTTTTGTTTGTGACCTTTGCTTGTTAACCTCTAGTCAGCTGTTTATGGTTATCAGTACTTGTCTACAGAATTCCTGTGTTTATAGTCCCTATGTGACAAATGTCAAAGTCTGACTATTCCCATTGGGCACAGGAAACTTTACAACCCTACAAACACTAAGGAGTTGATTTACTAATGGAGTAAAGAATATTACCGTAAAGGTGGCCATACACAGGTCGATTTCACACTCGATTCCTGGCCGATCGATCACCAGGCGCGTGCACGCCGAACGATCGATCGGTCGGTCGTTGGTGGAGGCCCACGGATTGATCATCAGGATCATTTCCGATCGACTGACATTTGTGAATCGATCGACTGGTAACAGAATCGTCCAGGAATCGGTGGCCTAAGGTGGTAGGCACAGACTTGTATGGTCGATCAATCGACGACTTTGACTTCACCGGAATCGATCGGATCGTCGATTGATCACTCAGGAATCAACACGTGTATGGCTAGCTTAACAAAGAGAATCCAACAATCCAATTTTACTATAAAACATGTGTTTTAATACCTCAGTACTGGTTATTTAGACTAAACATGGTTTCATAATATTCCTTCTACCCCTGTAAAAAGTCAAGACAAACTCAATACTATTTATAAAAGCAGACTACAGGGAGTGCAGAATTATTAGGCAAGTGGTATTTTTGAGGAATAAT
>CM070034.1:24384970-24401858 GCA_036250615.1 Ptychadena robeensis | reverse complement strand
AACACTCCGCCTTGAATGGATATTAAAGAATTTTAGCTCTATTTATGGACTTTGGTCTAAATCATTAATGCAACATTGGGACATTCTATTCAATATGACGCTGTTTGCACTATGATTCAGTGCGCTGGACTCCAGCCCTTACGTTTGTGAACTTTATTTATTGATTGTTTTTGTTTTGTTACCTAAAACCCCTTTGGGGTCTATTATAAGAGCCGGGGTGGCCTCTTTGAAAGTCCCCTTGTCTCCGCCGTCAGGCAGAGAGAACAAACTAGATGAACGGTTGGCCCTAAATACTCTGGGACCCGCCACTCATCTAATCCCTCCATATTTCTGTGACAAATGAGAATAAAGCAGAGCTCATATGAGACTCATGCTAAGTCAAGGCTTGCTTACCCCTTTTCTGTTGAAAATATATATTATATATTATGGCAATGCAAGGCCATACGTGCAAATTTCATTTTTACGAATAATTAGTATTTAATATTTGCGAAATATTGCAAATTCTAATATTGCCTATGCTGCTCATCACTGTCCAGCACTAGCTAGACGACCTATCCTTTATGTTCATCTTTTAATATTCTAATTATCTCTGTAACATACCATCACTTTGTTTAGGATTTAATGGTCCTTTAATGAATACATTTAGAAGAATAAAAGCTGAACTGTAACACTGAAAATTTATGACAAGGCAAAACTTATTAAGAGTATTTTTTTTAATAGACCGTACTGCTGTAAGTCATTAATATGTGACATTATCAGACATGGAGCAGTTAGCAATGCTTGCTAATGTTCCTCATATTCCATGTGTTCCTTTGCATGAATCCGATGGTCTATATCCTTCCATACTTTCATCTGCCTTCACCCAGCTTTCTGCATTTATCATTTGTCCTTGACAGATCTCTAATTCAGACGCTGAACGAAAGGCAGACGTGTTGTTTAGTCATCCAGATTGTGCAAATATCAGAGCGACCATGAACTACTATTTAATAAAACACCAAACAGTATTTTGAAATGCAAGAGAAAATAGCGATGAGGCTTTGTATGCTGTTGCTAGAAAGATTTTTCATTCTGCAGATGTATTCTGCCCTTTTTCTGAGAGTTGTGAAGCCTTTTGTTGAATATTATACTCTATGAAATAAAAAATCTAAAATAAAAAATTATACTCTATGAAATAAAAATCAATCTGTTTCTACCTTTTTTAAGACTTGAAGAGAAGCCTGTAAAACATCTAAAAGTGTCCATATTCTACACACCAATCTCAAAAATATTTACCATATTTTTTAGACTATAAGATGCATCAGACCATAAGACGCAACCAAAGTTTTGGATAGCAAATAAGGGGAAAAAACAGAAACACAGCCATTCAGATATCAAGTGAATATACAGAATGTTCCAGAAATGTAGGAAGGACTGGGCCATGCAGTATTCACTCTATATTCCTCCAGCCAAAAAGCCAGTGCCAGGAGGGAGGTCTTGGCTGCAAACTTTAGTGTCTATACACTAGCAGTACCCATGACTAGGGTATAACTAACTAGTTCCCTGGCACTCCGACAACCTTAACAAAGGGTGGGACTCTGTACCTACGACGGTCCCTTCAAATGACCTTTTCCATGACCAGACCCACTTCAAGGGCCTTGCAACCCCGCAACTGCAGTGAGAAGTTTTGAAACCTGAAAACAAAGGAATTAATCACAGTTTTATAAACCAAAGAGGGAGGGAGGGCAGGAAATTCATCCAACGCACACTACCCTCCGACTGAAGTGTGGTGAATTCTCCTCTCACACTAAACTACAGGAGGACCCCTCCTAGCAACTGACCCAACCAATCAGGTAGAGCTGGAACAAGATAAACATAACAAGATAACATAACATAACTAAGCATGTTTATAAGATTTGCTAACCCTTTGTGTGCCAGCTCCTTCTAACCCAGTCATGCAATCCCTCCGCCTAGGTCTCTGTCATATTCGTATTGCGAAAATAAACATCGCATGTGACCATTCATTTTGAAGATTTTCTGCTATGCCAATATGATTTTCGCAATACTATGGTCATATCGTGAATATTCGAATTTCCAAATATATAATCGAATATTAGTAGAAATATTCGCAAAATATTGCGAATTCGAATATTGCCTATGCTGCTCATCACTACTTATGAAGAGACCCATGAGTAGCTATTCACATATGGGAGGAGATATGAGTCCTTGTTACAAAATGTATTTATTGCAATGCAGAATGTTAATGTAAATACACAACTCATGCCATCTAATTGTAAAATGTCTCTCCATAACTCGGTCAGTGTGTTCGGATAATGGGTACTGCCAGTGCTAATGCAGATAAGATCTCTTCTTGGCGGTGGTTTTTTGGCTTGGCTGGGGGGAATGGAACACTTTTCTGCCTGCTGGGATGCAGAGCAGTTGCTCCCACGGATGGCTGAGACTAAAAAAAATTTTTTTTTTTACATATTCAGACCATAAGACACAGGAACAGGGATCAAATGCTGATTTGACAATACATGAGGGGGCAATAACACAGGCACCTGGAAATGCTGCATTTCCGGTGCTTGGATGCCCAAAAGGGCTGAAGCTGGGAAGACAAGACAAGGTGTCCCCACTCCTTTCCAGGCGTCTGTCCGATATAGATTACATGGGGGCATTGAAAGTGGACACTATTTAATTCTTGGGAGGTCTCCTCTCTGTGTCTTTTTACCTATGTTGGACGCTTTTGAAACAGGGAAAAAGATCCAGTGGAAACAAGCCCTCAAGGTGGAAATATTAATAGATTACTTAAATGCTAATTCTATTTAAAGCCAACTATAAACCATACAGAAAGGCATAAAGATTTTGTCGGAGTAAAAAAATGGTTAAACCACGGAGCTTCTCAACTTTAAGCAAAATGAATTTTATTGAGAATCCAATGAACATGTCATCTAAATTAATTTGCATGTATGAAAGGGTGTTGGGAACATCTGAAATAAAATTTTTACTCTAGTCCAGTGGAAGGCAAACCTATTCGACCAAAGAGCCAAATCGTTACAGTGCGACGCTTGAAATATGTGTTGAGAGCCGGAGATCTGTTGGTGGGGGTGGGGGTTCGGGGTGCTGTCACAATTGACAAGAATTGAAATGATGTCTTAGTTCAAATTAAAACTTATAAAACTTGATATCATACTTAGTGACAATGACTGACGATAACTAACGTGAACTATGGCTTTGCATATCCTTGGAAAGTTTGGGTAAGTCAGGTTTGTATGTTGTATGTTGGTGATTTGAATTTAAGCCACATAGCCCCCTTGTAGGTAGCCAGAGTCCCCCTCCCCCTTAAAGATAGCCAAAAAGCCCCCTGTAGGTAGCCATAAAGCCCCTCCCTTAATGGTAAATGGAGAGCCCCCACTTATTTGCTTATTAGTAGACACAGTGCCCCCTACAGGTGTTGTTGGTGGTAGCGCAGGGGGCGTTTCATGTTGGGGGGATGGTGCATGAATGAAGAAAAATAAAATAAAGAATTGGTCCCTATGCCACTGAGCCAGACTGAAGGGGCTAAAGAGATATATGGCTTCGGAGCCGCACTTTGCCCACCCCTGCTCTTGTCCATGTATTTGTTACATATATTAGGATGAAAGTCAAGTAAAAAGGGTTTTTTCAACTTAAATTTGTGTTTGTCAACTTAATATTTGCAAACGACCCATCCCAAATTTTTTTATGTTGTAGGCCTATAACTGCATTTTTTTGTAATAATTAATGGCTAATTATATTAAATAAACACAAAACAATCATGGCATAGTTTTATCAGTTTTTTTTTTTTTTTTTACTTAATAAACGCAATCGGTTTGTTGATGGACCGGTACTGACTCTCACTAACTAGAGTTTCTGAATAGTGATGAGTGGCATAGGCAATATTCGAATTTGTGATATTTCGCAAATAATTCCACTAATATTCGATTCTATATTCACGAATATTCACAATTGTGCCTGGTTGCGTGCAAATCTAGATTCACAATTATAATTTACCTTTAAAATTAATGGTCAGATGTGCTATTTATTTTCACATTGCGAATATATATTCGCAATCCATGCCCATAAGTAGTGATGGCCGAACATCGGCCTGGACTGTCCGTGAACCGGCGGGTCGGACTTTTAAAGAGTCCGCCGTCGCCTGTTCCCAGACACATTCAAATTCCTCGCCTCTAGGCGTGGAATTCGAATCGGAAAAAACAGATGTGACGTCAGTGACGTCACATCCGGTCCCTGGAACGCATCCTGGAACGCATAGTTCCTGGTTACGGGAGCCGGATGTGACGTCACTGACGTCACTTCCTATTCCGAGCCGGTATTTTCACTACAAGACCGCCTTGCGGACAGTTCGGCCATCACTACCCATAAGCATCCCAATGCGAATATTCGAAATTGCGAATATCCGCCGCCATATATTCGAATATTCTAGCTCAACACTATTTCTGAATTTGTCATTATATCTGATGAGGAGTGTCTATCATTCAACCCAAAAGACTAAACATCTCTCTCTTCTCAACTGTATTTCTCATTCTCAGTAAATTTGCCAAGAATAAAAAAGTCACAAGAATAAAAAAGTACTTACCAAATCCATTTAAAGTGAACACTAATCAATTAAAGAAAACCTAAAAGTTGCTAAAACAACTTATGAGCTTGTCAAAGAAAGGTCAGATATCAACTAGAGTTTTAAGACCCCATTGTGAACTCTGATTTGATGATGTAAGATGCAAATGATCTAAAATTCAAGCAAAATAAAAAATTTATGTTTTTTTTTCATTAACACAGGTCTTCTATGCTTACTGGAGATACTTTTTGGAAATTTTAACTTATACAGGGCAACTACCAAACAACAGGATAATTAAATGTAGACTAAAGACCCCCATGCATGCAAAGATGGCTGCGGGATTCTTGGGAGACCGATTGCAGTGTGATGACGTCCAGAGGATGGACAGGCACCCTTTGTGTGCTGGCTTATTACTTACTACTCCAATCTAATGGGATTGGGCAGAGAAATACGGACATGTCCATTCTCTGGCCAACCGAGATTTTAGGCGTCATTGATCTGCCGCTCCATGTGGGCACCCATGATCCGCGGCTGATTGGTGGGCCACAATCAGCTGCGAATCGCTGCATGCATAGAGGCCTTAAGACACAATATCAAGGAGCATTTAATGGATCATGTGCAGCTATTGCCTGTTTAATATCTCCTCTCCACTGGCCCCTCAATGCTCTCTCCCAATATTTCAGAGGAACTGCAGTACTACAAAACAACCTGCACAACAAAACCATGCTCTTCTGCATACAGCTCGTTATAAATGTAGCCTAAAGCCCCCCATACACCTTTAGATTACTCCATACAATTTCCATCAGATCTACCAACAACTATGTAGTATAGGGGCCTCCCTGATAGAATACATAGTGATTGGAAGGTGTAGAAAGGTCCTCATATTACATGGTTTTGGTAGAAGAAAAGTTGATTGCACAGAAATTGCATGGTAATTGTATGTGGTGTATGGGGGGCTTTACTGACCTTAATCAATAGTACTTTGTATATCAAATCAAGTTTATTCATTGTTATGTAGAGCAAAATCAAACCAGAAACAATGTATTATGTTATCACACATTCATTTTGTCCAAAAAAAAATAGTTTCGCATTTTTGCTTATGAGCTTTAAGAAGCACAAGCCGTGACCTTGTACAAGCAGATGAGTATAAAAGGATAAAGTCTGCCTTAAAGTGAATCTCCAACTAGGCTTCTATAATACAACTCAGTAAGCGTCTACTGGCTGGGAATGAGGAACCTAATCCATTGCTGATGACATGGGAATTATTACTTATTTTTACAATCTAATTTAAGAACGTCTGCTCCGAAAGAAGAACACGGCTTATCTGATACATTGGAAGTGGTCTATTCTTCAATTTACTTACTAATAAGTGGCTGGATCAGATGTTGATCATCTTATTTCTAGATTTGAGATAAAAGAAGTAGCATGGACTTGTATCTTAAAGGATGACTCATGAAAATGTGGATCCCCTAAAGCAAATATGCAGTGCTTAGATAGTAGTAGAAACACACATGCTCCCCATTCATACTGGAGACCTTGTAACACAATGTGAAAATATCTAACTGTGCACAATTTGGACATTTTTCACTTAGGGGTGTACCTACTTTTGTTGCCAGAAGTACAGTACATCAACCTCTACATCTACATTAACCCCCCTGAGTGTAGCTTGAAGTAAGTTTGCTTACCTGTCCCTAGTCAGCCCACACTGATCTTCTACACTGGAGATCTTGCTGATTCTTATGGGTTCAACCTCCTTAACACCAGGTCGGGGGGCTGTGCTATTGACCTGCATGCTCTGGGTCCCCACATCACTGATGGCACATCAATTACGTGAGGGATGTGAAAGGGAAGAGAGAATGGGCAGGCAATCAAGGCAAATTACAATATCTTCAGTGTTTTTCCATGAAAAGATATTATAAACTATTAACCAAAATCTAAGGCTATGGTTCCCAACCTTTTTAGATCCACGACCCCAAAAGTGATACAAAGTACTGTATTTTTCGGACCATAAGACGCAGTTTTTAGAGTTAAAACCAGAAAAAAAATATTTAATAAGTTTTCACATCAATTGGGTTAATGCAATGGATTAAATTAATGCAATATCAAATTCAGCTAGATGTCACTAGTAGCAGTACACTTACAGCACAGCACAATGTCATCTTCTTCACTGACTGGGAGGAGGGGGAACAACAGCTGCAAAGTCTCCTGATCTTGCTGTTCCTTTGTCCGTGGAAGCTGCACATTGCAGTTCTCACAGACACAGAGAGAGAGAGATAGATGGCAGTTCATCTATTCCTCTCTTCATTGCTTATGCCAGCAGGGCTCTGGGCTCTGTTGGCATAAGCAATTTTACAGTTCAGATGGGAGATCCTGACAACGGC
Source organism: Ptychadena robeensis (assembly GCA_036250615.1). Classification (NCBI taxonomy): domain Eukaryota; kingdom Metazoa; phylum Chordata; class Amphibia; order Anura; family Ptychadenidae; genus Ptychadena; species Ptychadena robeensis. The sequence continues at coordinate 24,394,904 of CM070034.1, read as the reverse complement.
CGGCATCTCTCATCTGACAGCTTCCCAGCTAATCTCCTTGCCGGGAGAGCTGGCGGAAAGCCAAGGCACCCTTGGCCACCCGCTGTCGCGCCTTGTCTTCCCACCAGTGCTCCCGGCAAGGACGCAGGCACTTTCCCTCTCCCCCGATTTTAGAAGCAAAAAGTGAATCTTATAGTCTGAAAAATATGGTATTTGTAACATGACAGGGAGTGTCATTGTATTACAATTACCAGAAGTGACACATTTGGACCATAAGACACAAAAACTTTTCCCCCTGGTTTTGGGGGTGAAAAAGTGCGTCTTATAGACCGAAAAATACGGTTGTTTTATATCAACACCGCTTTCACTCCATGATTAACATTTTTTCTGCTATTTATTCTGAAATGAGTTGTTTTTTGCCCCCTCTATTCCACCCCAGGAAAATGAAACAAGAGCACCCGCCCTTGCTGCAAATATGTTCTCTCTGAAAATAATAATGTTTCATTTTCAATATTACCTAAAATCCAAAATGCAACTTTCAGCAATCTAGCAGTGAAAGCGATGCTGACATTTGCTGTAATGTATGTATAATTTGATTTTCTCCCAACGATCAGCAGAGCAGGAGTATCTAAACTTTATTCACTATGTGACAAATGATATGTAGTGCACTGAATTGGATAGGAAACCCGAAATATTAAAAGGGGGGCAGACATTCGAATGATTTACTGCCTGCACAGCAGTGAAGAAATATAGTCAGTATTTTATAATACACACATTTATTAAACGTGGAGTCCGGCGGAACTGCCAAAGGCATATTCAGCATGCCACTTATTCCAGGAGTAATGTACGTCCGAAGGAGAGGTCCTTGTTCCTGCATCTGCTATCTGTCTTCGCGTCGGCTCTGCAGGGAGACAGCAGACAGGAGACTCTCGGTCCATTTTTCAAAGTATTTAATCAATACTTGATCGTGACTGACACCGGCACTTCCTATTATGTATATATACATTATATGGGGCAGTTAAATTGCAAGAAGCAAACATAATCCTTCATTCCTATGATCTCTTTAAAGGATTTATCTTATACAGGAAAATACACATTTCAGTTTATTTTCAATAATAGCATCCACTTTAAAAATGGCTATTGTACCATTCCAACCAGGGTCATCAACCCATTTCTTATGCGGTGTGTCACAAATCATGCCAGCTCAGATTTAGACTTAGACAAATTTTGCCAAATGTACCATGAGCTTTACAAGTTAAGGTAAATAAATATTGTGTGTATTATGTGGGGACTTACCTGATTGGTCAATGTCCCCGGAAGGTGGGGCTACAGGTTTTAGCTAGGGGGCTTTGACAGGTCCACCATCACTTGTGAGGAGAACAGGGAATTGAAAAACTCCTGCCCACCCTCCCAAGGCGTGGTGGCAAGGGGTGGAATCCAGATGTGGGTCATTACAATGATACAATGTGAATACTGTGGCTTGGTTGATATGATGGGTTTACTTTTTCAGATTTCATAGCGCAGCTTATGTGTTCCTGGTGGACAGTTGCAGTTAAAAAGGTTGGTGGGAACCATCTGAGGGTGGTATCTCCTCGGTACGTCAGAGTGAGGTGTCCAAAATATGGTGAGCGGTCTCAGTGGGCCTGCGGGCAGCCTTAGTTGTCTTTGAGTCAGTGGGTGGCGGCTGAGGGCACTAAGGCGGCAGGCACTGGTGACCTGTGGTTGATCTGATGGTGGATGGTGATGAAACCTTGAAGACTCAGAACCAGTAGGGGCTTTATTTTTACCTGATTTGTTATTATTAATTTGGTATGATGAAGCTGGGACAACCTGTGCATTTGTCCCTATGGAGACATAGTGGAGCTGAATCTGTGTCTGTTGTTGAAGCCGGTATTCTGTGTGCGGCCTGGAGGAGCTATCCTATTGGAAGAATAAGAGACCTGAGCCCTGAAGACCTGAACTGTCATGGTTTCCCCAAAACCATGTAATATGAGGGACATTTAAACCATCAAGTCTACCTGTGTTCAATCACAGAGGATCCTGTACTACATAGTTGTTGGTAGATCTAAAGGATATCTGACAGAGAGATCTAAAGGTGTATGGGCACCTTAACACAGCATGGGCATAGAGCTGGTTCACTTTAAAGTGGCAAATCCACATAAATGCTTAGAACATGTAAAATAGAACAATTAATTCAAAACCATATACAAAACACAACCTCTATTATTTTATCTTTAGGCTAGGTCTAAAAGATTACAGAGTATGCCCCACACATTTAAAAATGTTATCAAAGGCTCAGTTTAAAATTTGCTACAGATCCATTCCATTATGTACAGATCCATTGCATTATATATTCATTGAAAGTACACGCAGAGGATCAGTTATACAGATTACTAGCTAAGCCACCAGCAAAGTAAATGGGCATAATCAGGTACTCCAAAAATGAAAGTTAATTAAAGGGCCACTCAGATCTTTGTGAAAATATGTGCTATTTTCATCTCATTTCCTGAAAGAGTCTCTTGTCTTACCTGGTCTTTTTAAAAGGAGTAAATAGTATTGTGTGCTGGAGAAATTTCAATATATATTTCGATATAACTTTTATATTATAATAATATAATAGTACATATGAAAGCTGATGATAAGGAACATTTGCATCCCAGTCGTCTACATAGTAAAAACTATTAGGGCCTACAGGTGATTCTCAGAAACATTTGACTATTGTAGTGCCACATACATTGCAGGGTAATGGGTTCCCGGGCAGCAGCTCAGCAGGAAGGAGTCTGATGGAGTGGATGTAACTGGGCACGCAATCCACCCTGAGACTCTATACCTGCCTCAGGCTGGTCTGGTATGCGGGAAGCAAATTAGCACGCACTGTTCCTGAAAGCCACAGTTATGTGTTTACTCTGCCTAGTCCAGTCCCTACCCTTGCCAAGGTTCCGGTGGGGCGGCTGGGAGCACATGCTATGTGGAGAACTGTCAAAGAAGGCTGGAGAATCTCGAATCAGCGTGTCCTTGCCAGTCTGTGGAAGTCTCCTTGTGACTATGCATGTATCAGTCAGTTCTGGCCTTACTACCCCGGGCCCCACGTGGGTGCAGCGGACTGAACTGTTTGACGATGCGGACTATTGGGGTCACCCTTTCTTGTTAAATCTATGCATCTGTTTTGCCTGAAAGTTTCTGGTGCTCCCGTGCTGGGCCGCCAGTAATTAAGTTGTGTTTGGTAACAGTTGGCTCCTTGGTTGTTGATTGATTCCTGAACTTTAATATCATCCAAAATTTTCTGTATTTCTGTAATTCAACAAAAAAAATTAAACTAATGAAATAGACTGATTACATGCAAGGCAAGATATTTAAAGCCTTTGTTTGTTATAATATTGAGGATTATGGCTTATAGCTTATAAAAACCCCAAAATCTCAGAATATTACATGAAATCAATAAAAGAAAGATTTGAATCTAAAAAATGTTGGACCTTTGAAAAATAAAATCATGAAAATGTACTCAGTACTTGGTTTGGGCCTTTTGTATCAATTACTGCCTCAATGGGGTGTGGTATGGATGATATCAGCCCGTGGCACTGCTGAGGTGGTATGGAAGGCTAGGATGCTTCAATAGTGGCTTTCAGCTCTTTTGCATTGTTCAGTCTCTTGTCTCTCCTCATGCAAACATGCCTGACCTGAACCTGACCTGAAGAGAATGTATGGGGTTCTGGTCATGCACGTTTGTTGGCCAATCAAGCACAATAATCCCATGGTCACTGAACCAGGTCTTGCTGAAAAATGAAGTCAGCATCTCCATAAAGCTCTGTGTCTGCAGAAGGAAGAATGAAGTGCTCCAAAACCTCCTGGTAGACGTCTGTGTTTACTCTGGACTTCATGAAGTACAGTGGACCAACACCAGCAAATGACATGGCTCCTTATCAACACAGACTGTGAAAACTTCACACTGGACTTCAAACATCTTAGATTGTGCACCTCTCTTCCCCTTCAGAATCTGGATCCTTGGTTTCCAAATATGATGCAAAATTAGCTCTCATCAGAAAAGAAGACATAGACCACAGACCAACAGATCAGTTCTTTCCTTCTTAAGCCCAGGTAAGATGCTTCTGACATTGTTTATTGTTCAGGAGCGGCTTGACAAGAGGAATATGACATTTGAAGCCCATGTCCAGGATCTATGATGTACTAACACCAGCCTCAGTCCACTCCTTGTGAGTACACTGAGTGGATTGAATGGATTAATTAAATAGTGACACTCACCATAGTTACAATAGCTAGGAATAGTTAACTATTTGCTATGTTACTTAAAGTGGACATACTACCAGAAGTACATCATTAAATGAATGGCACTAAAAGTGCCGATTATAGGAAGAAAGGCATAAAAAACAAAAGAGAAAACGTACCTGCAATGAGTAATTTAGGAAGATCCCTCGTAGCATCCCCTCACTTCCTGGTCTGTTCGTGGTTGCCGAGATCTCTGAGCGCAGTGTTTGCTGGTTAATTCTATGTTCTCATCTCTCCATTCAAATTATATTGAGGAAATTTCCCATAGAAAACCATTGAACGCCCCCAGTGGCCACCCACGATATTGCATCTGGAGTTAACCCTCGGAAGCCTGGCGAATAAATATGGAAATGCTCATACGATTCCACTAAACAACAAGTAAGTATATTATTTTAGGATGCTGGAGCTCTAAGCCACCATCATACCAGCTCAGAGGAAATCAAACTTTAACTTTACATATGTCCTTTTTTACATATTGAGTTTACATCCGCTTTAATTTCAGACACATCCGAATAGAATTTCTTTATTCCTCATACACCATTGTCAGTCTCCAGTTATCCTATTTGACAAGGTTAGAATTACTGTTCACCTCAGAAGTCAGTTACCTTTGTAGCCCTTGTGCAAATATAACACTTGTACTACTTTTCATATCACTTTCAGAGAGTGTTGATTGCTGTATTGCTTCCACTCGTTGGATGTGCCCCCAGATGTGTTGCTGCCCTGAGGTGGATTTTAAATTGTTAATTTCATCAAATTGTGTATAATCCTAGTCCTGGTTCAGTTATGCTTAGTGTCACTATTTAATTAATTCCCCCTATGTCTCTTTTTGTGTTTTTAACAGCCGCCTAGGGCTAGTGACACAACAGTACAACAAAGTGTAATTACGCAATATTTTCCCTTCACAGATCCAAATCTAACAACACATATAGTGTGGGTCCTGAAGAAGCCTTTGGCGAAACATGTAGACATACACACTAGGTGATTAAAATGTTATTACTTATTGGGTTATTAAAAACTGAACAGGACTAATTTATCTATGCGTTACAATTTGATTAAAATGTGTACCGTTCGTTTTCTGTAATAAAAAAATGTTAAAGTGGACCTACCACCTGGTAGGTCACTCAGCAGTAATGGCTGCAGCTGAGCTGATACTGCTGAGATCCCCAATAATAGATATTTGGGACCCCATGTAGGAACTCGTCTGCCCGGTCTCGTCGCATGAGACTTGCGTTATGATGAGATGAGAGTGTTTTTTCTCCTGTCCAGAAACACATCTCATTAGGCAGCAGATTCCCCCCTCCACACCCCCCCCCCCCAACAGAGCTCTGCAGCTCCAACAGAGAGGAGACAGCCTAGTCTCTGTAGAAAAGGAGGTGGAGTGGAGAGGGGGGCTGTGATAGTAGCTCCACTTCTCCAGGATTAAAGATGCTGGCATCATAAATATACGTGAAGAAGGTAAGTATGTTTTTTTGTGTGGAAGTTTTCCAGGATCTGAACTGCTCACAGGTGACTTTTTAATGTATGTATGTTTTTTTTATTTTGTGTTTAAAACCGCTTTAAGCTCATACTTACATACCTAACTGTCCACTCAAAGTCCCATTGAGGGAAATTTCTTGTTTTAATTTATAGTGGTGAGAGCTTTCAATAAGAAATCCCCTAACTACTAAATCAGTTAAGATCTCACTTTCTGTTATGACCACATGACCACAATCTCATTGAATTTTAACAAAAAAATAATACATACTAAAATCTAAAGTTTTGTTTTTAGACAAAAGGCCCCCATACTCGTCTAGAATTTTCATTCAATCCACTTAACACAGTACATTTTTTGTGTTGACTGATTGAAAATCTATGGCAGCCCACATAGTTAGATTGACCGAAAATTATTAAAATTGGGAAAATTTTTGATTGAAAAATTATCGGATATGCTGTATTGAAATTGAACCTTAATTCAATAACGCTTTCAGTCGATCCAAAAAAATGTGATCAAATATCTGTTGCTACAGTTGGCATAGATAACAATCAATCACCGATTTCCCTGATCCCCAAAAAAATTTCTTTTTAAGTTGATTGAAAGGAAAATCGAGACGTAAATGGGGGCCTATAGTCTACCTACCCCACTAAAAAGAACCCTGATACTGGAAGATGATGGGGGAGATGAAATATCAAAGAACTGTGATAAGAAATATCTTAATAGTAAAACTTGTTTCCTAATAGTCAAACTCTCGGTTTAATTGCAATCTGTCATTGGAGAAACGAGTAACAGCCAAATCACTTATTGTACAATAGCAGAGCTGAATCAGCCTCCTTCATATTCATCCAATGGTCCAAATCTCAGAACCCAGCTGTCAGTAGATGACTGCCAAGAGGCCAAAAGCAACAACAATTCCTTATAACATATATGTAAAGCTATAAATTCTATTATTCTTATTAATAAAGATATACAGCTATATACGAAGGTATAGTATAGAATATCTAATGATGACAGTTTAGCAATGTATACGCCTTAATCACAACTTGCCTAAGAACATAAAGCATAACTCCATGGAATTTTAAACAAACATATATAATTCTCAGAGATTTTGTTTCTCTACTTACCCTGATGGAGCTCTAACTAGAACAGGTGTGAGTAGATATCACCCCAGAATTAAAAGTCAAGACAGGCCGGAGCCAAAAGACAGAGACTTAGGCAGAGTGACTACATGATTGGCAGGAGCTGGCATACTAAGGATTAGTAAATCTCATACACATGCTTAAGCCCCCCATACACGTTCCAATTTTTCGTACGAATTTTGCCCGACCGACCGATCGGGTCGGGAGATTAATCGGATTCGGAATTATGTACCCGACCGATTTCTCAAAATCGGCCAAAAAATCGGTCGGGACCACTTTTGGTCGATCTGCTGTTAATAAATAGGGTCGGGCTGATGGATCGGTGATAATTCGAATTCCGATTTTTCGTGCCAGCCGACCGACCATAACATTTTAGGTGAAAATCGGGTGACAGGATCGGACGAAAAGTTGGTCTGGAGAATAATCGGAACGTGTATGGGGGGCTTAGGTTATGTTATTATGGTATCTAGTTTCAGCTCTACTGGATTGGTCCTCCTGTAGTTTAGTGTGGGAGGAGAATTCACCACACTTCAGTCAGAGGATAGTGTGCATCAGATTAACCCCCCCCCCCTTAATTTTACTTTGGTTTATAAAACTTTGATTCATTCCTTTGTTTTCAGGTTTTAAAACTTGTCACGGCCACCGCAGGGTTGTAAGGCCTTTGAAGGTGGTCTGGTCATGGAAATGGTAATTGAAAGGGACCGTCATAGGTAGGAAGTCCCACCCTTTTTTAAGGATGTTGGAGTGCCAGAATCTCAATTATTATACTTAGGTTTTGGTGAGTGAACTTTGTTGAACAATTCAGACAAAAGGAACAGCTATCTTTTATACCCTTGTCATGTTCAACTCTTCAACATCAAAAAATTTATTTTTCTGGACTTTTAATGTTCAGACATTTTAATTTTTTCTCTATCTGGAATGGCCCAAAATAGTTCTCATAATATGGACTTCCTAGGAAATGTCTACAGCTAGGACACCAACAGATGTTCTAACCCTGTAGTGACCCGGAAAAGGGCCACATAACATGTGTTTATATGTGCTGTATTATATGCTTGTATAATATATAATTATTTGCTTGGTGTACCCCCTTAAGTGTTGCACCTGCTGTGTACATGCTACTGGAACCATGAGTCATGGCTGGTTGTATACTTCTCTACTTTCCCTCCAATAGCTAAGTTACTTCTACCCAGTTACAGGCCTTAAGCCAGCCCCTGTCTGAGGACATAAATAATCAGTCCTTAGAATATTCTGGCTCTTCTCTATTCTGCTTCTCTTGTCTGATGACTGCAGACAGTCCAACCAACATCCAGCAACGCGGTAGCAGCAACAGTAATGTTTATCCCTACGATTGGACCCCTTCTCCGCCCTCGAAACTGCTGTACATAATGATAATAAACTGTAAAAAGCCCCCTACCAGCTTGTGTGGACCTCCACTTTATTGGGGTGTGAGCTCAGCCTGAAAAGTGAACAAGAGGACATCCCTCCCTAAGAACCCCTTGGCATCCTTTTAGCCACATTTAGGCTAACTCACTTATTCCCAAACTGGGGGGTGGGCCCTTCTAGGGGGGCGCGAAGGTATTCCAGGGGGGCGCTGGCCCTCATTCTTAACCTGTGTTTGAATATGGAAGGGGGGCTTGATAATGTTCCTAAATAGAAAAGGGGGGTCCTGCAAGGAAAGTTTGGGAACTAATCACCATGCAATATTCTCACAATCACAATTCATACAATCAATTAGTTGGAAATAAAGAATGAATACACAATTAATCAAAATGATTAAAATTGACTGAATCAATCAAAAATTGGTTGGTCAGGGTGGATTTGCATATTAATTGGTTAACTATTGTTATGAAATTTAATTGACGTTTTTGTGGAATAATATATATTTCCTATAGACAAAATGTTGAAAAAGATAATAACACTGATAGACTACTTAAACACGGCATACATGGTTTAACTTTCCTCCAGATCGAGGAAGGCCAACTCCAGTGCGATGATGTCATTGCTCTGTGGACCTGCTGAACCGTTATCGAGCCACAGCACTTCTGCCAGTATGTCCGATACTTTGGATGGAGACCCTCTGTACCCATTCAAAGTAATGGAAATCGAACAGGGTTTTCCAACATGTTGGTTTCAAGCACAATCAAGCTCCGTGAATGCACATGGTGAAATCGAGCCTTGTATGCCAAGCTTTATTGAGCAACTGGAGCGTACATCGAATACTCATATTCAGTCACAAGGACTGATTGTAATATCGATCACAAATACCAAGCTCCTCAAACATGTAATTGCTGTAACTATCTGTAAGGTCATAAATCTTCCTAAACCTGATAGATTCCCCACAGTGATGTAACAAACTCTATTTCAGCCTTAACAGGAAGATTGCAGCAATTTATGTTCAATCATCTGTTCCGTCCAATCAATGTATAGAATATTATCAGACCCTTGCTGCTGTTGTGTTTACAATGACTGATCTGCACTGCTAGAGAGATGGTCGAATTTCGACCATTTCAACAATTTCAAGTTAGTTGCAAAGCCCCTGAACATGGTATCATTACCAAACTTGCTGGAGATGTAGAGAAGGGATGGGGGTACACTAGAAAATAGAAAGTTTTTGCACAAATTAAGTTAAAATTCAAGTAAAAAAAACTAATTTATGCAAAAACTCCATGAGCTAGAGCCAAACTTTTTTTTTTCAAATGTCCCCACAACCCTTCTCTACACCTCCAGCAAGTGTTTTGATGATGACACCATTTTCAGAGGCTTTGCAATCAGCTCACAAAGTTAGCAAGTAGAACAATTTGACCATCTCTACTAGAAAGCTGAACATGAAGAGGAACTTTATCTTTCAGCAACGACCCAAAGCATACATCCAAATCAACAGAGGAATGGCTTCACCAGAAGAGGATTAAATGGAATAGCCCAGCCAGAGCCTAGACCTGAATCCGATTGAAAATCTGTGGGGTGATCTGAAGAAGTCAAAATGTGCCAAATGCTGATGGATTCATACCCAAAATGTACCATGCTGATAGACTCATACCCAAAATGTGCCATGCTGATA